>NKCI01000011.1:0-421495 GCA_003946985.1 Fusarium duplospermum | reverse complement strand
ACTCTCCAGCCCAAGTCCCCGCGACTCCCGTCTCCTCTTCCCCCCGTGCCCGTCCCCCAGCCCAGCCCAGCCCAGCCCATCAAGCAGGCACTGAAAGCGGATCGCCCTCCCGTCTCTCGTCTGGTTGTCTGCTTGTGGCATATCGCACTCCCGCGTCTTTCGCATCCATTCCCCTGGACCCCTTCCCCGACAATCATCAACCTCTTTTCTCATCAATCCCGCGTTGCTTTTCGGCTTCGCACTTCACCACCACGGCGGCCACGTCCGTCTTGCTCCTCTAATCCCGTCCGCCGGTCTCGAACCTCTGGAATCCCGTGACGTGCCACTCGCCCCATCCCATCGTCACCTCATTCGCCTGCGTCCGGTCTTCCCCCCCGTCGGTCACTTCTTCTTGTCTATCCGCATCGCGAAACCACACCACCACCAATCCAACCCAAACCTCAATTTTTTTTTCTCGACAATCGCCGATGCCTCGTCGATCACTTTCGCCTTGCCGATCCACGTCTTGATAGAGAGTCCCTGCTTCTTCTTTCTTTGTTTTCCCGTCGCCGATCTCACACATTCGGATTCGACCGCTATCGCATTGGGCCCCCCGACCCTGTCCCGTCGCGACACGCGAAACAGGATACTTCACCTCCGCCACCCAATACCCAACCATCGGCTTTCGCATCCGCGTCGGAGGTCACAGCCCGATCATCGCCATTGCTCAACGCCAGCGCATGCGATAGTATTACAACGCGCCTGTCGATATCCACGCCGTGGATAGTCGACCCGACCAGTCAGTCATGATGGCAACCAGTATGGGCCCAAATTTCTCTGGGCATCCCGCCGGTATGGGGCATCCAGGTGTCGCCGGCCACCCTATGGGCCCCGGCATGCCTCACAACCCAGGCCAGCAAGGCGCTCCCAACGCCGGGATGCCTCATCAGTTTGGCGGACCCATGGTCTCTGCTCCCGGAGCACAAGTAAACCCTGCCTTGATGGGCGGTATGCCGCCGGGTGCGAACCCAAATGCTCATGCTTTGCAGCACCTCAATCCCGCGCAACAACAAATGTTCCAGCAGCAGCAATTACAGCACTGTACGTAAACTTTCTGCACTGTCATTATCCTTTTACACCCGCTGACCGTCCTCTTCCACAGTCGGTAACCCGCAAGCGATCGCTGCGATGCGCCAGCAGCAACTCCTCCAACACCAGCAACAGGCCCGACACCTGATGGCTCAGCAAGCTTTCCAGGCCAACATGGCGCAGGGAGGCATGCCCATGAACATGGCCCAGATGAACCTCAACCCCCAGCAACTTCACCAGCTGAGGGCTGCCAGAATGGGTCCGGTGAGTGGGAGTGATTCGCGAATGCGCAGCTCATTGTAGGCTAACACTTGTAGGGACAGCAACACCCTCAAGCTCAGGCTATCATGGCTCAACAGCTTGCTCTCCAGCAGCAGCAACATCAGCAGCAACAGCAAGCAGCTCATGCTCAGCAACAGATGCAGGGTGGCCCTAACCCAGGCCAGCCGATGCAGATGAATGCTCAGAGTATGCAGAATATGCAGCAGAATCAGCTCGCTGCCGCTTCCCTCCAGAACCAGATGGCGAACCAACAGGGACAGCAGCCTCAAGGGCAGCCTCAGCCACAACCTCAATCGCAACCACAACAACCTGGTCAGCAGCCCCAGCAAACCCCTCAGCAATCATCTCAGGCCGGCACCCCAGCTCCCACTGGTCCCCAAACTCCTGCCCAAACACCCAACTCGACTCCGGCCCAGCCAAACCAAATGCCGCCCGGCCATAGCCAGCCCCAGGTTCCCCAGACTCCTGCCCAATCCCAGGCACAGCCCCAGCCTCAACCACAGGCTCAGCCGCAACCTCAGCCGCAGGCTCCGACACAGCAGCAGCAGCACCAGATGAATGCGGCGGCGCAGCAGCTGGCGATCCAGAATTCGATGCTGCAGCAGCAGCAGCGAAGGGATAACATGAAGGGTCAGTGCTTGTTGAAGCTTATGCAGTTCAGCGAGCACCTGAGCGGATATCCGGTAAGTCATTATATCGCGCGATCGCGCAATGTCTCAGGCTGACAATTCATCAACAGGGCTCCAAGGGTCGAGATGATCTCTCTTACTGGAACGCATTCGTCGCTCGATTCTTTTCGCAAAATGGAGTCTTCCGACACTCGCTGCACATCACGGACGCCGAAGATACAACCGACAAGCAATATGAGATTGCCTACCCGGCCATCGCGCGATACTTCCATACCCACTTTGGCAGCGGCGTCAAGAACATGCAATTGATTATGGACAAGGGCGTAACAGATCGACCTCTGCCTGGAGACTGTCACTGCATAGAAAACTCCAAGGCTAGTCTGGTGTACTGGTTCGAGACAGGATCCCACGTAAGTTGTATTACCAAGTTGGATGAGAGCCAAGACTGACCAGGTCAACAGCTGGTTGCGAGCGGAACCCTTCGGGCGCAGTTTGACGCGGAACAGAAGATCGAGCTCTTCGAATTCCTAACCACCAGCCACGAGGAATACATTTCGCGAAAGCAGGTCATCGATGCCGCGAAGCCCGCCCACATGTGGATGAAGGATTGGCACAAGGCTAACTCACAGGACGGCAAGTCGCCAGAACTATCCAAGAAGGGCAAGGGCCGACAACTCAAGTCCCCTCAGACCCAACCTCCCGAGGTCCTCGTGGATCTCCCTGAGGCTGCGGTCAACAGCAAGGGTGTAACACAAGCTGTTTTCCAGTTTCTTGAGGTAGGATCGGCTCACTCAGCGTAAGTGAAGAGTGAGGCTAATAAACTACGTCCAGATTGTTGAAGTGATGGGACAGATGAACCCATTGTTCGGATTCTTCCACTCGAATCCCGGCCTCGGACCTTATCAGGCTCTCGAACAGTACGTCGCGACACAAATCAACGGGGTCCCTCCCACCATGAACGGACAGCCGATGCCCCCCGGGGCCCGTACACCTAGCTTCGGACAATTTCCCATGGGTGCCAGCCCAGCCACGGCACACATGAACCTACCTGGATCGCCTCACATTGGAAGCCCGGCACCTGGGCACATGCAGGCTCCTGGAATGCAGATGCAGCAAAGCCAACAGGGCACCGGTTCAAGCGGGCCCAGCGCCAACACATCGCCAGCATCGAATAAGCGAAGGAGGCCCTCGGCAGTCAAGGAAGAAGACGGATCTGGGGCTCCCACACCAGCCACGAACGGGATGCCACGCAACGCCAAGCCTCCCACACCGCGTATGACGAAGCGCCTCAAGGGCAACCCGCCGGCGTAGAGACGTTCGGCACTTGTTTATAAGCAGCAGGCGTCAGTACGCGTGTTGCGGCTCCTTGTTTTTTCATTATGCATCATGTTGCATGGCGGCGTCTTTGCGAGGTTGGTTTTGCTCTGGACTTGGCTCTTGGAAAATCCTGTGGGTGTGGGAGATTGGAAAGCATATGGTTCGGCGCAATTGCTCGCCGTTGTCACGATCCCCTACCTCTGGCCGTGTTTGTGGTTATTACATGGTAGATGCTCCTGGGCATCACGACGGTTGACGATGCCACCATATTCGGATTCTCGAGCGGCAGGGTGGATGGTTAGAGGCGAAAGGGGGATCCCGGGCTTTAATTTGGGTAACGGAGTTGCAGTTACTCGTGTACGACTACAGAGGCTCACGGCACGGGTTGGCGTCGGAAGCCCTGACTACTTTTGTGTTTGACCAGTATTTTTCTTTTCCTTGTTTTGAAAAAGACACCCAGCAAGCAATCCGGTGTATTGGGATTAGGGGGGGAGTTTACAGAGACGGAGGATTGGATCGGGCATGCTGCTGTTATGAAAGGGTGTGCTATACCAAGTATCAAAGACAAGAGAGAGATCCATGGAGAGGAAGAGGTTGGCTCATGAGAAGTCTTAAGGGCGCGTGGATATCAAGGGTTTGTTCAGATTATACCTAGGCTAACTATGGCGTTTGGTCTTATTTGTGTCGTTGCATCCGATCTGGGGGATGGTTGAAGCATTTACATATTGCTGATGCTGTTTAACAGAGAGGCATTTGCATAGCAGAAGTTTAATATCTTTTTGCTCGCCAAAGTTGCTTGTTGTCTTGTAGTGTGTGTGTGTGTGTGTATGTATTGTGATGAAGGTTGTCAACTTGGAGCAGTGAGATGCCCTAGATATGGTAAGTAAGTAGTAGTCATGCATTCATATGCGACGCAAAGGACAATAGCCTAGTATTCACATTTAAGTCTCCAGACATCATATGTCATTTAGTACCAGTTAAGTTCCCTTGCAAGTATTCCCTAGTTCTCGACCAAACCACAAGTTCCACCGCAAGATCCCATCCTTTACATGCGCGTAACCCCATTATCAAATAGTCAGTCATGTCCGAACAGATGCCACCATCCCTTTCCACAAGTCTTGACCTTTCATCCTGAGGCGAGAATCTCTGTATTGATAGGCTTGAAGTTGTGTGTTGACGGCAGCTCAAGAGCGGCTACTGAACCACCAACCAGACGACTTTCTGTTCGAGGGCGTCTCACCACGAATGACAATGTAGCACTTGAGCGAACTACTCGACGCAGCAATCATCTCCTTGATCAGGTACCACTCCCCCTCGGTACGCTCAAGTAGGTCCGTCTTGGTGATGGCGTTGCGGTAGTGCCAATCCTCCTCCTTCGGACCCAGGGGAACGACCACGCCGCCAAACGTCAAGAACAGCGTGACGGCATCGAGCTTCTGGCGACGGATGGTGCGGCTCAGGCGAAACGTGCCCGTCTTCTTGGCCGAGGTGGGAGTTGGGAGTTGAGTGCGAAGCAGGTTCAGGAGCTGGCTCTTTGTCGAGTTGACGGGGAGGCGGATGGGCTCCTGGGCGACGTCCCAGGGATGAGTTAGGGAGCTGTCGTTGGAGGGATCGTAGGTGATGAGCTCAAACTCGAGCTCCTTGACGGCGGCGGTGGCGTCGGGGCAGGACTCGGCTCCCAGGAGGAGAGGGGCCGAGGCGGAGGAGGCGTCGTTGGCAGCCTTTTGGGAGGTCTGCACTGGTTCAAAGGGCTTTGAGCCGATGGGCTCACAGGAGAAGGGCTCTTGGGCGGTGATGCAGACGTCCATTTTTGTTGTTGTTTTGTTTTGTTTTGCTTTCGAGTGAGTTTGTAAAGTTGCAAAGCTACCAAGTTGCAAAGTTGTGTTGATGGGGATTGGGTTGCGGATGTGAAGGAGGGGGTTAGAGCAACTCTGATAGCTAAGGATTAATCCCGTCTGGAAATTCGTTGCGTTTGGTTCTAACTATTGTTCGTGCGGTGGTTTGCAATTCAACAGGGTGTAGCTTTAATTGCGCAGTAGACAAGGTAGTAATGGCAGAAGATATTGCCTTGATAGAAGAAGTGACAATTCAATGTATTGGCAGTTTTCAAACGTGTACTAGGTATTCTTCATCAAGATCAAACACTTTTTATTCGCTATTAACAGAAAGGCCCTCGACTTATGTCAACCAAATTGATTCCCATTCAACCGTTTGCAGTTCCCCCTTGATTCGGCTCGGGCTCACCATTGCCCTCCTCTGTCTGTACACCGTTTCGATCTTGTGGTGGTTGACCATCTCCTGTGCCTGCATCATCGGGTGGCGTAACACCATCTGTGAGTGCATCAAGCGATGGAGCACCTTGGTCAATTTGCTGGCTCGTTGTTAGAGATGTCTGCTGTTGGTCGTTGTCTCCCTCGCTTGTAGCTAGATGAAATTGATCAAAAGCTCCTACATCCACAACAAGAAAAGCCCCAAGATTTCTTGTCCCTATCTCAGACATCATGTTCTCAAATTGCCAGACCGTATGCTGCTCCGCAAGCGAAACTACCTTTGTAGTATTTGAAGGCCTCACAACTCCAGTCTCGGGGAGGATCGAGAGAGTAGACAGTAAACTGCTTGTTAGATAAAGAGTTGCCTGCCCAGAGTATACTCTCTCTCCTAGGCCATGGTTCTTAGACCACCAGGCAAGGTTTCCTAGAAGTGTCTCTCGGGATGGAGGTGTATGGTAGACAGCGTCGTTTGAACCGAGGACAGTTCCTGCTCTGTAGAAGATTACCTTGATTCTGATGCAAGGAATGATGGTGGTACGGGGTAGAGGTAAGAGGACGGGTGCGAGTTGGTAGTAAAGGGGAGTGGCCGGGTAGAAGTATACAGGGAGGTTGACGAGGGTAGGCTGGAAATAGTATGACATGGCGTTTGCAAAAATTTTGATGTTTAGAAATTAAGGAGTAAGGTCCAAGTAGAGTTAAGCATATGGGTTTATATATTAAGTTATGTTCAAGTAGTACAGAGTCTGGTCATAGAATCACTATAGTATAATAGGTTGTGATGCAATTCATAGGGGATGGGTGAATAGAATATGGTTTGTGGTATTTATGGGATGAGTAATGAAATGATTCTAAGGTTAGATCTACTGGTTGTGAATATATAGAAATAAAAATGTGCATTATTTCCATCTGAATGGGAAGTTCTCCCTGTTTGTTTGTTGGTGTTGAGAAGAATTGCAACTCAGTGATAGAAGAGCCCGTTACAATGTAACTTGGCTGGATTCGGTCACTTGGTCTATGGATGCTTTTAAATGTGTATTTTTATACTAAACCTATTGCTTTGAATCACTCCAGCGAGGTCTTGAGCCTGCTCTTATCGTGTGATAGGACGTTGGTGATCTGCTTGTGAGGGTGTGCGCATGTGTATTAAAACTGCTTGTTTGTTTCCCTCTATAGGGTCAGCCAGCTACTACCAAGCGTACGTACGGTCGCCTAAAAGTGCCGCCAATTAATAGGAACGTCCTCATCCGTTCATCAGTTCATGTGTCAAAACCTATATACCATTTTGTTCATCCGTCTGAAGTCGGTCGTGCCCCGACTCACCTTCGCACCTACCCTGAGGCAGCCTTCATCATCAACTTAGGGGGCCACAGACTTCCTCTCCAGCAGCAGAAAAGCAGCAAACTCTTCTACCTGCGCGATTTCGAGCTCTTCACTGAGGACTACATGGAAGTGTCGGCGGGTATCGCTTCCGTAGCGCCAGGAGCTGATGAGGAGAATGCTGGCGAACTCTTGGTATGGAGCCTGGAGTTCCTCAAGGTTTTCAATAGGTTAATAGAGTATCGATGGTCCGTGTAACCCTATCAAAGAGATCCATGGGCTCGTGTTAGTTTTATTAAGGGAAACACTTGGGTTCTTTGGAAAGGGCCGTGATCATGGTTCGCAAGTTTACCTTCCTAGGTAGGTAGGCAGGTAGGTCCTTCCGTTTCTATTCATACCTCTATACAGCATCAAACAACCAGTCACGTTTTCTTTTCACGTGTTATACCCCAATTTCAATGAGCTTCAATCCCATCTCTAATCCATCTCTCATTCACCATCCATAATCCATCACCCGCAAATCCAGAATCCTTCCCGCACTCTATCAAAGTCAAATCCAGACGTCACCAGTCACCTACACAGTACACATCGCTCGCCCTGAACAAGCGCGCAACCCACGGAACTTATCTGACGTATCGTTTCCCGCTAAGCTTTCCTTGCTCACCCTCCAAGTGCCGGATCCAGCGGCTGGCCGCCTTATCCATCATTGGCCTTGCACGATCCCCCACGATCGCCGCCTAGGTCTGCTGCTCTGCTACTTGCTGCGGGTTCAAGCCGGGGTTTGACCCAGCTGACAGACCGAATGAGCTCATTGGTGCCATTGATCCTCGTTGACGAGCACAATGACGGTGTGGTGGGAAACGGCGCTGCAGCTGGATAGGAAAAAACCCTCTCGGATATCGACGTGCAGCAAGGCGCATCTCGATATGGCGTTCCCTGCTGCTGATGGTTACGACCTCTGCGAGTGAGACAGTTGACGATAGGTTCAGTCGACCAGGGTTACTCAAGCCTGCCTGCGTGCCACCAACAAAATCTGCAGTGCCTCTTTGCTGGCAATTGATCTGATGACCCGAGGCTTGAATCCATCCCGTCCCAGACGAGCCACGCGTAGCCGCCGGGCGAGTTGTCAACGATTGAGCGGTGACGGGAAGACGCCAACCCGCCGCCTCTTAAGCCTTCTTCAAGCCCTCGCCGTCCACACAAGCTATGATCGCACAGATTACTGGGCTTCGCTTCGCTTCACTGCTCTGCTCACCCTCCACAACCGGCTCATCGGACAGTCCCAAGCAGACGCCACGCCCTCAACTCAGAGTCGCCATCCAACGCTAGTTTCACAACAAGCTTCGCTCGGCGCCACCGCTGCACCCGTCTGCACCGCTGAACCGCTGAACCGCTTAACCCGCCTGTTGGACAAGGGCCGGGGCTCGGGAAATACCCCATGGGCTGCTGCAGCTGTAATTGATGAGATGAAAGATCCCGTGCCTGTTGAGATCATAATTTTTACCTCTTACAACTTTGCCCATGTTGAAACCCATCCTGCCCGGTCCAGTTTGTTTCTTGATATACTCGCCCTTCACCTCGATACTCGTCCTATCGCCAACTTCTTGCTTTCAGCCTGATTAACCATCATGATACAATGCCGGAAAAGGGCGCCCTAATCCCACCATGGTACCAATACGATCAGCCAAGCTGCGAAGACCTGGCCATTGTCAGCGTCGTATGGGGCATGGCCCTCGCTCTGAGTGCCTTTGGCCTTATCCGAGTCGTTACCCAGACATATCGCCAATGGAAGCGCGCCCGAAGAGTTACTACGTACATGGTTCTCATCTGGCTGGAGCTGATTGCGAGTGCCATCATTGGAGGGCTTGCCTGGGGTTATGTTCATGGGAATATTCCTCCTGGGTATGATGGACGCCTCCACTCATTTGCATTGGCTAACATTTACTGAACAGGTTTGAAATCTACTTTGTAATTCGTATGACGAAACTTCTCTTGCCGACCGACTCTGTACCCTGCTGACGTTCATCCAGTCTTTCTCTGGGTCTTTCAGATTCACTGCATCATGCAAATCATCATCAACCGGATCGCTCTCCTTGCAGTCTCGCAGACTACTGTCCGTCGAATAAAATGGGGAACATTTGGTATACTTGTCGCCATCAATATCTCGGTCTTCTGTATCTGGATCCCCGCTCGCCTGCAGATCAACCAGACTTACATCCACATTAACGAAATCTGGGACCGAGTCGAGAAGGGTATATTCGCGGTTATTGATCTGGCACTGAACTTCTACTTTGTTTATCTCGTCCGCTCTTCACTCATTTCTTACGGCCTCACCAAATACGTGGCACTGTATCGCTTCAACCTGGTTATGGTTGTCATTTCCATCTCTATGGATGTGGGTCAAGCTATTCATCAGACTTCGTGATGTTTGATTAACAGCTATAGATTCTCATCATTGCGAGCATGTCGTTTGACAACACCTTTCTGTACGGCGCGAGCCCCAAAGGCCTTTACCTGCTCTCTCACTAATTGGCGTTTATAGATACGTCGAATTTCATCCTCTCGCATATCTGGTCAAACTTCATATCGAACTCTCCATGGCTGAACTCATAGCCAAGATTGTCAAGGCCTCAGGCCCTGACCTATCCTGCCACTGTAACTGTCATAGCCATGCGAACCAAATCTTCCTCCACGGACTTCATCCCAGGCATACCGCTCCCTCTCGGCCAAACGCGATTGCGCCAACTACTGGGAGATTCCGCCGCTCCTGGCCGGTCTGGCCGAGAGACGGTCGAGTTCGCGCAGGCCGAGGACAGACTCCGTCAGAACAAGAGGCACCTCCCCGGAAACGACCCAGAACCGCAGACGACGAGCCGCGAACCGTCACCTGGACTCCTGAACCACATAAGACGTCGGATTGGGGATTGTCCAGCTTACAGAGTTCCATGGGGCAGTCAAGCAGAAGTACACACGACCACGACCACAACGATTGAGATGTCTGATCCGTATGGAAACTTCCATCTGTCTCGGCGGAAGAAGCCCAAGATCTATCTACGTCATGAAGGGCAGACATCCTATTAACCTGAGTTTCGGTTCGAAACGCATTGGCTGTTAATCCCTTGGCACCCTTTACCTCTGGAAACATTTATTCCAGAGAAGAAGAAAGGTTTTCAACTGCCAGCTGGGGTTCGACATTCGGAATATGAGAGCCAAGACCAGGTCTTGGCTTCAACGAGGGTTCAGATTTTACACTCAACTCTCAGCTCGGCAGACCAGCGGCCCCACAGGCCATCTACCGGCTCGGCTCACCCCCGGCATTGGCATTGTCTCCCCCGCAATCCCCACAGCCGGCGTGACCTTGAGCGGACTTGATGAGGCACAGTCAACCCCGGCTGAAGGCCGGCGCTGAGGGCGCTTGGGGATCCTATGCCATGCTGCCTCACGGGGGCCTTGTTGATCCATGCGGTTGGTATGTGATTCTTGTTGAACGTGCCAAGGACTATTCGTTGATGAACGATCTAGGTGCTTTTACGTTGGTCAAAGGGTGGGTGTAATGGTTAAATCAGATCGAAGACAGCGACCCGTCTCTCCTTTCAGTTATCATCGCGGCATTGATGATGCTGTTGATATGAACAAGCTGAAAGACACTATATCAGGCCGTCTCAAGATTCTGCTGTACCACATGGAGGCCATATTCTCTCTTGTGGAAACTCGACAAAGACCATGAAACGAAGCATACCGTTGCAGTCTTTCCCAACGAGGACAGACAATATCAACCATCTTCAGGATCACCGGGTTAATACACAGCAACATCTCCCACCAATTTGAGCTGGAATATTATCAAGATGTTTGAATTTGTTCGTCAATTGATATCATTTTCAAGACCCAAGAGTCATTATCCAGCCTCGCCCCAAATTGACAAAATGGCAAAAACGCCCCAGTTATTTCTTGTACAGTACAGGCCCGTCCAGGTATCGTTTGGTGACGGCCAAGCCAAATGGATCAATGCTTTGATGTCCTGAAGCCCGTGGCATAGTCCTAGAGGATAGCATTCACCTCTGAAGTTCCCTTCCCCTTCGCTGGTAGTCATAGAATGCTCCTCGAATTTTTTGTTGTCGTTTCTTCGTTCAGCTCAACCGATTCCACATGCTTGCTCATTTCAGTTCGTAAAAAAAGTGTCATCCACTGGCACCAGGGATGATCATCTCGTCGTGACCATCTCCCTGGGCGCTATATGTACTGGTGGCTCGAATCGGGAGCCCTTGTCCGGTTACCTCGGTTATACCCTTTTCTTGGCTTACAAGACCTCGGGAGCTGGGTTCTCGTGCTTGGCGGTGCTTCCCTTGCCTCTCCAGGTGCTGACAGCGGGGATGTTGGCCTCATAGCGAACCTCTTCGGTGCCATAGGCGCCGGGGGTGAGCTTGATGAGGGTGTGAAGAGGAACGTTCATCCAGGGGCTCTTAGCCTGGTCCTTCTTCATGAAGTAGGCGTAGACGCATCGCAGAACAGCTTGGTGAGTGACGATGAGAATGTCTTCACTTCGCTCCAGTTCCATAATAATAGGCTCAAGACGGATAACGACATCGCGATACGACTCTCCGCCACGGTAGCGGTAGTTGTACTTGTCTTCGTCACGAGCAGCAAAGTCTTCGGGATATCGGTCCTTGATCTCTTGGTAAGTCAGACCGTCACACACACCAGAGTCAAGCTCGTCAAGAGCCTTCCACTGGAGCTGGTTGTAGTGCTGGGGAAGGAAGCGAGACGTGGCGATGGTTCGGCGAAGAGTCGATGTCCACACGGTAAGAGGACGATCATCCTGAAAGTCATGTTAGCTTTTACGCTTGTAAGGAGGTTGGGAGGACGTACTCCGACCGACTTTCGGACGAGCTCAGGAAGTTTTCTAGCATATTGCTCGCCACGAGGAGAAAGGAGCGTGTCACCGCCGATTCTTCCATCAAGGTTGTACAGAGATTCACCGTGCTACAGAGGGTCAGCATTCGTCCTTGGTCCATGAGCGAGAGGTGTCTTACTCTTGATAGCCAGACAGAGCGGGGGCGGATGTGAAGATTCATGAGGTAGTAGACAATTCGGCTCTGAAGGTAATCTCGAATACGGCTGATGATGACCTGCTTGCCAACGTTCATGATCTTGAGGTAGGTCAGGTGGGCCTCCTCGCCGTTGGCGTCAATGGTGCAATAGACCTTTTCGTAGTTCCGGATGCGGTTGCGGAAGTCGAGGGCAGCGGTCTCGGGATCCTGGCCGCGATAGTCGGGGCTACCAGTCTTGACGTCGCGGATGTTGGCCATGATAAGCTCCTCATCGTCGCACTTGCTCTCGACAAAGAGGACCTCGATGCCGTTAGCATTGCAGACCTCTAGCACCCACTTGCGGCGTTCCAGAGTCGAGTTGGTGGCGTCGAGAATGCCGACGATACCTCCAGAGCGGAACCAGGCGAGCATGTCGGCAACGGCAGCCTCGGCGGCGGCACGGCGCTTTCGCTCTCCTTCGGGGTTGTTGGTGTCGAAGAAGTCGGCCTTGGGTTGAGGGGCGTCATTGCGGCGGTAGTTACCAACGTTGAAGGTCTGGGCTGGGATGGAGAGCCATTGCAGATATCGCTGGGCTGTTTGGTGGTTAGTCTCGAGGCTGTATGATGGGCATGGTGGGAATACTGACCTCGCTGTGCGATGTAGCTCTTGCCTCGGGCAGGCAGGCCAACCATGACCACACAGATCTTGGTGTCCTCGACCTGGACTCCGACGCCGTTGGTTCGAGAAGGCATGGTGGGCGTTGGTTTGTGGGAGTGGTGATGTAAGTGGGATGGGTATTATCGGATATGGGCGACGGCGAGGAATGCGACTTGAGCGGGAGCGCAATCAAGGACCGAGAGCAAGACGAGCCGGAGATTGATCGAGTGTACGAAAGCTCCAATACTGCAGAGACATAGAGCGAAAGGAGTAAAAGTCGAGGAGGGCGAGAATGAATAGAATAGAATGTAAGAGTTGGAATTCTATGGGCGAAGAAATGGGGATCGCGTGAGCCTCGGGTATGTAAAGGTGACGGGAGGTAGCTCTGCCGGTCTGGGTGTGTATGAGGGAAAGAGCAAGCTGGGCGAGGTGCAGCAATGCAATGATAGATAATTGGAAGGCGCGGAAGAAGCTCAGCTGAGATCAGATGAGGCGGAATCGGCAAAGATGGCTCTTTCCCAAATCGATGACAGGCCCAATGGATCCAACTACGTTTGGTAGTTGAACCTAGGGGAAGGTACTGTTTATCTGCAGGTGCGACTGCAGAGAATAACAGCAGCAGCAGCAGCAACGCCTCTCTTTTTTCTCGATGTGGGGATGGGATTGACTGTCGATGCAACGCCCCAGTACTGCAGCTATAAAACTGTAATAGCAGCAGAGTCTGAGTCGAAGACGATGAAGACGAGAAAACGATCAAACGATATGTGATCTGCACACACGACGCACACACACGCACACGCACTCAGAGACTCCGGGGGAAGGGAACCGGACTCGGAAAGGAGCTGTTTGGAGGGAGGCGGAGGCGGGGTGAGGGGTTGTAGGTATGTGAGCGAGTGATGGAGCGCGTGTACCGTATGTATAAGAAAAATTGGGATGGATGGATGGATGGATGATACGATGGTGAGAAAACAGCTATGGTGGTCCTTTCCCCCCCTGTACAGTATGAATATAGATCAGGTCAAATGCAAGAAAGGTAAAAAAAGAAAAGGGACGGGAAAAGAAAAAAAGAGGGCGAGAGACGTGGTTGAAGGGAGAGGGAGCTATTCTCGGTGTAAAGAAGCGGCGAGCAGCGAGAGGGCAGCTGAGCAAAAAGAGCAGCAGGCCACTAGAGCTGTAAGCAGCAGTTAATTACGGGGTTCTTTTCCTTTCCTTTCTTTCAAGAAAACATGAATAAAGGAGAAAAAAAAAAGAGAAAAAAATGTTTTTAGCGGCGGCTTGCATCGTCTTTCTTCTTGGTCGCGGCTCCATCATGAAAGAGAATGACGATGAAAATGGATGGATGACCATCAAAAGACCAATCCTAGGGCAGAACTGCCCCGCCAACGCCCGCGTTTGCGGTCCACCAGCGCGGGCCAAACCCCCGCTCGGGACGCCGTGCGGTGCAGAAATCCCATCAGGTCTCCCCCCGGGATGCCCTGCAAGGTGTCCCCGTTACAGGGCTGTTTTTCTCTAAACGTAGGCATTTGTCAATAAGGGTCCTCGTGCCTCATCACGTCGTTGTCTTTGGCTTCATTTCGTTTCCACCTTTTTTCAACCTCGTGCCTTATTTTCTTAACCCCTGGAGCTAAAGTTACGGTTCATGATCCGGTCGGTGTCTCTCACGGGGATGCCCTCAAAAATACCCCCTGGGGCATGACCCCCAGAAACCTCCACTATTTTGTTTTATTGTGTATCTTTTTTTTGCCGAGGGTGGGGGAACATCAAGCAAGCAAGCAAGACAGCAAAGAGCTGCCAGAACAGAGAGCTCCCTTGACCTAAGCTCAGCCCGTGACGTGCCTCCGGATCCTCCCGGTCTGGGCCGGGGAAAGGCGATGGTTGGACCATCAGGCATTCACACACCTTAACCTCCTTCGGACTTGTACCGCCGGACACCGACGACCGGCCGAAGCGCTTGGAGGTTGGTTACTTGTCACCCCGTCGTTGACAGATCCGAAATCTCGTCCCGGGACAAAAAAAAGCAAAAGGCAGGCTGCCTTCTGAGCAACGGAAGTCTGGGGTGAGCTGCAGGAACCGCCACCAGAGCAAGACGCCGTCCACGAGACTCCGTCCCCCCTCCCGGGTCTGTCCGAGTTGGCACCACTCGCGCCGCTGTCGTGTCATTGTCTCGTTCCCGCCTGTCCATCCCGTAGCAGAGCCCGTCCTTCAAGGTCAACACACGGCTCCCCGGGACGCCGCTCTCGACCGATGCCTGCATCCATCCGCGACTGGGTCATCTATCTTCTGACCTGTCCAGATTTTCCCTAGGTCCAGGGTGTCCAGGGGAAACCTACCTCACCTGGACAAGGGCCCCTTTTCTTTGTACGGCAAATAACCTACCCATGGGATCTATCTCTCTTGCTTGCATCGTGACTGTGGGGTTCCATCCCATCCAAAATTCCCCTTCTCACACCGCCTTGCCCGCTTCACGATAACGACAACACGATGCATCCATGACAAAGCCTGGGTCCTCGTCATAACCGGCTTCGCCCGCCTGAGCGAGATGAAGCCGGATAAGAATCCCGCTCTCGAAACTTTGAAGCTTGAACCAACCCCCCCTTGCTTTTCCCCTCGTGATGCCTCAATTCGTCGGTGAGGCGAGACGGACCCGTCTTGGCGTCCTCGGTGATGGCCAGCTGCTTTCCTTTTTTGGATGCTGTCGTTTCGGTGAGCGATGGAGGCTGTGGAGCCCCCGTGACCGAGCCGACAAGGTCAGCGAAATGGGGACGGGAGTAATTTAACTGACAATTGATCACGAGCTTTTCCTTTAGTCTATCGCGATCAGCATCCCACCATGGCTCGTTACTGATAAGGGCAATTGAAGTTGTGTCGTGTGTTGCGGTAAGAGGCACTGAACAGGGTTTGTATCAGAACATGGTCTATTTATCTATAAGCTTTTCGGTGATATTATACAAGTTGTGTATTACTGCTAACCAAGCTATGCCGGCATAACTGTCCCTGGTAGATTTCATCATCAGAACGCTCCAACTATCCAAGACTGAACCGATAGAAATGGGCAAGACAGAGCGCAATAGCAAACCAGACGAAAATACGACGGATGCATCTGTGACAGAACCTGATAAAGAGATCCAGCAGTTCAAGCAGGCCGAGGATCACGAGAAAGCTTATAACTAGATGTGGAAATGGGAGGTTTTGTGCTTTTACGTCGCCGGAAACAATGACAATGAGGATCCAGGCGAAAACCGTGTGTCCCAGGGCGATTCTTAGATAGAGGACTGTGAAGCAACAAAGGTTAGCAAAAAGACAGTTTTACTCGGTGGGTGGGGGATCTTTCTCACCTATCAGGAAGGCTGGGAACGCCTTGGCGACGAGATCACCTATAACCGAGAGAGCGGAACGCTCTGCTGGTCGCTCCTGTTGCGCCTGATGGTGATTCATTGTAAAGGTATAGTGTGTAACCTAGCGGTGTTCTGTCAAGTTGTGATCAAGTGTTTAAGATGCTTGATTGACATGTTATACAGGTTTCAAATACTCTGAAAATGGACCGTTGTATTTAAACACAGTGACAAGGCGAGACTCGAATAGATTCTAGACGTGTTCACATCCCTCTCATTGTGTCAGGACAAAGATGCTGGCCATTACCAGTGTTCATCCATTTCGGTGGAGAAAGAGTTGAAAGAATGGCTCAAAATGGACAGGCCTAGTCTTTGAAGAAGCTTACGTCTATTGTTCCGCAAACAGCTTGTGAGTCGCTATTTGTGATTTACCTTTGTTGAGTAACGGCTGCCTAGAAAGTGCTGGTTGTTGGCAACTGGTGGATGTCAACCTATTGCTTTATCTGGGACGTCATTTTGGCTTGAGAATAGGCAGGAAGCTAATACTCGCTTATATACTGTGAAGCAATGTTACTCTTGACTTTCTCAGAGGGCCAACATGTTTATCTGTCTGTCCTATAAAGCTCAGGCTTGAGGGCCATCACTAACAATAACACTCTGTCTAGTATCTACTAGGCTATGGCATTGCTCATATTACGGAAGCTATAGTTAGCAAGCAGCTAAAATGACACAATAGATGGCCTACTCTGTATTTCTATCTGAGTTGATAGGAACGTGTGAGTATAACTCATTACTTATGCTTCCATTGATGATGGCTCTACAGGATACTATAATAAGACCAATTGAGCACGCACAGTCATAAATAACTAACATAACATGTATGTTGTCGAAACAAACCCCATCTCTTTCCAACTCCCTTGCTGACTTGCGAATTGGCTCTTGTGTGGTACCACAACCGACTCAGCTATCTTTCTACACTAAAGAGAAGACCCACCTGCTACGGATTGTAGTAGAAACATCTTCCTTTCCCATTCAATGAGCGAATTCTAAATCATTGTTCGCTCCGGAAAACCGCCTTGGCCAAAATCGCTGTAAAAGATCCCGGTCACGGATGCATGGATTGATCTACCGGCGATGATAGCTGAGATGATGAATTATCACACATCAAAGAACTCTTCAACTACCGAGATGATTCCTACTTGACCAATTACTCCATCGTCTCTCCATCATCATGACATTGATCCTCAACTCCAACTCCTAATCAACCCATAAACCGACCACATGCCTTGGTTTACCGAGCCATCATCACGCCACGCGACTGCAGGGTCGCCCGCAGCCTACGCCCGCTCACATCTTCGCATAGAACCGCATCTCGGCGTTTCCCATGTCAAAAACGGCCAGGACGTTCTGAAGAAAGACGTCACCGAGGATGTACGGCCCCGATCCGCCGGTGGTGATAGCCGTGGCGCAGTACCCCGTCCCAGGATCCACGAGGTCCTTGAATATCAAATCAGCCGGGTTGACCCAAATGCTAGTCCCGGAGATATTGACGGCAAAGTTTGGCGCGATCGAGTCGCATGGGACAAAGTATGACCCCCACTGATACAGGTACACGGCTTGCGGCTCAAACGCCGCCGCGATGGCTTCGGCAAGGGCTACGGGAGGGGTTAGCGGACATGACAGATCATAAAGGACTTGAACCTACGTGGAGGCACGTGAATCATGGTTGTCGCCGTGTCGATAATGTACGGGTACTTTCCCGTGTCGGTTCTTGATCCCCATGTTAGCCCGTCCGGGATGATAGTATAGAACGACGGCTTCCAGGCCGTCTTTTCCCTGTCGTCGAGTTTTGCCTAAGAGGATATATCGTTAGTGACTCGATTCGGCAGAATCGCCGGCGATACTTGAAACTCACAATGATGAGATCGGTGATTGCAAGCCGCCCAAGCCTCATGGCAGCGGGCCGCGGAAGTCCGCCCCAACTGAGCATCCCATCGCTCGAGTTTCGGTCAAGCCAGACGCTAAACATGGGGTGCATCTCGCCTTGTGCGATGGCTTTGGTCAGCCAGGGCGTATAGGGGTAATTGTTCCACTCAGTCTCGTCCTTGAGGCTGCCCAAGTAACCGCTGGTGAGAGATGGATACGCCAAACCCAGAACACCAACTGTCACGTTGTCACCGTGCCAGTATGTCCTGTTGGCTAAGCCTACCTGCTGATTACGGACTGTGACAGTGCCGCAGGAGATATCGGAAATACCCATTGGACCCGAGACGTCCTCTCCAGATTCATAGCTTCGATGCAAGTGTATCTCTGGTAGGCTTCCTAAACCAAAGTCCTGGATGTGCGGCTGGCCAAAGCCGCACCAGTCCCGGTCTTTCTTATCTCCCAGATTATTCTCACATCGGAAGCCGGATTTGACAGCCCACGTATCGGAGCTCGCAGTGTCAAAGGTGAGCCAGACGGGGGTTGAATCCCATTCGCATTGGATCGCATAGGAAGTCGAGAAGTCGCCAACAGCCGAGATGTTCTGGATGCCATTCATGAGAGAAAAGGGTTCCTTGTTACGTTTCGCGAGTAGGGAGGCGGCAGATCTTGGACCGAGTTGATGTTTTCTGTTGAGCTTCTTGAGTTTCGACACGCGAGTACTGATTCGATCGGGAGAACGAGCGACGATGGGTACGGCTCGCTTTAGGTGGAAGCCATTCCATGGCGTCGTGAGATCCAAGTCTGCTTTGACCGGTTCTACCTTTACGGCAGCTGCTAGTACATGACAAGCGAGAGTCAAGATGAGGAGAAGGAAGTGGTAGTTCCACGCCATCTTGAATCACAACGAGCGATGGTAGAGGTTGAGTTCGTAGGAGGAAAGCGAATTGACCATCAGAACAGGTCCGGGATAACATCGAAATTCGAGGAAGGCACGATCTCCTTTGACGTTTCGATGGCGCTCCTGCAGCCATGCAACACCACAAATGGCAAGTGCCACAACATGGATATGCCGAGGAGGAAGGCACGGCATCATGTTCAAACATGTACGAAGCCGAGCCAATGGTTACTCTATCGTGTGCCATTATCGATTCTGTGAGAGGCAGAAACGTTGAACTCGTGGGTTTTAGTCCGAGTGCGATGGAATCTATCTTCATCTTGTACAAGAATGACGTGGTGGTTTGACATACAAACGGTAAGTGGTTATATCCATTGCAGAGGCTACATGATATCTACGAACTGGTAGTAAACAGACTATATGAAGTCAAGATTAGCAACTCTTCTAAAACGCAGATCAAGGCCGGACTGTCTCTCGATGCAACACCCCGTTGCACCAACCTTTCCGTCCCCAAGACTTTTCGGCAACGCTTCCGGAACTGTCACCAAACTGATAGATGCCACCAAGAGCAAACCCCGGATCGGGTGTGACACCCTTCAATAAGCGCTTGACATCTGACAAATAGGCATGGGATGTCACTGGGTAAGCCCTTGTCTATTTGTTTTCGGCAGGTTATTCACCTCAGCCTCAAAGTGTCAGCAAAGCACTAATCGTCAGAAGCCAGGCGGGTGAAATATTACATGGCCGTTCGCCCCTTGGAGATTGTATGTGAGGACTAGCCCTGTTTTCTTTCACCTGCGTGGAAGTGCTGCTTTGGCTCGCGTAAGCCAAGACTAGTTTTTCGCATTTGCTGACGACCAACTTGGTAACCTCAGCGAATTAAGCATGTCTTCCATCCACGCGTTTCATCTACAGGCAGGTAGATAACTACGGATGTGTGTGACTGGACGGGACTACAGGTAGGCTTACTTGGTTGCTTGACATCAGCGAGCGGCATCACACCCCGTCTAGTTTGCTTTGCTGGCCATGCCTATGGTATCACTATCAACCAATACACAAGAGACCAAATGCTCGAAATGACACAGAAACGTTTCCTCACGGCCCGGCTGCTAAACAAAGAAAGCAAACACAAAATGCCAACGCATCGCCAAGTTGCACAAAATCTTGCCCCTAGTGCTTCATCTAGGTCAGCAAAGAAAAAAACACAGCCACGCGGCGAAACATCCATTCTAGACTCGAGTCGTCATCAGCACGGAGTCCAACACTGCCGAGTCTAGCGGCGACGCGGTTGGTTATCCTCGTCCGTCGGACCTTTGATAGGGCTGATGGTACGGGGTGGAAGTTCAAGATGCCCCGGACCATGATAGCGCCGCGCTGTGGGCAGGACTCTTTATTTTATTGGGTCCCGTTGATGAAATGGATGTTGCATTGCTGTTGGGGACTTGGCCTGTGCCAAAATCTCATGTCAGATTTTTGATTTATGTGTACTTTTTGGGTCAAGTCTGCCTTGATCGTCGCCATGGAGGGTTTTTCGTATAGTTACGGGGCTGGAGATTGGGAGGGATACTATATATAGTAGATGTCTTTGGCTTGTTGTCTTTTCTAGACTGTAGATCACCTTCTTCCATCTCTTCATCTAGTTCTAAGCGAGTTCCAGCGAGCCGTTCCTATTCACATTTACTTGCACGTCTCACAAACATGCCCTCCAACACCTCTACCGTGGCCGAACTGGCCTCCGGTATCGAAAAGACATCCCTTTCCACCTCTAGAAAACCTCACCTCGTCTTCGCCGCCGCTCCTGCCGATGGCCACACAAACCCACTAGCCAGAATCGCAGCAGAGCTCGTCCGTCGTGGGTTCGAGGTAACCTTTATCGGCGGTGCCCAGTTCGAGAACCTCATCAAGGGTACCGGCGCAGAGTTTGTGTCTCTTGCTCCCATGTTCAACCCCAAGATGGAGGCGGAGCGTAACGCTGTGCCTGCCGGTATTCCGAGGCTGCTCTATGATATGAAGTACATCTTTATCGGTCAGACTCCTGAGCGTTGGAGGATTCTCAAGGAGGTTCTTGAGAGTATAAGAACTAAAGATCCTGAGCGGGAGGTTGTTATCGTTCCTGAGACTTTCTTCATGGGTGTTAACCCCCTCTCCCTTGGTGCTCCCCTCCCTAAGGGCTACACCACCAGACCCAAGGTTGTAAACCTCCACGTCGTGCCCTACGTGGCCACCAGCATCGACACAGGCCCTGGTGGTCCTGGTCTCCCTCCTGACTCGTCCGAGTCTGGCAGAGCACGAAACCAGTTGCTCAACCAGATGATGGTTGCAGGTCCCTTTGCCGAGTCCATCGCTTACCAAGATGAGATCCTCAAGGAGCTAGGCACCACAGAGCTTCTCGAGCCCCAGGTGCCGTTCCACCACTGGATGCTCATCCACGACGTGACGCTTCAAATGTGTCCCCCGAGCCTCGAGTACCCCAGGTCCGACATGCCCTCCAACGTCAAGTTCGCCGGCTGCCTGACCCCCAAGCCCATCCCCGCCAACTTTGTCTATCCTTCGTGGTGGGACGATGTCAAGCGAGGGGATCGCCGTATCGTCGCCGTGACGCAGGGCACCATCGCTCGAGACTACACCGACCTTCTCATCCCCACGATCCAAGCCCTCGCCGACCGCGACGATCTCCTCGTGGTGGCCATCCTCGGTATGAAGGAGGCCAGTCTACCCTCCGACGTGGTCGTCCCCGCCAACACAAGAGTCATCGACTACCTCCCCTACGACGTACTCCTCCCTCACACATCCGTCTTCGTCATGAACGCTGGCTACGGAGGTTTCCTTCACGGCGTGACAAACGGTGTACCCCTAGTCCTCGCGGGTGAGACAGAAGACAAGCCTGAGATCGCCATGCGCGGCCAGTGGAGCGGTGTGGCCGTCAACTTACGCACCGGACGGCCAAGCCCCGAGCAAGTGAGGGCCGGCGTGGAGACAGTACTCGGGGATGATAGCTTCAAGAGGAGGGTCGAGGAGATTAAGATTGAGAATGAGGCTATGAATATGTTTGACGTTGTAGAGAGACAGATCTTGACGGTCGGAGAGGTGGATGCTTAAAGGGGGAGTTTACTAGTGATTTTTTCCATGATTAGATACCGAGCATTATACTAGCAAATTATACAAGCAAATTCATTTTTCAGAATTATACATCGTTTTTGTATCGGGTTGTGCATATGCATGCATTAAAATCAGTCCGCCCCTCCGTCTCCCAACAACATTTCCTCCGCCCCGGCTCCGGTCCCAGCGGAGCACGGCCCCTCTTGGACGCCGACGGCAACGGAACGCCTCCCGGAGGAGCCCGTCTTGGCACTCGAGGCTCTATTTCTTCTACCAAAATCCCCTTTTTCTAGCTAAACAGATGAGAGAAAAAGTGTCAGTATCCAACAGTAAGAAACCAACATCATGGCGATATCATCCTTGGAGACTCTTGGTCCGGCCGCCGCGTATTCGCCGTCCCCCTTTTCGACCCCTAACGAGAAAGATCCACGACTCATCATCCTCCTGGCGTGGATGGACGCTCGAGACTCGTATATCGAAAAGTACATCGCCCAACACCGAGTCCACCACCCAAGCTCCGCGATCCTCCTCCTCCGCTCCAACCTAAAGATGTACATGCAGCCCTCTCTACGCCGTCGCCTCTTTTCCCCCGCGGTCCCCATCCTTCAAGACCTCGCCAAGACATCGGGAGACTCGCCAAGCTTCTTACTACACATCTTTTCAAACGGTGGCGTCAGCTCTGCCGTGACGCTGTGGGGGCTATGGGAGGAAGCGCTGGACGGGAAAGACGTCCCTCGGCACGTCGTGGTGATGGACTCTTGTCCGGGCGTCTTCCACTGGAAGACCAATCACCACGTCCTCTCGCTGGGCCTCCCCTTCTGGGCGTCACCTTTCGTCTGGGCATTCCTGGCTGCTGCGTGGGCGTGCTATATACCGTGGGGACGTGTGGAACCGCAGGAAGCCAACGCCTTGGCTCTCAACACGGCGGGGAGGATCGCCCGTGAGGTGAGGAGGGTGTACCTATATGGAGATGCGGATCAGTCTGTGATATGGCAGGATGTTGAGGCCCATGGAAAGCAGGCTGAGAAGATGGGGGCGAGTGTAAGGATGGAAATGTTTCCGAGGGGGAAGCATGTTACCCACGCGAGGGTCGATGGAGAGCGATACTGGAGAGTAGTCAAGGAGACGTGGGAAGGGAAGACAGGATGAGTCTTACGTCTTGAGTTTCTTTTCTCCATCTTGTTGTGGAGTTTGTATATGTTGTTGATATATTTGGGTATCTTTGCCTCAAAGGGTCCATTCTCCTTTCCTTTCTTTCTTCTTTCCTTTTCCATGCTCCTTTCAAGCCCGTCTTTCCTTGTGCCATAGTCGTGACAAGGTTTAATGTTACATTCCAGAAAAAGCTGGAGTAGAAAAAAAAAAGGCCAACCATCTTGCGCTAGAACGCATTCCCAGACCAATTATGAACGCCGCCATTAGAAAACTTGCCCAGCAAGTAGTAAAAGATCCAATCCCAGAGTGTTTAAAAAAAAAAAACCCCCCGCCTGTTTTCGTGATCGTACAATCATCAAGTAGAATTAGGTGCGTTGCTTCTTGCTTGCTTCGCCGGATTCCTCGGCAGCGCCCCTCTTGCTGGGATTGCTTTTGCCGGGATTACTCTGGTGAGAACTCATCGAGTGCTGAAACGAGTTGCTGTTCCCCGCTGGAGCGAGCGCCTCGTCGAGGTCGCCGATGCCCTCGTCTTCGTCGGCGCACGTGTTGCATTCCTGGTCAAACTCGTGCTCCTCG
Source organism: Fusarium duplospermum (assembly GCA_003946985.1). Classification (NCBI taxonomy): domain Eukaryota; kingdom Fungi; phylum Ascomycota; class Sordariomycetes; order Hypocreales; family Nectriaceae; genus Fusarium; species Fusarium duplospermum. Next base: position 397,948 of record NKCI01000011.1, on the reverse strand, counting down.
ACGTGGATGCCGCGCGAGCATTCGCCAAAGTAGCCCTTGTTCTTTGCCTCGAGGCAGGAGAGCTCTTGTGTCAAGTCTGTCCAGGTCTGGGGCGTGCCGCAGCGCGTGCAGAGGCCTTCAAAGACGACCATGCGACACATGATGATTGACTGTCTGGTGGCCGGTAGGATGATGGCCAGGCCCAATTGACTACCTTGGGTCTAGCCTGAGTTTCGAGAGTCAGTGGGTAGAAAATAGTTGAATTAGACCCAAGGCAGCTAACCTGATGATCAGACGTTTTAGCCTCTTGTTGAGGCAACCAGCTTTTTTTTTTTGTTGATTGCGCAGGAGAGAGAGAAAGGAGGATGCCTGAGAGAGTGAATTGTCTCAGGACGTGATGATGCGGATGATGAAAAGAAAAAAAGAGGCCACGAGTTGTTCGGACGGGACGGACGGCGAAACAGAAACAGGCAAGTCAGGTTCCAGCTCCAGTTCCAGCTCAAGGATCAACGGTGATCAAGGCCAGACGCGAAAAGGCACTTGTCATATTTTTTTTTGGAGCCAAGAACGGTCGCGCGGTATCGATTCGTGGGTCGTGTTTGGTTTTGGGGGGGTTCTAGGTCTGGGTCTTGGTCTTTGGTGATGGCCCACAGGGGGACGGCTATAGTGGAGAGGCAGAGGAGAGAGCCCGGTAGTGACAGTTTTTTGTTTAAAGATGAAAGAGTGGAAGAAGGAAAAGAAGAAAAAAAAAAAGAGAGATTGAAATTAAAAAGCGTGTATCGTGCGTGCTCATCACTTGTAGGGATGCCTCGTCGACGTTAGTTTCCCCAATGAAATGTGTAAGAAGGAATAATCGATCTAGCGCTGAAAGAGAGTCAAGCTACGCTACTGTACGTACCACAGCCAGTCGCATCACTTAAAATGGAGAGGACTCGACGCTTCGTTCGCCTCTTTCAATCTCGTCTGCTCGGCTTCTGGCGACAAGCTTTCCCGCCAAGTCATGTCAAGCTTTTTCATGGGCTTGCTTTGAACTTGACGGCCGTTCGAGTTCGTCCCCCCCCCCCCTCACGAGAACGCCTTCGTCTCATGTTCTAGACCCGGAGCGCTAGCCTATTAAGGAGGTCTTCTTGGTCGAGAAGCTGATGGTCGTACCGGTGTTTCCGGAACATGCCGTCTACAAGAGTTGATGGGCTTCATCAGGTCAGGGACATGATTACTTATCACCGTTTACGCATACCTACTCGTCAATCAACTCCAACATGACATCTCCTCTACCCATGCTCAAAATATCCGCCCTCGTGTAACCATACTCATCACCCCGCCATGTACCCCAAGTGAACTACCCGGCCGAGGCATCTCAACGATCAGCGCCAACCGTCCGTCCACCCCAAGCCAACAACCTACTGTACTGTAGGAAACGCCCGCCTCCTCTAGAGCGGGATCCCGTTTTGCCCGCCCATCCTTCTTACTGGTACCCGGATCCCCCTAGCCTGGTGGCCTCCTCACTCCGGCAGCCAGCTTCCGCCCGGGCGTGCGTGCGTGCCTGGCGTTCGGTTACACCAGACCAGCTCCAATACGGATGTCCCAGGCGCCGCTAGCCTCGAGACCACTTCGTCACGTCGGTGCTATCTTTGGCGATCGTTCTTTGAGTAGATGAGGTGCACGGTACTCAGTGGTACTGTACAGGTCGTGGTTCAACACGAGGCGAGGCGCCACTGAAGACTCCAAAACATAAGTGCTGATGACTGTGCTGGCCGTGCACTAGACACGCCGAGATGAGACGAGACTAGATGAGATGAATATTGGGAGCTATGACTCTGTTGCCAGTTACATCGTCCCTACCGCATACGCCAATATAAGTATATGGGTTAAGCTTCTCCCCAGCAGGGCTACAGTAGAACTTGGAGTTAGTGCTGAGGATTAAGGAGAGATCTATTGCATCTCAAGTTCCTTGAAACCGCATATTATCGAAATGATATCAGATTGCGCTGTTCTATTCTACTCTACTCAAACCATCCTATAGCATTGCCAAAACCTCCGCTTCAACATGGATACCTCAACTCACGAACTCCTCGCTCGCCTTCGAAAAGGGCCATAATAAACTCCAGGATCAGTCCAGCTGCCGTATCTGAACTGCCTCATACGTCTCTCAACGTTGTGTTCAGTTGCCGCCCTTCTGTTGCACAAGAAATCTAGCCTCTCCTGGGTCGCTTCATGTTCTCTTTCAAGCTCCTCTCGCCCCCATCGCACATGATCTTCAGCGTTGTCCAGAGTCTGTCTCAGATCGGGTGTTTCGTCTGTTGCAAGTGACCACGATACTGTCTAGGTACAGTAGTAGCAAGATGTGCCGGATATCCATATACTGCGTCTGAATAGGGTCGTCTTCGTTCTGCCCGTCCAGCAATGGCAGGTCCGGCAACGGTATCTACTGACCTCTCTGGGCTCCGGGCTTGGAGTGGACTCAAAATCCGCGTTACGAGCATTCGAAGCGTTGAAGTTGTTGATAGTGGTAACAATGGTAGCATTATCGAGAGCGGCGATGAGAGCGGCGTTGGGGGCATCCGTTTCGGCCCTCATGTTGCGCAAAGCCTCTGGATTTTGCCCCCGCTGGTGAACGGCATCCCTTGCCCCTTCATCCATCATTCGCTCTCTTTCAGCATTCACTGGTGGAGGCAAAGCGTGCTGCTGGATAGGTCGATCAGGCGTCGTAGGCGGAGGTGGGACAACCCCGTCGGGCAAATGAGCATCCTCCGATACGTCTTCATCAGGTGTGTGCCCATTCTCATGAGCATCCCCGTACAGGCCCCGGAGGAGACTTCGCAAGAAGGCGTCAATTGGTGGTGCATCATCGGCGGGTTCCTAGTCCATTTGCGACGACAAGTCATGGGCATCTTCGTTGTTTGGTCCATTATCAGGGTTAGGCTCAGACATGGCGGATAGAGGATAATGAATGTGAGTAAAAGAATGCCGTGGTATAAGGATAGGCGTAACGAGCGGCGACAAGTTCTCTGATAACAAAGATGTTCAAGTCGATAAGGTAAACAGAGAATGGAGGGTTGCTTGTCTGAGTTTGCTCAAGCGAGCTGGTGTCTTGGGTAGATGTCAGAAAGAAGCAAAGCAAGAGCAATCACTACCAGTTCATCCCAACGTACCTACCTACTTGTTCAGAGGCAGGCAAATAAGGAAAGCACTTCTCCAACCACCTACTCCGAGTGACAGAGACACAAGTTAATAGATGGTTTATCCAAGACCCATTATCAAAAAGTCATATACAGACATCACCTCTGGAAACACAAACTTCAACAACCAATCGTTAGCTGGATAAATCCGGTTGTATATAAAACCTATGCTAAGCAAGCAAGTCAACTGATGTACAAGGCAATCAAATCCCCAACTCCGTTCCCCCACCGCCACCAAAAGTACATGTATACATTCCCTTCCTCATGGCATGCATGCAATGTCAGATACGGGTTGTGGAACTAAAGTCAAACCCCAGGAAAACGCAGACGATAGTGAGAGGGCAGATGCAGATGCAGGTGACCACGATGAGGCAAGATGCAGGCGCATAGGTACATAGATATAGAAACGATGAATCCACTTGCAAGAGAAGACACGTTTGTTTGTATCATCCAAGACGCACGAGACGAGTCGAGTCGGTCGCTTCGAAAAGGGGCCAGCAAGGTAGACACAACTGAACTGAACCATTCCAGGTTCCGAGCTTTGCGGCGATGGCTTGCAAGCTCACGAGGCACAAGCTCAAACGTCATGTCATGAAATGAATCCAATCAAAAACTTGGCTCACTGCCTCAAGGCAAGAAAGGCGGCAACAGAAGTCGCAGCTTTCAGGATGTACGTCATGCTCATGTCCGAGGTGCATCAGAGGTCGCGAATCATCACCAACGCGTTAGTCGTGAGTTGCCAAGGTCGGCATTCCCGCATCCATCATGCCTGTTTGTTTGTCTGTGGTTTGGAAGTAGAGCCGTCAACTGTAGCGAGGCCGGGGGTCCTCATCCGTGGAGGCATTCAGCATCTGCTTGAGTTTTCGGCAATGTAAGAACAAGCGAGGCAAAAGCAGGACAACCATAGACGTCGTCCCCGCTCTTGGACCTCAGTATTAATGTCGTCAATGGTCGGGTCAAATGGTATGGTATACGTCATCAAAGAGTCTGGACCTTGAGTCGAAGGGATCCTCAAGAAACGAATAGGGGTGCTGTACAGTCGTGGGTCTCGTCAACAGACTCTGAGGAGCAGTGCAGAGAAGAGTCAAAGGGCGTCAGAAGGATGCATCGACGTCAATCAAACCAGGCATCTCAGATGGTGCACTCGGTCCACGGCATTGCGGATGAGAGCTCGATCAAGGTCACCCAAGCATGAAAGCGTGCAGTCGCCATCAGGACATCACTATGCCCCAGGTGCAGGAGCCCCGGCAGGGGGAGCGCCTTGTCCGCCCTGTTGCTGTTGGTACATCAGGGACTGATACCAGAGCGCCACGTAGTTCTGGTAGCCACCGTCTGTCGTCTTGTTAGTTGCTGATCCTACAAGTAAATGGGGCGGGGAGTAGCTTACATTGGGCATAAGGATCTTGCTCATCACCTGAAGCTGCTGGAGCAGGTTGGTTAGTAGGAGCACCGGATCCCTGTTGAGAGTAGTTCGGCCGGTCGAGGTCCTGGTGTCCACGGCCGCCGCCACGGCCTCCACTTCCCTTCTGGCGCTGTCAAATTGTTAGTTACGTTACAAGCATAAGACGTGTGTCCATCACTTACCACAGCGTCCACTTTTTCATCAATGGCTTGCTTGGCTCGAGCAATGCTATCACGCGTGCCAATCAGGGCAATCTCCCTCTGAGTTTCGCCAGGGTTCGTCGACTGCGCAACGTTGATCTTGCACCCGGTACTGTTTTGCATCTCACGAATAGTCTCACCACCCTTGCCAATAATCATACCTACTGCATCAGAAGGCACGTAGATCGAGTCGTTGATCTTGTCGGGGCCACCAGCACCGCCCATGTCTCGCGGAGGACCATCATGTCGGCCAGCACCAGCACCACCACCTCCTCCTCCTCCTCCTCCCATCCTCTTAGCAGCAGGGGCATCTCCCCGGCTGTCACTGTCGACAATCTCCATAATAAAGTCCTTCGCTCGAGCAGCCGCCTCACGGGTGCCGATGAGGTTCACAGGTCGTAGTCCGTTCACGCTCTTTGACTCGCCTACAATGTTGATGTGGCAGCCTGATCGTTCCTGGAGGTCTCGAATGGTTTCGCCGCCACGTCCGATAATCAATCCAACAGTGCGATCAGGGACCATAATCTGCATATGATCTTCTCCCTCTCGAAGAGCAGTTGCACCGCCCTTGTTAGGATCACGAGGCTTATCAGGGCGGTTAAGGGCGCCCATCCCACTATCATCAATAATCCGGTTGATAGCCTCCTTCACCTCGGCCCGACGATGTCGTGGGCCAGATATCTTGCACTGTCGGAATGGGCCGCCATCGGTAGAGGTCAAGAATTGCACGCGGCAGTTGGACTCAGCTTCGATACGTCGGAGGTTTTCTCCTTGTCGACCGATAATCAGACCGACAAGGCTCGATTCGATTTGGATAGTCTCGGAATTGTCATCGCCCCCTCGAAGAGGAGACCTCTCCCGTCCGTTTCCTCCTCGGGGAGAAAAATTTCGACCACGGGGGCCGGGGGAATAAGAGCGATCCCGATCGTAGTTCCGACCATGGCCCCCACGGTCGCCACGTCGTTCATCGCGATATGGGTTTACACCATCGCGAAACTCATCTCGAGCAGGAGATCGTGATCTCGAGCGTTTGTAGCCTCGATCGGGGCCTCGCGAGTCAGAGGCGTAAACGAGCGGGCGATCGTAGGACGCCACACCCTTCTCGGCCGCAAACGCCTTGGCTTGAGCAATAGCATCAGCAATGCTCATGGTGCCAGAGTTGACCGGTCGGATCGAGCTGAGGTCGACATTTCCGCTCGATGCTGGGGCGGGTAGGCCACTGTAGCCAGGAGCGCCATAGTTGCTGGCGCCTGGAGGGGGCGGTTGGTATGCGGACGCGGGTTGAGTGGACGCGGGTGGGGGGTAGGCCTGGCTGGGTGCGCCAGGAGGAGTTTGAGTAGGGGTCGTTGCTGGTGGGCGCTGCGACGCTGGGAACAAGTCAGTTAGAAAACTTCATACAGGCGAGTCTAGATAGCGTACCAAGCGCGGCCAGAATACTCTGGATGTCAGGGCGAGGTTCCGCCATTTGTGCGATCGGCAGAGCAGAATGAAGCTGAGTGTTGTGTGGCTGATGGAGCACGCGAGGAAACGGTGGGCAACTCGACGAGGTGAGAAGAATTAATATCAAAGCCTCAAGCTGGAAGAGCAGACAAAGGCGACGGCGAAACAAAGATGCTCAGTATAGACGATCGCGAACAGTGGACGGATCTGCCGGGGTCACAATTTTCGTAGATGACAATGAGGTCAAAGACTTTGCGCGGACCGAGAAGAAGGCGTGCACAGACGGCAACGTGTCGCGAACAAGATGTTACGGTCGCCTATTCAAGGTTCACACTGCCGCGATGCTAAAGGAGTGTGCGGTTTGCGCTCGCGGTTGATGTCTTGGGGAGGTTGAGCGCGGGCAGGTGACGGAGGAAGGAACCTGAAATCTGAGTGGGAAGGAATAGTCGAGACGACCCAGCCAGCGCTCGCTCGAGGTAGGTAGGTACCTTGCAGTGCAGCCTTCCATTTTGCTGAGGCGGCGTGACTGCGCACTAAACTATAATTGGAAATAGCGCCTGGTGATAACCCTGGTCGCCCTGCTCCCTTTGGAGGGCCTCACCGGTTGATATTGTCAACTCTCCGACCTCCTTTGAGCTTTGACCTGGGCACTTGATCACTTGACTCATGATTACGTCAAAGAGATCGCATAGTTACTCTCACTATTGGTTTTTGCATAGTACTTTCGCATAGGTATTCAAAGTCTGGTTCTCTACGACACTCACTTGCACATTTTGACGAATCACCTGACCCAGCCCGCAGGAATTGGTTTTGGTTTCTGCGTCTGAAGGGACGCAGCGCTAGCACAGAATAGGCAAGCGCAACGCAACATTTGCCGCTGGTCCACTGCGGGGAGGGTCACTCAGCAGAAGAGGAATTGTTGTAACCTTATTCGCTCCTTCCGCTCTAATGGCAGGGGAACGGAAAAACTTGTATGCGTTATCCAGGACTTTTTTTTGCGATAAGAAAATATTTCCAACAGAACCGCCGCCAGAGGAGAGTAGCTGCAAATCACCACCGCACGCGCAACCAAGATGGATTTCACTGGAAGCAAGAAGCGCAAGTTCAAGGACGCCAATGGCGTCAAGGCGACCAACGGAAAGAAGTCTGCCCCCAGTGTTCCTCAAAAGTCAAAGAAAGTCAAGCGCGCCGAACCTGAGCCCCGCGAAGAGCCCGAGATCGAGTCTGCCAGCGACGAGGAAGATGAGGACGAGGTAGAGGAGAACGAAGAGAGTGATGAGGCCGATGAGGATGAGGATGACTCCAAGTCGGGAGATGAGGAGGAGGAAGAGGAGGACGATGACAAGGAGGACAACACAGATCTCCCCGACGGCGGACAGCTCACATTACCTCCCGTCGCCGGTGCCGAAGCTCAATCGTTCGAGGAGCTGAAACTTTCCGACAAGACTATGAAGGCGATCAAGGAGATGGGCTTCACCAAGATGACGGAGATTCAGAGGAGAGGTATTCCCCCTTCGCTGGCTGGTCGCGACGTCCTCGGAGCTGCCAAGACTGGTTCTGGAAAGACTCTGGCTTTCCTGATCCCTGTCGTTGAGATGCTGAGCGCTCTCCGATTCAAGCCCCGCAACGGAACCGGTGTCATTGTCGTCTCTCCCACCCGTGAGCTGGCTCTTCAGATCTTTGGTGTGGCCCGCGAGCTCATGGCTCACCACTCGCAAACATACGGCATCGTTATTGGAGGCGCAAACCGTCGCGCCGAGGCTGAGAAGCTTTCCAAGGGTGTCAACCTTATCATCGCTACTCCTGGACGACTTCTCGATCACTTGCAAAATACTCCCTTCGTCTTCAAGAACCTCAAGTCTCTTGTCATTGATGAGGCGGACCGAATTCTCGAGATTGGTTTCGAGGATGAAATGCGACAGATCATCAAGATCCTTCCCAAGGAGGACCGACAGACTATGCTCTTCTCTGCCACCCAGACCACCAAGGTCGAGGACTTGGCGCGCATCTCGCTGCGCCCCGGCCCTCTGTACATCAACGTGGACGAGGAGAAGCAGTTCAGCACAGTTGAGGGTCTCGAGCAGGGTTACGTTATCTGCGAAGCCGACAGACGATTCCTTCTTCTCTTTTCATTCTTGAAGCGCAACATTAAGAAGAAGGTCATTGTCTTCTTCAGCAGTTGCGCGTGTGTCAAGTACCACGCCGAGTTGCTCAACTACATCGATCTCCCCGTCCTCGACCTCCACGGCAAGCAAAAGCAGCAGAAGCGAACCAACACCTTCTTCGAGTTCTGCAACGCTAAGCAGGGTACTTTGATCTGCACTGATGTCGCCGCACGTGGTCTCGATGTAAGTACTACTAGATGAATATGCTCGACAGTAAACTAACCCGCAACAGATTCCTGCCGTTGACTGGATCGTCCAGTTCGACCCTCCGGATGACCCTCGCGACTACATCCACCGTGTCGGTCGTACCGCTCGAGGCAGCAACTCCAAGGGCCGATCCCTCATGTTCCTCCAACCCAGCGAAGTCGGCTTCCTCTCCCACCTCAAGGCGGCCCGCGTCCCCGTCGTCGAGTTTGACTTCCCCAAGAAGATCCAGAACGTGCAATCTCAGCTTGAGAAGCTCATCAGCCAGAACTACTACCTGAACAAGAGCGCCAAGGACGGTTACCGCAGCTACCTTCACGCATACGCCTCGCACTCGCTGCGCAGCGTCTTTGACATCAACAAGCTAGACTTGACCAAGGTGGCCAAGAGCTTTGGCTTCTCGGTGCCACCCCGAGTGGAGATCACGCTTGGTGCCAGCATGAGCAGGGACAAGAAGAACCAGGGTCGCAGGGCGTACGGCAGCCAGCCTCGACAAGGCCGAGGCGGCAAGTTTACCAGATAGAATGCGAGTACAGCTATAAAAGTTGGAAGATGTTAGAGTAGGCCGGTTGGAAGACTCTTAGCACGGCGTTAGGGTATGCAAAATGTAATGATGGTACCTAGATGCAGTCGCATCGTAGCCATGATGTTTCGTTAGTCTTGTGTCATGTGTCTCTATGCTGTGCTATGTTCACTTTCAGACCCCAGGCCCTGTTTGCATTTGGTCAGGGATGATGGGGGCGTGCTTTGGGCAATTGACCTACAGTAGCCAGTTTCATGATTGGTGGGATATGAGTCGAATCCATATACTCAATAGCTAGAGGATCGAGATACAAGAGAGGGTACAGTCATGGATGTATAGGCAGGCTTTGCAGATCATCATAGGGGTAGCAGGTAGACCACGCCCAAGACTCGTGCCTTTCCATGGCAAGGGATTCTCTTTCTAATTCACAGAAGCTTGATGCTGCTTTCATTATTTTCCTTTTGAGTCAACTCGATTAGTGCAAGGCAGGCAGACAACCGGTCTGATAAGGTTAGCAAAGCAGCGCTTTGTTCAGACGGCCACACAAAATGAGGCCCTTGTTCCATAGGTAACTCGAAATCTTTGTTTGTCTTGTTCTTTCATAAAGTTAACAAGCATTGTGCTCTTGATCTAATTAAATATCACATTCTAAGAATATCGACGCTGTTCAGACCTCGAATCCCTCAAGTGGAAACATTATATATTATGCCCCTTGTCCATAGCTTTAGTTGTCCACTTTCTATCTGTGTCGGCCGGTAGCATCACTATGTGTATCCGATTCATCGACGTCTACATCTGTGGCCATTCCAAGGTCAGGCGTGTCATACAGTGCAGCCAGCCATCGAAGTGCAGTGGCAGCCAAGACAGCAAGACGCGACTTGATATAGATTGTCGGTGGTGTGGTGCAGTGGAAGCGAAACCCCGCTCTTGGTTTCGTTCAGCAAAGAGGATATTTCTGATGGCCAAGTTCAGGATAATGGCAATTTGCAGATGGTGAGCTGTGCCAAGACATGGTGCCGGTTATGGGCAGTTAGAGTAGTACCTCATCAAGAACTCAATCTTGCAACAACGTAAATAGATAATGTTTAATGGAAAACAACGAGCTTTCATTTGCCATTGGCGTGACTTTTCAAACGTAGCACCAGATCAACCCACTAACAAGGTCAACAATCTCGTAAACTTCCCTTGGCCAAGACGGAAAAGTCAAAGAAGGTGAGCGACAGACAGCTCGTATCCAACCGGAGGGCTCGGCAAACGCCAAAGTCATCGGGGCACGAGGCCACCACCAGAGCGAGATTCACTTATTGGTCCGGGCCGCGTCACGGGCTTCAAGCTCGCTCCTGGAGGCCCGAGTCCACGTCACTTTTTTTTTTTGTCTCTTCCCGGGGGCGGGTTAATAGCTGAGGCTCAATAGCTCTGGTGAGGGGAGGCTGTTACGATGTGTCGCATGGCTTGCAGCACACATAACTGCCGGCCGTTCCCCCCCGTTTTCCCCGTTCGATTTTACATATTGATTATGCGTGCCTTGGAAAGAATCAGGCTGAGCTGACGGAAGTCATCTGAATCACCATCTTTCCATCCATCACCTCACCTCACCTCACATTCGAGTCATCATATTGGCCTTGTACCAGTTGCTTTTCTCTCGCGCCTGAACCCTACAACAAAAGCGCAACAGCCGATCATGAATTGTTGGACTTGGCATACAACCTTGTCATCATCTGCATCAAGAGTTTGAAGCGATTCACATTTCCGCTTGGCATATACGTAATCCACTCATCTTCAGCATTCAGCTGAAATAATACGTATGTTTCTCTTCGTCTTGGCTGTCGATCTGACTCACACAACCATAGACAAACCTAAGGTGCAAGGAGCTACCACCTCAATGTGCTCCACGGTTCTAATCGAGCACCGTTGTGGCCACCGCGTTCTACGCGGCCACACGCGATGCTACAAAGACGACTGTCCCGGTAGACGTGAAGACATCACCAAAGTCGAGGACGATTGCGCTCAGTGCGAGGGTAAGGGTGGGCGCTGGAAGTCGACCAGGTGGTGCGGAGTTGGATGCTGCGTCTGCCAGTGAGCAGAGCACGCGATACGGGAGATGAGTGTCCGCCGGTAGACGGAGAACAGGACGGAGATCAAGACGGAGAACAAAAGGCAGACGGACTTTCGGGCAGTTGGGAGTGATCCGGTCGATTAGGTAATGGGTAAAACAGGAAGCCTTGAGAGTTTCGAGACAGGACAGATACCAGGACACGACAATGGAAGTTCCTAGAGCACATTTTTGGCACTTTGTGTATAGAATTGAGTTGACCAACACCAAAACTCACACATAGCCGAATTGATATACTTGATGCCCGGTAACCCACAGCAAGACCCCGTCTTACAGAGACTCTCCTCTGCTAGTGCCGGCAATCTGCGGCAACAGGGAACATGACCTGTCTGTGAAACATCCCGTGAGATGATGCTGCAAGCAATCAAGACCCTCGTGCCCCATGTCGTTCGTCCACTTCTTCTAGAACGGAAGTGGACTTGGGATGAAAATCCAGCCCGCCAAATGAGAGACAGGTGATGGACGAAAGACGCACCTTAAGGCCACGCTAGGCCCCGCCAGCCGTTGGCGAGCTGGCGGGGGACCAGCAGCAAAATCCGGCATGATCCATCCCCGCCCTGGAGCTGACTTGACTGGACCCGGACCTGGACCTGTCCTGGACCTCGGAGTTTGATTCTAGCGAGTGAGCGACAGGGGTTCAAGGGGTCCAAGGCTGTCCATCCAACCTACCTATGTTGCATCCAGACCTGTCTAGGTTCCAGGTTCCCATCCCATCCTGGGTAAATCGACTCCTTCCTCCAGACTCACGAGGTCTTACCTGCCCTAATTAGCAACCATGGAGGGTCGGCTGCCAACTAGAGGTGACGACAGGCGGGTCGACGGCCCAACAGCCCTGCCAAGGGCCTGGAGATAGGCAGGTTTTGCCCACTTTCTACCTGCCCTGCCTCCAGGCCTGTACCTCTAGGTACTAAAACATCCTTGGAAGTTCCTGCCCACCGCCTGCAGGCCCGCGGAGGCAGGTGCCACCTGGGCAGGCACTTGGAGCTAGCCGTCCACCATCCACATTGCGCCCAGCCATGTCTTCGGTTCCTCCACTTTCGAGCTTCCACATCCCGCAATCATCACCATCTTCCCACCGCGCGCGCAAAATTCATAATACGATTATACCACCTCGTCCCGTGTTCGCCTCTTACTGCGCCCTCCCGCCGCTTGTGTTACCTTCTTCCGCCCCCCGGCGCACGCTTGACCGTCTGGTCTCTCCAGTGACGCCATGGCTGCTAAGAAGGCTCGCCAGAGAATCAGCTATGGTGAGAGCTCCTCCCAGCGTCTCTCAGCTTCCAGTGACCCCGCTCGCCGAGACAAGGTCCTGGGATCGGCTTCAACCCGATGGATGCACTAGACGAGCTGGCTTCGAGTCCTAACATGCGCTGCAGTCCTCGAGAACGCCAAAGCCTCCGCTGGCGGCCATCGACTTGGTGTCAATGGCCTTGCGGTCGACACTGACAACGCCATTCTGTGAGCTCTCTCCTCGCAATCCCCCCAGCCACCTCCAGGCCTGGAACTAATATCATGTTCCACTCAGTTACTCGGGTGGCCGAGACGGCATTGTATGCGCTTGGGATTTGAACCTCGACCTCAAAGGCCGCAGCGATGTAGTCGACTCGACCCCCGCCTCGGACGACAAAAAGGACGACAAGAAGCCCAAGCACACGACCAAGTTCCGCGCCCAAACGCACGCCCATATGCACTGGATCAACGATATTGCCCTCGCTCATAATAATACTGCCCTCGTATCTGGCTCATCCGACCTCACTGTCAAGGTCTGGCGACCCTACTCAGAGGAGGATAATACGCGCGCTGTCACGATAGGCGAGCATGCCGACTACGTCAAATGTGTGACGACCCCGCCCCAGGATATGGGACTAAACTGGATCGCTTCCGGTGGTCTTGATCGCAAGATTTGCCTATGGGATCTCAATGGCGCAGGCAAGACACTTGAGATTGACGTCAAAGGTGAGGAAATTGCCGAAAAGGGATCAGTATATGCTCTTCGAGTTGGCCGGAACATTATGGCTAGTGGCGGCCCCGAGAAGACTATACGCTTGTACGATCCCCGAACAGGTTCAAAGGTCTCCAAACTCGTTGGTCATGTCGACAACATCCGCGCCATTCTTATTGACGACGCTGGCGATACAATCCTGAGTGCGAGTGCCGACAAGACGATCAAGTTGTGGAGTGTCAAGAATGGTCGATGCATGTATACCTTTACCATGCACGACGAAAGTGTTTGGTCGCTTTTCTCAGACGATCCTAGACTAGGCGTCTTCTACAGTTCCGATCGTTCAGGCCTTGTAGCCAAGACCGACGTACGGGGTAGTCTCGAGGATATGGATGATGGTCTCAGTCTTGCTGTGGCACAGGATCATATTGGTGTGGGCAAAGTTGTCGCCGCCGGAGGTCATATCTGGACTGCGACAAACAGATCTTCGATCAACAGATGGGAGGACATTGATACCAATGTCAACATTCAGCTTCCAGAGTCATTCCGACATCATAGGGCCACATCCAATGCTTCGAGCAGGCCACGTGAGGCCTCTCCTCCGACTGTTAATGGGACGTCGAAGAAGGAGATCCCCGCCGATTCCATCCTGCGCGTTTCAGCAGCGGCCACAATGCCTTCACGTAGCGCTCCGGATCCTGATTCCAACACTATCACGGAAAACACGGCACGAAAGGGGTCAGAGGTCGTTTTAGACCAACCAGAGCCTGAAGTCAAGCCTATCGATGATCAGCCGGAAGAGACCATCGAGGGTCAATTTGGTCTGCTTAAGCACAGGCTTCTCAACGATAGGAGACGAGTTTTGACGTTAGATACTGCCGGAGATGTTCTTCTGTGGGATCTTATCAAGGTTTGCTCTACAGCTCTTTGCCAGTGATTTTTACTAACTGCGATAGTGCAAACCTATTCAAAGTTTCGGAAAACAGCATTTGGAAGATGTAGAACACATCGTCAACACTGTGGAAGCTGTAGCTCCGTGGTGCTCGATCGATCTCAGTTCAGGCAACCTCACTGTGGTGCTAGAGCCATTCAACTGCTTCGATGCTGAAGTATATGCCGACGAGCTCGAACTGCCAGACACGAGCGAGTTTCGAGAGGACCAGAGAAGTAAGTACATTGCGCCAAATTTGGCAGCTGAACAAGACTGACTCTCTCTCAGTCAGCCTCGGAAAATGGATCCTTCGATATCTATTTGCCGACCTCATCGACGAAGAGATCAGGCGAGATGAAGCATACCGTCAAACCATCAACGAAGGTGTCGAGACGAGACAGGCAGCCGCTGCTTCTGCTCCTGATGCTGCTGCACCGCTGTCAATATCCTTGCCGAAGCCAGCAGTACCAGACTGGGACAATGCCGATCAAGTGACGCCCAAACCCAACCTATACCCAAACACTCCCGGCTTCGGTATTGGTCTAGCAACACCTGGTCCTAGCATTATGTCGGGCCCTAACAGCTTGCCCGGTGTTCCTGAGGACGCTGCTTCAAGCCCCATGAGTCCTATAGAAAAAAGAGCATCACACGTCAGTCGACCGTCAACAGAGAAGGAAGATTATTTCACAAGCCCTTTGCAAATGCTCGAATCGGCTGTCAAGGCGGCAAGTCTGGTGTCGGCCCCTGGACAGGACAAGGACAAGGACAATGCGGATTCCAAGAAGTCTATGGACGGCGACAAAGAGAGGGCCGACAGCACAAAATCCCCAAGTACGCCCTTCGGTAAGAAAAAGTTCAGGATGTCGTTTGGCACCAAGAAGCTCGCACGTTCGGCGTCACAGGCGACCCAAGAAAAGCCGGCGATTGTGGAGGAGAAAGCCGAGGAATCCGAGTCCTCTTCCGTTCACGAGAAGGAAAAGGAGGTTGATGACAGCTTCCTCGGCGTAATTCAGAAAATCCGGCAAGGGTACGACCGACAACTGACCGAAACTCCCGAAAAGATAGTCGAGACGAGCGTGACACCCAGTCTGCCCAACGATACACCCGTGTTGAAGCTTCCTCCGGGAACCAAGGTGGTGATTCAGGAGGAGACGTCAGGCGGTAGTGCAAATCTCTATCAGGGCACAGTGGAAGATATTGGCAAGGACGCAGACCTTATTGAGCAGAAGGCGCCCATGTGGCTTGGTGAGGTGCTCTTACACAACCAGGTGCCCATCAAGGAGCCGGTCAAGGTGTCGTTCGTTCTGCATCCGATGGACGACAGTCTGATTGCCATCACTGCTGCGGATGGTAACAACAGACTAAACGCAAATCGCATGCTACGGGTCAGGAAGATTCTCGCATACATTGCCGAGAGGGTTGAGCCCCCGCTGGAGGAGGGTGAGGAGGAGACGCTCAAGCCAGAGGAGTACTTGGAGCTGTACTGCAACGATCAGGTAAGTCAAGCCTGTTTTGACTCTTTAGTGACGGAGTTGATGCTAACATTGTTCAGCTTCTATCACCCGTTACGACTCTGGCCACCCTCAGAACGCATCTCTGGAAGGGCGGTAACGACATCGTCCTCTACTACAAGACCAATGGCAAGAAGGAGATTCGACCTTTCCCTCCCCCTCCAGAACCGAAGCCGGCTGAGCCTGAGGAAACTCAGGAAAACTCGGCTGCGGAAGAGGCAGACGGAAATGCCCAGGCACAGGCACAGGCACCGGCACCAGCTCAGCCGCAAACTCCAGCTACCTGATCAGGACAATTGGTTGGTCGTCGTGTGTTGAGCATAGGAGTAGTCGACATCTCAGGAGCCTGTTTTGTTATATCCCAAGCGAGTTGATTTATCGTATATACATTTATATACAGAGGTCATATGCCCCAGAGGCGTAGTAGATAGCATTAGCGCGAAAAACAAGCATCTATTCCCCCTTTTATACTACCCAGCCCTTCTCTTGACTCCTTGCTTGATGCGTCATATCATACAGGTATAGGTATAAACGAGATTTTGGACATGATCTGGTTTCACGCCAGACCGGACATGGTGTTGATGGCCCATTGGTAGCTTCCCAGGAAGATGGCGCCTCCAATTGAGATCCATGTCACGCGAGGAGCAATACCGGCAAAGAATGGCCGGATACCCTCCTCTCGCGCCAAGCGGCCAAAGACCTCTGCGACTGAAACTCTCTCCTTGGACAACATGACTCTTGTCTTGAGGACATCAAGTGGTGTCGTAAGTGCTGCTGAAAATCCGCCCGCAATACTGCCGTAGAGGGCACTCTCAGCTCCAGTAACCTCACGGCCGCCACGGCGGCGGCGACCCCAAGCCTTCATGGCCTCCCACAGAGGGAATTGAATCACGGTGAATGGCACCTCACGGAACACGGTGATGCCCCAGCCACGGTATAGCTCGCGCCACATGGAGACGAAGCCGTGGGTCGAGTATTTGGAGAGAATAGCGCGGATAGCTGCGCCTGAGGAACCGCCGTGATGACCGGCTTGGGCACGTTGCTTGACGACCTCTGTCGGAACTCTCACAGCGCAAGCAGCTATCTCTCCAGCGCTAGCAGCGGCCATATGAACGAGGTGATCTCTCCACCTCGACACGCGAGTATCATCACCCTTCCTCGCGAGCAGACCCTTGACACCCTCGTAGGTGCAGAAGAAGAAAGCAGCCCCAGGAGCAGATCCGACAATTGCGGAACCTATACCGCGGTAGATCCCATGGAAACCGCCCGAGGGGAAGAAACCGGCCGAAGACTGTAGCCGAGTCTTGAGGGTATCGAGAGGGAAGAGGGACAGGTCGACGGTGGTGCCGGCGAGAGCACCGGCGAGGAGGGCAGACTGAAAGGACGGGTGAGGAGTCGACATGGCGGCGGCGACTGGGGAGTTTGCCGTCAGAGGGAAGAAGAATTAAAGGGCTGGAGAAGCCCCGAGAAGAGGGGAAGAAGCGCAGAGGGCGGAGGTTGGGACGGCGGATTCCTCGGAGGTTATCACCGAGACCGGCGAGGAAATAAATTGGGATGGAGGTTCGAGCTAGAGAGGGGTTACTTATCGATAAGGTGGGGGTTGTCGCGTGGGCATTCTCTTACCCTGTAGAAGAGCGTCATGAGGAGGTTTTTGGGTGAAATGTCGCGTTTAAGGGGAGATTTATTATTTAAATGAAGTGAGAGTATGACTGGGATTGCAATTGAGTTACTTCATGAAATCAGGAGATTATATCTCGATGTTAGGACAGAAAAGTTGCCAACAGACTCACCTTTATAGTGCATCTTGTCCAGCCTCAAGTATCAATGAAGAAAAGCATCAGTCTCCACGAGAATTTACAAAAGGGCAACCTCAATGGCCCTTTGATAGTCAGGTTTAATTGTCTAGTATTCGCTTCCTCTATCCATGCTGTATTAACCCGGAAATTATGTCGTGATACATAATTCCTCGACCCGGCGGTGGTGGGCATAACTTACTTATTCAACATTGGCAACATGAGAAACACTTCGCAATTGAGCTCCCCTTACATACGAAACACCATTAACAATGGTATGCTAGTATCATGAAATGCAAACCAACATGATTGTTCATTCCAATGCTCGATAAATGTGTGAATCAACTACCACTCAACGACCAAAACAACACGACGTGGATGACGATGATAACCTGACCAAAGGTGAATCGCAATATTCAGACTTGTTCTATTCCGACCTCCCAACTCCATTAAACTCCACTTCACATGTTATCCTTCATGCTAGTCCCAGCCTTGGCCGTCTCCTCAGCAGCCCTCTTGGTCCTCTCCTGCAAATCCTTCATGGCAGGCTTATCAGCCATCCTGTCCGCCTTGACGGCCTCTTCGCTGTCGGACGCTAGCTCGGGCTTCCAGTGGCCTGTTCCCTTCTTTTGCTTTGCGAGGGAATCTTGCTTGTGCTTGTCAAAGTCTGTTTCTGCTTTTGGGGTTGACATTGTCAGCGGCGCGTTTTTGTGTGAAAATGGGGGGGGGGGGAAGACGTACGTGTCGATGACTCCTTGAGTCCGAATCTTGAAGAGGTTGAGATGAAGAAGCCTCGTCCTAGGATGACCCTGCTGGCGTGCGCTGAGCGCAATGTCATGATGGATCTCGCTGACATTATCTTGTTGAAGTTTGTACGTCGTCGTGTGTTTGTGTCTGAAGAGTAGGTATCTCCGAAAAGGCGAAATGTACAGAAATTAACAATGAAGAAGAGGTAGAAGAGAAGGAATCATCATTCTGCAGCAAACGAGGCGGCAGCCATCCAAGCTTAATACTTCTTTACCCCCGGTGGCATTCCTTTTACCTTCTCAGTGGAGAGAGAGGGGGAGACTTTTTACACGTCCGTGACGTCACCATCATCGTCACTGTTCATGGTTTCCTTTCATTCCCATGGAGGGTTTTTAGCTCGGCGGCCAATCGGAGAGAGATCGATCGTAATGTTACCGAGGATAATGGAAGCTTTTCGATTCAGGCTTGAGTTCCTTTCATTTTTTTTGTTGAGCGCCGACGCTAATTGAGGGCGCTTTTTTTTTTTTACTATGATGATCGCGATGATAGAAAGCTTGGTTTTTGACATGTGGGATGATCATGTTATTGAGCAAGCAATTGCGCCAAAGCCAGGTAGGGATTATCTTGCTAGAGTTTAATCTCTTGTTGAATGATGAAAGCCATTGGCCTGATCAATTGCTTGACTGAGTGATGGATGTCAAAACTCATGCCTCACTCCCGCTGCAAGACACCAAAGGCAAGATTTACACTAAGACTCCTCTTCAAGATCATAAGGATAATTAAAATAATAAAGATATATTCTAATAAAACAGAACTAATACATATTTTAATTTGTTTATGTTAGTATACCTTTGTAGCTTCCTTTGGAGAACATGTCCTGATACTCTTCATCTTCGTATGCCTCATTTGGACAACACCAAAATACAAAACACCAAGACATATCACAAACATACAAGTCAATAGTCGACGTCAAGGATCAAGTCACAGTCGGTCACAGCTCAGTCACAACAAATGGAAGTCATTATGTTTGAACAATCGTGTATTCTCGTCTCGCAGCTCTGAAGCCGCGTCGTCGCAACCAGACAGCGCCAATACCCAGTTAACAATAGCCACACATTGCAGTCTACCGCTGCATTGCAAAAACCAGGCGCGAGGGCCTCCGTAATCCCAAAAACCATCCCAGCAACTAACTTAACTGATTCTGATCATGTCATTTCCCACCACCCAACACTCCAGATGCTTGCGAAGGCGAGACAAACATGTAACAAGTAAAGAAAAAGCCGTCTTCCCTGGATGAGACGAGACAGACCAGACCAAGCAACGCTCCCAAGCACTCCATCCCCCAAAGCAAGATGAGCCCACCTCACGTCCATTCCGCTCAAGAAGCCCCGACCAATATCAAGTAAGAAAACAAGAAAAAAGAGGACAAATATATAGGCTGTCCCAGAATGGTACAAAGAAGGATGAAAAATGGGCAGAAATGGACCTTTTCCCCGTTCATTTGCAGCAGCGGGATCAAACCGAAAATTCGACCAACTCCCCGATGGTTTCCCAGATTTTCCATCCCTCTTCAAAGGGATGGCATTGTTGTAAGTAGTAGTTGTTGTTGTTGCAAAGCACCGACACCGTTTCGTCTCGATCCGATCCTGACCACCCCGCCAAAAAAGATATTTCCCAGATGCGACCGATCAAAACACCCGTTAAAGACCCCGCTCGTGAAAAGCACTCCTTCTATGTTGTTCTTTTTCTTCTTGATGACTTCATGAACCCATAACCGCGATGAGGAGAAGACATTTTGGTTAGTATAGGGACGCCAACCCTGCGTCCCCTTTGTGTAAAAGCAAAACAGTTCAGTTGCCCATGTCCGAAATCAGAATCCCGTCCGCGTGCCGTAAAACACCGATGCAATGTCGTCTTGAAATGCAAACTCCGCGGATTAAAAAAACGCCCCGTTCGTGTCGGACAGCCTCAGCTTGCGAGGCGGACACCCAAACCCTAGGTATTTGATTTGTTGCAAAAAACAGAAGTGACCCAAGCCGAAAAATGGTATCGATCTTTCTCATGCCGCGCCAGTTGTATCCTCATTGAAACTTGTCGGTTGAAACAAGGGGGGGTATGTTGATTAAGGATGTTTGTACAGGTGAGGTAGAAATGTGAGTGAGAGATGGAGGGTAGTCGTGGTTGTCGTAGTGTGTTGGAGCCAACAGCGAGGACCACCGCGTCAAGCGGAGATCCAAAGCCTCGAGGAACCCAGCCCGTAAGAGAAGATGATGCCAAAAATCAAGCCTCGGCCGTTCGGTGTGCCCGCCAAGATGAACAGCTGCCAAGAACGAATGGACATAGTTTACAGTTCAAGATGCACCTCCGGAGAGGCGACACGCGGGCCAACCCTACAGTGGATGCAGGGTGGTCCGGAACCATTTACCATCCGCGGAGCGGCTGTTGCATCCGGCCGGGTGACACGGATTGAGGAGGGCTCGACATGGTGATGCCGGTAGCTGGGTTGATGATGGGGATGGCGTTGCGGCCGCGGGTGGCCGAGGGTTGGTGGAGCTTGAGGCTGGACTGTTGGGTGTGGAAGCTAGGAGGGATGAAGGCGGGGGAGGTCGAGTTGAGTGAGAAGCCAGGAGCAACAGTGTTGACATGTTGCGTAGGAGAAGAGTCGGGAGAGTTGCTGGCTAGTGAGGATCGCTCAGATGAGCTGGAGATGGAGACCAACTGCCAAGTGTGAGTAAGAATGCGAATGCGAATGCGCCGAGGCAGATAACGGTGCGCGAGGGTAACTCACGTCGTTCTCGGTCAACAGACCGGGGCAGAACTCCATGTCGTCTTCAAGATCAAAGGATCGACTTGTCTCAAACTTGTTGCGGAAGGCAGACAGTGATGCCGACTCATTGAGCTCCTTCATGCTGCGGACACCTCGGAACTGGCGCTGCGCATTCTGGGAGACGGACAGGCGGGGAGCTCTGCGATTTCGGCCACCATGGTGGTTGTGCGACACGGGAGCAGGGTGCGCGGGGTGGGCGTTGTAGTGGTAGTATGCAGACATTATGATGATTCTGTTGTCGCGTGATTGCTGTAGAAATCCAAGACGTCTGGGTGAGATGTGACTGCGCCAAGTTGGAAGAGCTGTGGAGGGGAATTCGGAGTTGGTGCGGGATTAATTGAGTCGCGGTATAAACACAAACAACAAGTATGTGCTTGAGCAAGTCGTCGTTATCGTCGTTGTTGATGGACAGATAAAGTGCGAAGGCGAGGCGTCACAAAGGGGAGTGGAATAGGTATCGTCTTTTTGGATCAAGATGCAAAGAGAAGCAAGTTTGTTGGGTGAAGTATGTTTTTGGAGGATGGGGGAGAATTGTGGGAAGTAGAGCGAAGCGAAGCGAGGCGAGGAAGGTACGAGGGGTGAGGGTGCGAGGTGACGGGCTGGCTTTGATAAGAAGGTGCTGAGTCTGGGTCTGGGTGTGAGTAAGTGTGGGAGGACGCAGACGCAGGATGCACCGGGGACGGCGGGCGGCGGGTTTTGTTGGTTGGGGACGTTTAGACAAGGGGATCCACAAAGTATCCCACTAAAACCCATATTTGGACCCACCCGAACCGCTTGCCGGACAAGGAGATGAGGGTGGGCCCCAGTTTTAGCGAATCACTGCCCGCAAACGCCCGCCCCGCCTGCTTTGCCACCTTGTTCTGATTGGGTTGACGTACAGGGAGCTAACTCTCTCTGGGACTAGCATGTGCCACAGTGTAATCTTGGTGGCATGCTAACAGGCCACCCTTGTCCCTGCCGGGAGGGTTGCTGAAGGCGGCACAGTGACGAGTCGAAACCTCTGAACGGTGTCTCTGGTGCGTCCAAGGGCTGGTCAGCTCCATCCTCTGCTAGCAGCCTTTGTTGACAATACCTGGTCCTCGCGGGGCTGGCATGCACGACGTGTGGTATCCGAAACCCAGCGGCTACCCGACCTCGTGCCAGGCCATGCCCTCCAACTCCGGCACGCCCAGTGCCAGGTCGACGCGGCCGTCTCGGGGTTCCCCATTCCAGTCTTTTGTCACTTGACCGCACCCAGCTTGGCCGAAGCGTGCCCCAGCACAGTCCAGCGGGTTCTGTCCGGTGAGGTGTCTCTCTGAATGGGCGCTGGCTCTCTCAGCTTTGTTCCCCCAAGCCGTTAAACCGTGCAAGCGTGCGCCTCTGTTGACGACCTGGAGCCCATCCCCAATCCTTCCCGTCCCCAAAATTGCCATGGTTGGAACATCCGACGACAGGGCTGCCAGGCAGGCTTTCCAGGGGTGCGCATCGTTCGTCAGGTGAGAGATGGCAAGCCGTCTAGAGAATTCCATCCTCAGGCACTGTCTTGGCCGCGTGCTCTCCCGGCTCCCCTCTAATTCCCCTGTGCTAGTGCAGCAAGCCCCTTTCTGAGAGCACCTTCAGGGCCCTCAAAGCCGTGTAATTAGGCGCTTTTCCCCTGGTGCAGCGCTCCCGTCGCAGGCTTTGATTGGATTGCTCGACGGTTTGTTTGTTGATTTTCTGAAATTGTTATTATCCACTGCGAGTGCGCGTGAGGCAGAGGAACGGGACTGCGTTTCTCGTCTGCGACTTCTGACCTCTGGTGCCCCGCAATCTTTGATTACTACGGCGCACATATCCAATGCGATCTAGATGGAGGTCGAGTGTATCATCCCGTTGCCGTTGCCGCTGCCAATCCAGCGGCATCGTGCAGAGCGTGAGGAGGCAGTGAGTGAGTTAAGGTGAGGTGCAGTGCAGTGCCGAAGCCCAGCCCCAAGCAGCAAGGAAATATCCATTCGCGTTCGATCGTGGTCTAAGCTCCAGCAGAAAATGGTGAACCCTGCTGGGCTGCCAGGTTTGGGGTGATGCAGCCCTTGTGTGATGGATGGCGAGTGGGCTGCGGTGGGATGCTTGGTGTGTCCGTCTGTGTGCTTGCTCGCTCTCGCTCCAACTGAGGCAGTGAGCACTAGCCATCGGCAGCACGGTGCATGACCTACACTGTGGGCAGTCCGTGGAGCTGGGCCACCTAATGGAGGGCTGGCACCGACCGTGACTGGCGGCCTCGAGACCCTTCCAGGTTCTTGTGCCAGTGAATGAGCGGCGGGCAAACGAGGCCCAAAGTTGTGTCAATCGGCGTCTGGGCATGGGTCCATTGGAAACGTGGCGGGCTGACAGGGAAGAAGATGAAGGTCCTGGACACTCTCGCACTGTGCCATTCTGTCATTGTGGAACATGTCGGGAGACGCTCTGCAGATCAAAACCCTGTGCCCTGGACAGCCACCGAATGGGACGCCGTTAATTGTGCCCCCCCAAAAAGTCGGACCATTCTGGGACTTCGCAAGCCATCGCCACGAGAGGCAAATCGAGAGAGAGCGAGATGAACTGTCGCTTTCTGATCTCTGGGGCTTCTGGAAGTGCCGTGTGATGTCGTTTGCCGAACTGTCCGTGTACTAAACTGTAGGGTAGCGCTATGATGCCAGATTTGAGTGGCAGGACAAAGCAAAGCCCAGACCTTTTCTTTCTTTAACAACAACCACCACCAGCCTCTCAGAGTTGACAACCATCACGGGTAACCCAGGCAAGGCCAGGGATGGGATCTAGCCATCGCCTGCGGTACCTGAGCTGGCCTGCTGTCCGCCAGAAACGGATCGTCTCATCCCATACCCAACCCACGCCTGCAGGTTCTGCGTGTAACCCGCACCCGCACCCTGTAAACTCGCCCTGCCCGAGCAGGGGATTCTGATGGGACGCTCTCTCTTGTGTGCCTTGGATTGGCGCCCTGGAGGGCCCACGCTCCACGCAACCTTTACGCAGGAACTCCTTCGGCCATAGCGGCCGCAGCGTGGGCGTCTAGGAACAGTGTTGTATGCCGCGTATGGGGCATTCACTGTGTCAAGATCAAGCCTAGAGGGTGCAGGTGCATCACGCAATGCAGGATGGGTGAGATTGTGCGTTGCGTTGCGCTGGGACATTTCCCGTCACCAACGAAACGATTATCGCCGTCGACGATCAGATCAAAGCAAGGCGTTTGCGATAAGGGGAGAGTGACGACGGCGGCAAAGTAAACAAAGAGCCAAAAAATGTCCATCGCCTTGCCGCTTTGCCAAACGGGTTCTCATGCCCGCTGCCGCTGCTGCACGCACCACACCCTCTCGAATGCCGTCGGGTTGTTCTCTGGCAGTTCTGGTGCTCTGCTCGGTGGCCACCACCACCAACCACCGCCTCCTCTGGCGGCACACATCCAATCGATCTCGGTTAGATCACCACTGATCCATCATGCCCTGCCACTGGACTGGTCTTTGATGATTTGATCGTGGCCTCCCCGTCCAAGCGCCTCGTCAGGCTTCCCTCCTCGTCCCGTCCACCACGCCACGAGCATGCCCCAACGCTGTGTGTCATTTGCCAGAGCATCATGCGGGGAGGGTTTGGCCGATGGCACTATCTATTTTGGGCAGGCTTTGAGCCTGCTAGTGGAGGTTTAAACCTGGTGCTTCTTTGTGTTCCTCGTCGTCCGGGCCAAGGGGTTGGGGGGAGGAAAAGGGAGGGAGGGCTGGAACTGGAAGGGTGAGGGCTTCGCCCACGCCGATCCGTCAAACACGAGAACTGTTCGTCCCTGAACTCTCCAGATCTCGGGACTACGACCCGAAATGGCCATGCTTTGTGCTTCGCTTCAGTTAACCTAGCGCAAAGCCTTCGAGAATCTAGAGCTCAGATGGTGCAACTCTGCACTGGATTGTTCACAAAAGTTAAACCTGCCAGGCTCAAAGTCTGCGACAGCCCAGACACGGGCGCTGACCGACGAAGCAATCCTGTCTACCCTGAAGACACAAGAGAGACAGAGATCATGTCCCGTTTGGGCGCCCTGCAGAACGATCCCTGCATAGTCCCAGGCATTGCTCGGACGTTGTCGAACATGGTCTCGGCACTGAACAGCTCAAGGTGACTGACAGGTGCTCCCACTGGATCGAGTGAACGGTCGGGCTTGACCCCACGAAAGAGACAGGCTCTGTTGAGCACGATGGAGAGACTGTGCGAGAGAGATCACTCCATGAGGCGACACTCGATGAGGGGGAAAAGCCTCCAAGCCTTCTCACCACCATGACCAGCTGCATCACAACGCAACCAGTCACAACATCAAGACCTCATCCTTCATCCGTGATCTCTGCATTGAACAGACCATGCCCAAGAGTGCACGCACGCACGCACGCACGCACGCACGCACATCAACCAGTCAGTCCAGTCACAGTGTTGAAAGAGAGAAAAACCTCATCACTCACGAGCCGAGTTGAGTTGTGCCCTCCCTCCCCTACACATGAGACGAGCTATGATTTGATACACACCGCGTGCCATCTTTTCTTCATCGCCACACCGCCATTTCCGACGGACAACCTATGGCGTGTCTCGTCGGCTACGGCGCTCCTCTCGCCGATTCGACTGGCCTGGCCTGGCCTGTCTCACCCGGCGGAGAAAAAAAAGAAAAGAAAAAAACGCGCTTCTTCGTTCGCAAGTCCGAGCTCAGCCCACGCGGAGCCACCCTTGGGCTGAGGCTGGGGTGGTCTCGGAACTCCGTCACAGAGAGCGAGCCACCCCGCGCGCCACAATCCGGGAGCGGGAGGGAGAGGATGATGTCAGTTGCTGCTTTGCTTTTGTCCTTGGAGATTAGTCTCATGATGAGCCTCCCTTTGGATGGATCCGGGATCAGCTTTTGACGTTTGGAAGACAAACATGCGTCATGCTAATATGACTCAATCTTCCGGTAACGGCCGTGTCCCTTTAGCACGACAACTAATTGCAACCTGTTCTTTTGCATGACGAGGCAGCTCACAAGGCTCCATGGCTTGTTCAATTGTGCCCCGCCGTTTCTTATCTCTATCTTATCTCGCGGGCTTTCACCTCCAGCCAATCCGCACTCAAATCTGAGGTTAAAGACAACCAACTGATCCCATTGAAACACACGAGCGTGCGAAACAACCAACAGCCTGGCACCCGGGTCAAGGAAAGAGTTAGTATATTCCCCTTAAAAAGGCGGTTACTTAAGTATAATGAAGACAACAAGAGATCTAAAACTGTATTACATTGCAATATCTCTTTCGTATCATAGTCAATTTCGTATTCGCCCATATCCTTTGAAAGGAGTCACTTAACCTTCTTTGCCATCATGGTATCTCGGTCCCACGTACCCGGGAAACTTGTGCGACGTTGCCAACGGTCTTGTTGCCTTGGAGACAGATGGCCCTTTGTCTAACCACGAGGTCGGTGAGCGGCGACCCCGAATGCGGCCTTAGTCTCCTCGGCCTGTTACACAGGCCCGTAGCAGTTGGCAACGGCCCTAACGCTCAACATATCGACAATGGAATTTAAGTCCTCGTGGTCATGATGACTGATCAATTTTGAGGTCACAAGTGTGTCAATAGTTTGCAACGTGAAACGCTTTTGCAATGAGTAAAGACAACTGTCTTGTTCCCTCAACTAGTTGAGAGTATTGTTTCCGAGTGGACCCTATGAGTCTCAAGACCTGTAGGTGAATGAGAGGGTGCTTGCAGGTCATCGGCGAGTTGAGATCAATAATAGCGGAGCGTCTTGAGAAGAGAGTTGGGAATTCATATTCTCATTCCATCAGCAGTTTCATTCCTAGCATTTCAACTAGATTTAGCTACCAGTTTCTCTAAACGCTAATATCGATGTTCAAGTTGATCTATCAACTAACTATAGATCACCTGCACCATGTCTGAAAACGCTTGGATATACGATCTTGGCGTATTGTTGGGCAACACTGGGACTAATAATAGTCCTAATGCGATTTATTGACTAGTCCAAGGCTTCCCGCATATCTCATCGTCATGTGGAAGAAAAGGAGAGGACAAGAGTGAGGCGAGACAAACCCCATGGCGCCAGTGATTCCAAGTTCTTGGGATAGCCGAGGGAGAAATACTAAATCACGATCTAGATGAGCGATCGATGATCAAAACAAAGGGCGGTGACTGGCGTGCCACGTCATGGCTTGCTGTTTGGTAAGTCAGTTTCTCCCTTGGCTGACCAACGTCGCTAAGAATGCTGAAGATGTTTCAGCCTGCACCAATATGTCTCGGACCGTGTTGCCTGGCACCTTGGTCAAGAAAAAAACGAGACACCAATATCAATATCTTACCTTATCCTCCTCTAAATATATAGAATAATTTAAGAGTAAAATCTACTAAATTTCTCTAAGGTATTTATAATACTATAGTATTCTTATATATTTTATCTAAAATTATTTATAATATTTATAATGAGTTACTTAATAACCTGTACCGTTCTGGTGTCTCGTTTATTTCTTGACCCTCGTGCCTGGTACGACAGCAGGCAGAATGGAGTATTTGGTGAATCCTAATACATTGCGGCCAATTTGGGTTTATCGTTTGAGTTTGAGTGCCTCGTATCCAGGTATCTGGTTGGTATGGATCTGAGGCCTCCAGTGACATTCGACTACCACTCCTCGAGTTATAATGCCTTTGACATTCTCTACTAGAGGGTATTGATTCTGACCTATCAATTCAATTTCCTGATGATATTTGACCGTGGTGCTAAGCGGCACCAGTTTGCATGGGCGCTGATGCTTTTCTGATATTCTCAAGTGAAGCCTACCTAGACATATGGGCCTCTACCTCTGTGAGACGAGAGTAAATGTACAAGCTACGGAATTTTAGTACATCAAGGTGTCTCATCTTTTGAAGCTCCATGAGGTTGTATCGAGACTAAAGCTTACGAAAGTAGTATGTGACTTGACTTCCTCGTTGACGCTGCTCCTATCTCATCTCGGGCTTATCAACTAAAAGGATCTGCTCAAATCACACTTCACAGATAATTAGAAAAAAAAAAACGTCTGATAATGGCCAAACATACACGTTAGAAAAAGCTTATCTAAACTCCTACGGAGCTTTAGTTCTCCCCTTGACAACTGCAGTAGCTCAATATGTAACTGACACTGGCTTAACACCTTAGATGGCTCCACCGGGCGCGGCCATCATTTCATTCTTACGTGAGGTTTTACTTATGTAACCCCTCAGAGGTAGAGAACCGGTGCCGGATCTCTCGGTAAGAACATTTGGTCTTGATGAGCGGTCGGCCGCTTGGCCCTGTTCGGGTGTTCTTGTTAGTTAGGTAGGGTCAAGCCAGAGTCTACAGACAAGTCCGGACTGATCCCTATCGCAAGGGTACCTTATTTGCTAAAATATAGTCTTGAGATGAAGAATGTGTTGAAACGCAGGTTGTTGTCCTCGAGTTGATCTGAACGGCTCTGCAGGGAGTGATGATGCTGGTGGTGATGTTGCTGGTTGTCAAGTCAGTCTGATATCTGCGATTGGGCTTACTTTGTCACTTTGCAGAACTGGTATATATTCTTTATGCATGATACGTTGAATGTTCAAGGGAATGGCCAATGTCACTCTGCGCCCTGAGAATGACGGCCAAGTCTCCACCGTAGTTCAGCGCTTGCGGAGCTTTAAACTCGCCGCCTCGCCATCCCATTCAACCTCAACTCTCTCCTCTTACAACAACCAGTGCCATTTGTCATCACGTCTTTGGTGAGATAACCATGGTACTCTTGGATCTTACGCAGAGCCCTTCGCTGGCGTCTATTCTCTTCATTGCGACTTCAGTCATTCTACCTCTCCTCATACTCATCATCTTCCGCCGTCAATTTGCATCAAACTCCTTACCACTGCCCGACCCCGATGAGATTATCGGCCTTCGTGTGTATCCGGTCAAGTCATGTCGCGGCTTCGAAGTAAAGTCTGCCAAGCTCTTGCGCACCGGTCTAGACCTGGATCGCAACTGGATGTTCATGTCGGCCGTGAACCGTGAATTCATCACCATCCGGCAGAACTCGGACATGACACTCATCCGCACGGCCTGGAACTCTGATACGGACATGCTTACTATTACTCTCCATGATTACATGATTGAGATACCAGCTCATCCGACTACTGAATGGTTGGAAAGCAACGCTGAGCTGAGTAAGGCTGAGATCTGGGGCGAGAAGACAGACGCTTGGGAGTATCCTGCGAATCTCACACAGCCGATATCGGAATTCCTTAAGATGGATGTTCGTCTCGTTTACAAGGGGCCGACACCTCGTGTGCTACGCGGTTGTGGTGCACCTCATCGTCTGGGACGTACCGAAGCGATTAAGTTTGCTGACATGATGCCCGTGCTGGTGAGTTCACATGGTGCTGTGGCAAAGTAGCATTGTTAATCAACATGCATAGGTTGGCTCTATGGCGAGTATCACTGAACTCAACGAGCGCCTAACACAAGCTGGCGAAGACAAGATTGATATTGAGCGGTTCCGCCCCAACATCATCATCCGCGGCAGCATCCCATGGAACGAAGACGGCTGGAAGTCACTACGGATCAACGAAGACAAACAAGCTCTCGACATGGACGTCGTATGCCGCTGCCTACGATGTCACGTCCCCAACGTCGACCCAGACACGGCCGAGAAGCACCCACGACAGCCCTGGAACCAGCTGATGAAGTATCGAAGAATCGACCCGGGGCTCAAGTTCAAGCCGAGCTTTGGCATGCTCTGCGCGCCGAAGACCGAGGGGACGATTGAGGTTGGGATGAAGTTTCGGGCAACGGCCATGACGAACGATCACTTCTTTCTCAGTCCTATGAAGTGAACATATTGGGATGAGAGGTCGAGATATTACTCAAAAAATATTGATGGAAGACTGGATTGTAATTATAAACAGTTGATGGCCGATCATGGGTTCTTGCTGGCTATGTGTTTGGGTAAATGGGTTGCGTCTTGAGCTATTGGACATGTCGTTCTTTTGTACCATCTACCATCTCAACTATTACCTATGTATCAAGTAGAAAAAAGCCCCTGAGCTGGCTCGTTAAAATATAATTTGAGGTTGATGTGTTAGTGGAAAGGGAGGATGTGACTTCAAAGTCCACATATATCCCCTTTGATTCTTCCTGCTTCGAGATATTGTTATTTATTATAGTCAAGTCCCTTTACTGATATCTCATGAATGAACCTTCAGAGTAAACAGCTGATATGTTAGCCTCTGAGGTAGATTCCAACGTTATGTCTAAGCGGATATTGGCCACTTAGTAGGCAAGTAGCTTTGGATTGGCGTGATAAATGAAATAATGTATGACTGAATAAAATCCCATGTTACTGCCTCTGTTCACATCGGAGATGTTTGAGACGTCCTACGCGTGACTCGTCATGTTGTGGAGAAGAAACGCCCTTGGATCGACATGAAGCACGCCCTAGTGTCGATGGAAGCGCCTCATTGTCAACATCGAGCGCCCTATGCCATGGACGCCCTCCGTGATTAGTAGACCTTTTGGTAGCGGCGCCCCTGATTGGCAGTTTCTGCTTTGAGGATTAGTTCGTAGTCATGATCTGGTGAGTAAGATCTGAACATCATGCAGTTGCACAACTTGACCCAAGGTAGAGAAGTGTTAGTTTGATGCCGTATGAAGCCGGCTCGGTGTCGAAGCTTTTGCCGGAGGCGTATTTACGTCAATCATGAGTTGGGGGAGTTCATCATGGGAGCCAAGACTTGAACTACAATGTAGAGCTTGAGGACCTGATATGGTAGTGGCACATTGTGGTCAAGTGAACACGATAGCATTCTTCAATTTGAAAAAGACCTCGCTATGGATACAAAATTTCTTGAAATGCTTGTAATTATATATAAATTTAATTCTGAGATACAGTTATACGCGAGAAAGAGTAAACGCCAACAGCCCTAAATCGCTAAAACGATACTTGAAATTCCAGACATCGGTCAAACATACTCTAACCGAGACAGTGCCGTGGCCGCGTCAAAGGAAAAATTGATAAAACTACAGTAAGTTGCAACCGTCATGGCATCGACATAGTTGGGGCTTGTAAGTGTCGTTTGGGTCACCGGCTTAAGGGGCACTCCCGAGGCCACAATATCATCGGACGGATCGCACAGCTCGGGGTACTTGCTGAAGAAGACGGGGTCGATCTTGTAGTAAGAGGCTCCACAGTCCATCTTGGGATGCTTGAAGGCGAGGTATGAGTACTCGGGGGATGAGAAGAGGGTCTTTATGTCAGGCGCTGGGAGGGATGCCATGTTCTCTATGCTTTCGATCTCGCTTTGTTGGATCAACATGGCTAGCACGGTAGAGACAGACTGGTAGAGCCTATATAACATGTAAGCGCGATATTTTAATCTTTGAGGCTAGCAGACTCACGTCTGGCAAGATCGGTTATCGAGAATCGTCGGCTTCAGCTTGGTCAACAACAATCTTTTCAGAATCTGGATGTGGTCCGAGATTGGCGAGTTGGAATCGACCCATCTCAAGCCGCTCGTGGGTCTGGAGGACGCACAATACTCGATGGCATCGACGTAAGACTGACTGCCCATCTGATAGTTGAAGTTCCAGATGTTTGGCATCCTCTGTGGCTGTAGGGGGGACTTTGATAGGTTCGGGTCGATCGGGACCATGCTGTCTAGGACGTCGCGGATTAGGCTGGATCTTGCTTGAACAGCGTCACTGGTTGGAATCTCGATGGTGGAATCGACATCGGTTGGGAATGACAGGTCGGGGATTTGAATCGCTTCGAGGGCAGTAGAGGAAAAGGATGACCAGGGGTTTGCTTCAGACTGTGCTTTATCAGCAGTAATAGAGTCATCCCCTGACGGCGCGTTCTCTTCATTCTCTGAGTCTCGCTCTTCGTTCCTTGATTGGCGAGACAGAGTGCTCTCAGATCGACCAAGGATCTTAGAAGAAGATGAAGCTATCATCTGAAGAGTGACCTGTACACCCTCCAGCCGCGACTGTAGCTCGGTGATGTGAGCGCGCAGACGTCCATTCTCCTCTTCGAGCTCAGCAACCCTCTCATTGTCTGGCTTTTGCGAGGTTTCGGCTCGGTTTCTTAGATCCCTGAGATACTCGGCTTGTCTTCGACGAAAGGCGCGCTGGGAGAGACGGTTTCGGAGTTTCCTTGACAGGGGGTAGCATAAGTGAATGTCTATCCAAAGAGGATGTGATAGAAGAAAACCTCTTTTGGTTCTTGTCTAGTTCAGATGATGCGGGTTCATGCTGGCCGTCTGTCAAGGTCCTTGTGGAAGCCATGGTGTAAGTGAGATAAAGAGTGTAACCTGCAGGACGGGTGCGATGACGAGATAAATCCATGACTGTACATGCCTGGTTGCACCCTGGCCTTTATACTTGGAAGCTGGCCCGGTTTTCATTGGTGCTATGCTATACCGGGCCGCGCTCAGGTAGGTCGCCGTCCGGAGTTGTACAAGATGGAATGACTCGGCCATGGCTATGGTTCTAACTGTTGGTTGGAAACACTTGCAAGTTGGATGACTCCCCAGAAAGGCTCCAGTGAACACTTGATTCTTGCAAGTGTTATCCATAGTATCTCTTGGATAAACACTGTGACCAAAGCATCTCTTGCTCGCATTCCTGTACATTACACCCCGGATCATGATGGATGGTTCGTGGGGAGTGACCCACCGCACGGCATGCCATGGCGTTGCGCCCTATTGTCAAGGGCTGTCACCGTCTGCAGCAGGGTTTAAGCACATGTATGGCACTCTGTATTAATGTTCTAGACTTGGATGGGTTGTGTTCGGTAATCTAATGTAATAGTACAACGAACGTCTCACCTCTGAGCTGATATATGCATTGGTATTCTCTATGCCGCCAATATTTGGTGACTCGACCCCGTGAAATCCCATAGTCCTATACCACCCGTTGTCATCGCTGTCATGCATATTATGCCGTGTGCCTCGTATTCTCGTGCCGATCCACAGTGACTTATCTCAACAGCCAGCCAAGTCCCCTTCAAGCTATCCCCCCTAGCCTTCCCGACATATAGTCATCCAAGGCAGCCTCGAACGCACTAATCATCTTAAAATATTGACGTTCAATCAGCTGTGTCTTCCTGGGTCGGGAAATATATTTCCACGGGGCATCGACCATCTCACGCAGCTCGTACGCCAGCCCAGCGAGACACTTGAACAAGGGCGGGAACTCGGAGACGAGGATGTGAAACTTGTCCAACGAGATGTCTTTGGCTTTTCTTCTCGCAATTTGATCAAAACTTCCCTTGCTCCAGCCGTCGAGAACACTCTCGGGGGAGGGCTCGTCGTCTCTGCAGATGACAACCCAAAGGAAGACGAAGAAGAAAGAGTCCAGATCATGAAGACATGAGTGCTGACCGTGCTTCATCAAGTCGATTGACATGAAAGGTCTGGTCCCAACGATCTGTTCCGATGTACTCGGTAGATCCGCTACTTCCTTGCTCAGGTCGAGGTCGATCAAGATTCCACGCGGCTCCTCTTCCTTCTTAGTGTCGGGGATGATGATGTTTCCGGTGGAAATGTCTCGATGGAGAATCCCGCCGTCAAAGTACAGAGATCGATGTGCCTTGATGGCATCGCGGAAGGCTTCGAGCAATTCTGGTATGTCGTCGAACTTTGATATAGGACGGCCGGACGGAGTGACAACCAAGCAGGACATGTCCAGGTTCGTTGAGGGTGAATCAGCTGAATCAGCACATGGGAATCCTCTATGCCTTACAAGTTCCAAACTTGAGCGAAGGTTAGCGGATTCATCAACTACATGATAGCTGACTAGTCGCACCACCCCCTGTACGTTGCGCTGCTCTGCAAGCCGTAGCATCTGCTCTTCTAGGCTTCGGGAGCGTGACCGCCATGAGAACTTGACGGCGTATTCGTACTCGGAGCCCAGCGTCCTTGCTCTGTAGCAAATGGTGCGTCGACTCACAATCTTGCGAGGGTGGACAAGCGGCGTTCGTTCCAGGTATAGTCTGGGCTGAGGATAGTAACCATGAGCCGGGATATAATTCCCTATCATGTCATAACGAACACTGGGACTCACACCAAGCTCGATGTCGCTCATCAATTGGTAGTTCTTAACCACGTCGATAATCAGCTGGTTCATAATGGTCCCGGGCCATATCGAGTTTGGGTCAAAAGGTGTTGACCCGGAGCAGTACATGCCAGACCGGTCAAAAACCCACCGCTCGAGAGAAGAACCATCGACAAAATACCCATGAACGAATAAACGAGTCGGCTGACTCCGGAAAACTTCTCGGGCGCACCTGTACAACTCCCGGATCCCTTGGTGATATCCAAAGGCGGTATCCACGTGAAAGCCGACGACCTGGATACTGTCCCAGCTGAAGGGTCTGTCGGATTGGTAAAGAAGAACCGGGTGACCACCAGCGGGACAGCGATGGGGGTGTCTCGGCGGATAAGTTGAAAAGATTGCCAGACGCCTCTCTCTCCGAGCCCAGGGGTATAGGGGGTACACCTCGTTGAAGTTTGTGGCGTGAAGGGTGTGGTCTCTGACCTCACCCCTGGGTCCTTCCATGATACCGTCGAGTGATGGGAATTCAGAACACATCTAGGATTTGGATGATGTGGTTTAAAATAGAGCCTGGAGCTTGTGTGTGGTTGGTGATATTATATGAGGAACTGGGCGAACGGTGTCTGATGCCTGTTTGCGATGTTTGAATGATCGAAGCGAGAAGACTGCCTTTTGAGTATGGGTGTAGAATGAAGTCGTAAATAAGAAAGATGAGAATGGTCTGTTTGTTGAAGGAGAAAGGAAGGAAATGTAGTATAAATAGGTAACGCTTTGATTCCCACTGTAGAGTTTACTGTATAGAGTTTTGTTTTGCAGTGCATAACTTTGTTGGTGATTGTAGTGTATTATCAATGGTAGAACTGGTTGTGCAAACGACGAGTTTCTGTGATTAAGCTTAAGAGATACATTCACTTTATTTATTGATAGGCATTGAGCTTAATGGCACCTGTCTGGAGTCAAGTGATCTTGACCAGATTTCATAGGGATAAAGTTCACCAGGCAGATATGCCATCCTGGAGTTAATGCAGAATTGAGTTGGCTATCTGATAGAAACTTTGCTCTCTCCTATGGTTACTTATCTTAAGGAGAATCATGGGGAACACGCCCTATGTCTCCATTCACTGCCGGGAATGCACCAAGTTCCTCTGAACCAGACCACCATTTTACGTCACTATGATACCTGCAGTTCTGGCCCAGTCGGGGACACCGAGGTGGACGATACAATTGCGCTCTTCCCGCATGCCAATCGAGGAAGCAAAGAATACTATCGTATCAAGACTGTTTTTTGCTACTATGCCCGATATACTCTTTGTCTTTACGGAAAGGAAAGTGAAGCACTTGACAAAGAAGGATAGTATCACACATAATGGGATGAATATTTGAAAAGTATCAACTCCTATGGGCTGACGCATTCCTTTCAACTTGGTGGAGAAAGAGAATATTGATCCTATTCTGTTTTGTTGGTAACAGCGACGCCTGTAAGAGGAGTCATCGGGTATAATATCAAAGCACAATGGGTCCTACTCTGTTTGCATTTTTTTATTCATTCCTAAGAGGTTTTAATCACCATAAATATCGCACTCTCAAAAATTAAAATCGATCAAGATTTAATCTCTCCACCTAGAACAGTAAACAAACACCTCAAACGAGACAATGGAACCAAACGACGGGCCACCTCGGAAACCGACATAACTCCTAACTTACTTACCTGCCTAAATAGACGAGCGGGAGTTTTCTTGACAGAGTTTTTACGTTATAGTCTGTTGATCGCTACTAGTCCGTTTCCTATATGGGAAGTTTCCTCGTCCCTGCTGGCGGATACGGGGTCATAGCGAGCGCTTCCGGATGTTCTTCCGGGGCCCGGTCATCCGACTTGGCTAGATTCTCCCCTGATAGTAATATCGAGCTCTCTCTTCACATTTTACGATAGAGAATAAGATACTCTACAAAGTTGTGTATCACTAGGAAGCTCGTGGTGCCAACACCAGACCACGTTCAACCCCCAAACCAACGAGGTACACACAAACCAAAAAAAGTCCCATAAACTCACGCCTCAAAAAACGCTCTCCTCATTACAAACACGAGACTTCTTGCGGGGACTGTGGGGAGATTCTAATCCCCCATGGGGAACAAGGAGACCCGCAGTCTGGGGTTTACCGTCAAGGATCACGTAAATAACGAGACTCGCATTGGACGCCTTGACATGACTTTTACGCCTTATGGCTTGTCTTGATGTTTTACGGCTTTTCCGAAAAAGCTTATAAAAGCCATCTCTTGCTCTGAATATTTGATAAGGAGTGCAGTTGTTTATCAGTCGCTTAATATCGTCGTCATGGATCACTACATCACCCCTCCTGCCCCTGAGAGCTCCTCAGACGACAAGAATATCTCAGACATGGACAAGATTGAAGCTATTCGTCGAGTCTCTGATGAAGCTCTTGGTCAAGTCATGGGCTTGGACCTCGAGAGAGAAAAGACAGCCCAGGGTGATGCCTACTTTCATCGTCTGGGCTGGAAACGCCTCACCGTCATCCTCATCGTCA
Organism: Fusarium duplospermum; assembly: GCA_003946985.1. NCBI lineage: Eukaryota > Fungi > Ascomycota > Sordariomycetes > Hypocreales > Nectriaceae > Fusarium > Fusarium duplospermum. The sequence goes on along the minus strand of NKCI01000011.1, from coordinate 361,399 downwards.
CTGCTATTGCCCTCGGTAGCCTGAGCCTCCCTGGAGCATACGCAACACTGGGGATGATCCCAGGAGTCATTGTCACAATCGTTTTCGGGTTCGTCGCCATCTACGCCAGCTATATCATTGGCCTTGTCAAGCTCAAGTACCCCGAGGCCAAGAGTTATGTCGACGTGGGAACACTTTTGATGGGGAAGTGGGGTGATGTATTGTTCAGTGTCATCTTTGTGTGTCTACTTACTCTAGTTGTTGGATCACATTGCTTAACTGGCACTATTGCTTTCGTTACTATGACAGAAAGCGACGTGTGTTCTTTGGTCTTTGGGATCATGTCGGCCATCATTCTGTTGATCCTCGCTATTCCTCCCTCATTTTCAGAAGTCGCAATCTTGGGCTACATCGACTTTGCCTCTATCCTGATTGCTATCGGAATCACAGTCATCGCTACGGGAGTGCAATCGTCTGAGCAGGAGAACCCCTGGTCTGCCTGGCCCAAGGAGAACATTAGCCTCGCTGAAGCTTTTGTTGCAATTTCAAACATTGTTTTTGCCTATGCATTTGCCAGTAAGTTTTGAAAGCTCTCACTGCCGAATCTACCAACTTACAATGCCTAGTTGGACAAATATCCTACATGGACGAGATGCATACTCCAGAGGATTTCACAAAGTCCATCTCGACCTTTGGCGTCATCCAGACCACCATTTATACACTCACCGGGTCCCTCATCTACGTCTTTGTTGGACAAGACGTCAAGTCACCAGCGTTACTCTCAGCAGGCCCCCTAATTTCAAAGATCGCATTTGGCCTCGCGATTCCAGTCATCTACATCTCGGGCTCTATCAACACAACCGTCGCCGCCCGATTCATCCACGGGAGGATCTATAAGAACTCTATTACGCGTTACATAAATACAGTCAAGGGATGGATTAGCTGGATTTTGGTTGTCACTACTATTAGCCTTGTCGCTTGGATTATTTCCGAGGCGATCCCTTTCTTCTCGGAACTCCTATCCCTAACTGGCTGTCTTTTCGTTGCGGGGACCTCGTTCTATATCCCTCCAGTTATGTGGTATTGCCTTTTGAGGGAGGGCAAATGGTACGAAAAGCACAATCTCTGGACGGCGATGGCAAACCTTACTGTGTTCATCCTTGGGTTCATTGTCTTTTGCATTGGCACTTATGCCAGTGTGGTGGAAATCGTGAGTTAAATTCTCGTTACCTTACCACTGGAAACTAACTGGCATGATAGATCAAAAAGTTTGACTCAGGCTCCATCAGCAGACCGTTCTCATGCAGCGTTGGTCGATGAATTAGTGTCGAGTTTCTCATGTCTGAGGTATCAAGTGGCAGGGTCATCGTCCTACGCATGGCCTTTTCGTCAGGGTGGATTGGTTTAGAACAACCCCTTTGTGCGGGATGAGCAAGGATTTCCCCCTTTAGGGCTTTTGTAATACGTATTGTATATACACCATGTAGTCAGTTATGATATCTCAACGATTCAAGTTAGGCGGAACTTGCGGACACTCCCTATGTTCTGGACATTGAAGATGAATCAAGCGAGACCAAGCTTGGAACTCTGAGAGGTCACTTGACCAGGGAGAATCCCCAGAGCAAAGCTATCATCGAGTACACCACTACAAAGTCCACTCGCGTACTGGAGCATGACGTCTTGGTTCTTTTCCAGTCCCAGGTTCACGCTTATATCCCTCCCGCGTTTCTATCGGAGGCGAAGCCGAAGACTCAAAAGGTGGTGCCCACCTGGAATTATGCTGTTGTCCAAGTCTATGGAAAGGCAACCGTCTATGTTGACTCCAAGTCAGAGGAGACCTCTGCGTATCTCAACTCGCAGATCGATGCCCTTACCAGGTACATGGAGGTCAACATCATGAAACATATCGGCGAGGATGGCAGACCTGAGGCCTGGAAGAGAACCGACGCGCCTGAGAAGTATACTGAGCTTCTGAAGAAGGCAATCATTGGAGTCGAGATCAAGGTTGAGCTCATGGGAGGAAAGTTCAAGATGAGCCAGGAGGAGTTAGCCGGAGACCGTGCTGGTGTTATTGAGGGTTTCCGGGGTCTTGGAACGCAAAGGGCTCGGCAAATGGCAGATCTTGTGGAAGAACGACAGGAACTCAAGTATAGAAAGGAACAAACCTGGAATTAGCTATGTTTATGTATCAAGGGGCTTGAAAGATTAACTCGGCATTGCGCCCTCCAATATTCTCAAATCTGGATACTGGGACGAGGAATGAATCAACATACGTGGATAGTATCAACAAAGTCCGAATACTGAAAAGTATTTGGTCAACTATAATTGACCAAGTTGTTTGACAAAGTTATGCATGATGGCCAAATCTGCCTCTATTGTATAGGGTATTCCCTTGTTGCTTAACATCATGGTCTTATTCATTGGTGAAACCAATGAACACTGAATTAGAAACCCACAAGGACGGCAAAAACATTAAAATGCTTAAGGAGGCTGAAATAGTCATCGATGAACCGAAATTAAGATAGTATGCTATCGATTCATTCGAGTGCGCAAGGTTCATCCGTGTTAGTGAGTGATCAGACCCGCCATCATTCGTATCACGATGCGCACTGTCGTTGCCTCAACAAATCTTCCCTCAATGTAGTCTGCCCCTCATTCACCTCCATTTTACTTTGGAAATTTTCAAATATTCAAGTCTGGCTTGCATCTGTGTCAAAGTGAATGCCCCTCTGCAGACATGCATCAGCCACAACAGCCTTCAGCCTTGTTGGCGCGCCGCACCAGCCACCGGAAGTTCCGATCGGCGGTGGCGGTCGCCAGCCTCGCCTTGACGAGACCGGACTTCTCCCCTCTTCAACGTGCCTCTTTCACCTCTGATCAGCCTCCCAGCTGGTCTCATTCTCCATCTTACGACTGTCGCAGCTTCGCCGGAAAGACGCCTTGACGGGCGCGTCTCGAGAAGCCATGTCGGCCAACTACTGGGAGTCGACGCAACGTCGCTTCTGGCAGTTTACCAAGGATCAGCTGGTAACGATGCGACAGAAACTCGAGGACGACAACGCCGAACTCGTCCGCATGTTTCCCCTTCCGCAGCAGCGACATCTCAATATTTATTTCAACCAACGTGCGTTCCTTAAACCCCGGGTTACGTGCACAGCGTCGCTGACTTCTCCATAGAATTGATACGTCTAGCAAAACGCCTCACGATCCGACAACAGTCCATGGCCACGGCCCAAGTCTACATGAAGCGATTCTATTCGAAAGTCGAGATCCGCCGAACGAACCCATACCTTGTCATTGCGACCGCTATCTACCTGGCATGCAAGATGGAGGAGTCGCCTCAGCACATCAGGCTGATCGTGACTGAGGCCCGGCAGATGTGGGGAGACCTCGTCGCCATCGACACGTCCAAGCTGGGCGAGTGCGAATTCTTTATGATCAGCGAGATGCGGTCGCAGCTCATCGTGCACCAGCCGTACAGGAGCATCAGCGCTCTGCGATCTGAGCTGTCGCTGGTGGAAGACGAGGTTCAGTTGGCCCGGTCTGTTATTAACGACCACTACATGACCGACCTACCCCTTTTATACGCTCCGCATATTATTGCACTGGTGGCTATCCTGCTGGCTTTGGTGCTTCGACCTAATAATTCGGCACCTGGACAAGGTTCTGGTTCTGCGGCAGCGGCAGGTCTTGCGGCTGCTCAGCAAGCGCTATTACGAGCCCAGGGACAATCCTCGCAGACGGGATTCTCAGATGCCAGTGCTGCGGAACCCAAGGAGAAGCAGCAACAGGCCAGGGTATCGCGTGTGCAGAGGTTCGCGGCATGGCTGGTCGAGAGCAATGTTGAGATCGCGTCCATGGTGGACGCCACGCAGGAGATCATTTCCTTTTACGAATGCTATGAGCAATATAACGACAAGCTCACACGGGAGCAAATCAACCGGTTTGTGAAGGCTCGGGGGTTAGATAAGTAAGCAGGATTTGGCATGCATGGATGATATGAGGAACGAGACATGAAGCGTTTGGACGGTTTGGGAATTATACATACATACATAGCATCGATGCGGCGTTTGGGTGTCTCGGGTCCAGTTTGTACTGTGGCATAGATTAAGAATGCAACATTGGCATACTTTACGCTATAATAAGGCTGACGGCTTGGATGGTGTTTGATAAGATCCGAATCCATGGTTGAATCGAATCAATCGACGCCACCACCAGCCACGATATGTCACCGGACTCCCATTTCAAGGTCTTGGTACCTCGGATCTACGCAACCAATCAAAGAGACAGGGAATAACTGCAGGTCAGACATGGATGGGACAACGCCTCCGGATCCGACCGCAGTGCATCAATTGAAGAACAAGATGGGCTAACAGCATGTTCAAGTGCATGCTAAGCGAATATTTTACCTGCAAAAGAAAAGAAATTCGTTCAAAGCCCTTGAGCCGAGACAGAGCGACTCCTAGAACAGTAGAGGCCAGGTCGGCGGGTCCTTCCGGGGCGCTAGACATAATGCAAGGGCTCTGATTGATCGCCGAGCTTCCCTGAATCCCCCGGCGTTGGCAGCGGGAGGGCCTTTAGGGGCCCTGACGCCCTGTTACGGCACCTGGACCTCATGCTCCACTGCATAGGTTGGATAGGTTGGATTTCAGGCTCTTTTACCCCGTGGACCTCAAAACGTCACAACCCGGTCACCCTCTCCCGAACCCTCGTCGATTGGCATCCCCATTGGATCTTCACCTATCTCCCGTCCTCCAGCTCAGCCATGTCCCCTCCGTAACCCCGATAACAATCGCCGTCGCCGCACCTTGACCTGTTCCGCTCTGTCGACGACGACGACTCCTCTTGCGACCGACTGCCCCTCGATCACCCCCCGGACATCGAATCGCCGGACATCAACCTCCCGGCGAGATATGCCGCCGGCGCCTCCTTCGTCATGAGCGTGTCCAAGCTGGTTAGCGAAGTCGGAGATGGCTTGAGGGAGTCGCAGAACCAGCGCGATGCCCGCGTCGAGGAGCTGTGGACGAGCCTCGAGCCCGACAAGACGGGCGAGCTTGACCTCAAAGGTCTGCAGAAGGGGCTCCGGAGGATTGATCATCGTAAGCGAAGAGAGCGGGAGCTTTGAAAGAGATGGACAACGACATGCTGATGGGCCATCGCAGCCATGAAGAACGCCGACGACATGCTCAAGCGCATCATGGACGAGGTGGACAAGAACCGCGACGGAAAGATTCAATACGAAGGTACGCATGCCTCTATCTGTGTCTCTGCGCCCGAAGTTCCCGATCCTCCGGAGCTTGCTCGGCAGCTCAACCCGCGATACAAGCAAGCAAGCTCACCCTTTTTTTTCTCTACTCTAGAGTTTCGAAAGTTTGTCGAAAAGGCAGAGAGGCAACTATTTGCCCTCTTCAGGGCAATTGACAAGGATGGAAACGGAAAGCTCGACAAGCTGGAGCTACAGACGGCCTTTAAGAACGCCGGTCTCACATTGTCGAACCGCCGCCTCGCCGAGTTTTTCAACGACATGGATCTCAACAATGACGGCTACGTCAGTTTCGATGAATGGCGGTTAGTCACACCATTTCCCATATTTTCTGTTTCTTTTTTTTTTCTTTCAAAAATTCTGCCCTGGTCGTCTCCACTGCATCATCTGCGCGTCTCTCATTCATCCATTCCCCGTCAGATGATGCTCATGGCTACTGACCCTCAGTCATTTTGGCGGGGATAAACCTCATAACGTCATGTGCCAAGCCCGAGCTCGCACCGGATCGCGATATGCTCTGATCTCGACTGCAGCCCTTCGGCGTTATTCAAGATTTTGTTTCTTCCGGATCTCGCCTTTTTATTACTATTGCAAAAGTACAGATCAGTCATTGCAGCCACTCACTAATCATGCTGCCTCAGAAACTTCCTCCTCTTTATGCCCCCCCACGATCACGACTCCCAGCTCCATGCCGTTCTCGACTTTTACTACTCAGTGGTCAGCGTGACCCCAGAAGGAGACACACTTGTGAGCGAGGAAACATTAGAGGGCCTAGGTACGGACGGCTTCCGCTCCCTTTTCTCAACCCTTTTCGGTTCTCTTCTCCGAGTCGCTTTCCCCTTCGACGGCTCCAGGCCCCCTCCAGACCGGACGATATCTGCCCAAGAAGCGGTCCCCTCGATACTGGATGACGAACCCCAAGACGCGACCGAGAACATGGCCACCGTCGCTGCGGTCCCTTACCCCGACTATGACGACCCGGCTACCGAGACGCCGCCGGAAGTGGCCGAATCCCTAGCACAGCACGTCGACGATGGCACCCATGGACACACCACTGGAGTCTCAACAGTGCACAAGAAGTATAGACTAACAGACTTTGTACCTGATCCAGGCTACTTTGTTGCGGGTGCCATCGCCGGCGGGGTGTCGCGGACGGCTACTGCACCTCTCGATCGATTAAAGGTTTATCTGCTAGTTAATACGACTAGTCGCGCCGAGACGGCGGGCGCGGCTCTCAAGCAAGGGCGTCCCGTTGCCGCACTGAAAAATGCCGCGAAACCATTCAGCGATGCTATTCGGGATCTTGTCAGGTCAGGGGGTGTCCGGAGTCTCTTTGCAGGTAGGTCGCGGTAACAGCGTCGGCGATTGTGTCTCAGACGCTGACAACGCCAAGGAAATGGCCTGAATGTGGTCAAGATTATGCCAGAGACGGCTATCAAGTTTGGCTCATACGAAGCGGCCAAGCGGGCCCTCGCCAACTTTGAGGGTCATGGAGATCCAAAGAAGCTCAGCTCGTGGTCCAAGTTCACCTCGGGTGGCCTTGCTGGCATGATTGCGCAGTACGTTGCGATTCGGGTCTTGGATTGATAGCGCGCTGACAGTTATACAGGGCCTCTGTATATCCACTTGATACTCTCAAGTTCCGACTACAGTGCGAGACTGTCAAAGACGGGCTTCAGGGTGTGGCCCTGGTCCGGCAGACGGCCATCAAGATGTACGCAGATGGCGGTGTCCGCGCATGCTACCGAGGTTTGACCATGGGACTGGTGGGAATGTTCCCTTATAGTGCCATCGACATGGGCACTTTTGAGCTGCTCAAGAATACGTACAAGACCTACTATGCGAAGCGCGACGGCATACACGAAGACGATGTGAAACCCGGGAATATCGCTACCGGAATCATCGGTGCAACATCCGGAGCTTTCGGAGCTAGCGTTGTCTATCCATTGAACGTGGTGCGAACACGACTTCAAACTCAAGGAACAGCGATGCACCCTGCGACATACACGGGAATCTGGGATGTAACCAAGAAGACGGTCCAACGGGAAGGTTACCGAGGTCTCTACAAGGGTCTAACACCAAACCTACTCAAGGTTGCACCCGCTCTGAGCATCACCTGGGTGGTGTACGAGAATTCGAAGAGAATGCTCGGCTTGAGTTGAGATAACCCGATTGGAAGAACTGCACACAAAACTCAGGGGTCTCTCCCCAATACTCTTACGAACCGACACTCCAACACTCACACGCGCACGCACGCAACTTTCACATTGACATTTAGGCAAGCGGGGAATCTTAGCGGGAGGACGGGCATTGCGTTACGACGGGGGGGAAATATCAAGGCGTTGGGAAAGGGATTGATATATCAGTGGATGAAAAACTAAGCACCACACCACACGACGAGGTGATGGCGTAACCGCCGAACGTTTCTCGGATTTTTTCTTTGGCGGAGCTGGAGTAGGCGGTTTTTAGAATTGGATGACATACCTCTTATTTTTTTTGGTTGCTCGAGATAGAGGCAGGACCAAGGCGAGGCTAGGGAGATCTCGCAATCGAAGCTGAGCTTTTCTTGATTCCATGTTAGTGGTGATGCGTTTTGACGTTTGGGATGGTGTCACAGCTGTGATGTATGTCGTACCCACCAAATGCAAGCAAAACTCTACCTCGGAGGCTCGAGTCCGTTACAATTTGCCAATTCATCCTGCAGATTATCTCTCACGACATGATGTGATGCAAAAACTCTCCTCTTCATCAATTCCCTCACCGGCCCGCGCCGTGTGGGTCCCCTCCGTCCCGGCACTTCGGTACCGAGCGGATGCCCGGGGCCGGCGAATGAGGACGACTCGAACCTGCAAAGACAACAAACACGACGTGTGCATTTCGTGCAGAGCGGGCTTTTTTTTTCTGTTGAACATGGAAGATATGTTGTGTACATATGCGAGGTTTTCCGGAATGTGAGACGAGTTGTGGGGAGAGGGGGATTTCTGGGCGGGCATGGTTCTTATGGGGAGGGGAATTTATTTTGTATTTCCTGAGTTTTCTCTTTAACTTTCTTTATAGCTATTTTATAGACCTCGAATCGTTTGCTTTTGCATTTTTTATTCGATATGGCTACTGAACGACCTGAGATTGAGCTTGTGCCCGACGAGACGGTGAGTGGCTTGTCTGGACACTTACATCGAACGACACTGCTAATTCTGCGAACTAACAGTTGACTGAAGACGGAGAATCTTCTCTGGGGGAGGTGAGTATTAGTTTATGGAATTTCAGGGTTGTGTTAATAGAGTGAGGAGACGGTCTCTTCGACGCAGAGTTTGAGTAGCTCGATTGTGGATTATAGACGGGAGAACGGAAGGACATATCATCGATAAAAAGACGGGAGTGAGTCAACTAACGCATTCCCAGCATCATTAAAAATGAGGCGTTATTAACGAGTCCAGAGTATAACCTTCCTAACGATGAGCTGGAGGCCAAACGATTAGGTATGTGAGAGATGGGACGACCCCGAGCTCTGGCTAAGTGAATGCGACTACAGATCTTCAGCATCACCTCTTTCTCCTTACGTTTGACGACAGTCTCGGTCTCGCACCACCGAATAAAGCCAAGTCTGATGTCAAGAGGGTTCTGGACTTGGGCACGGGGACGGGAATCTGGGCTATGGACTTTGGAGATGAGCACCAGAGGCTCATGTAAGTGATGGCCATGCTGACTGATCTTGGCTAATTATTAACATTTTAGGTCTTTGGCGTCGACTTGTCGCCTATCCAGCCAACGTTGTAGGTGTTAATTGCTATCATCATGAAGCCAGACTGATATTCTAGTGTGCCTCCCAACGTGGAGTTCTTTATCGATAATATCGACGAGGAGTGGAATCATTCTGCACCATTTGACTACATTCACAGTCGAATAAGGACATCAAGTATCGGAAATTGGCCCGACTATCTCAAAAAGATCTACGAGTAAGCATCCAAACCCTCCCATCTCACCATTTCTAATGACCTCCAGCAACCTCAACCCAGGAGGCTACGTCGAACTCCAAGAAGCAGACCTCTTCCTCTCCTCAGACGACAACACCCTCTTCCCAACCCAAGCCCTCCCCCGGTGCCTCTAACTAATGTACGAAGCCTTAGTAAAACTCGGTCGACCATACCAAGAAATCCCACCTCTCAAAGGCGTCCTCTCAGCAACAGGCTTCATAGACGTTGTTGAAACAAGACGTAGATGGCCGATAAACACATGGCCAAAGGAAAAGAGACTAGAAGAGCTTGGAGCTTGGAGTAGGGCGAATTTAGAGGGTGGTCTTGAGGCGTTTACTATGGCGCCTCTTACTAGGGCGCATGGTTGGGATAGGGAGAGGGCTATGTTGTTTTTGGTTGATGTTAGGAGGGAACTGAATGATACTGGTATTCATGCGTATTGGCCAGTGTAAGTTTTTTGTCTTGGGTGGTGTTTTCTGCTAATTGTGATAGGTACTCGATCTATGCGAGGAAACCCAAAGTTGTAGAAGAAGTGCTACCTGAGATGCAGTTGTTGTCATGACAATGAAAGGTTGGTGTAGAGACATCCATGATAAACTCGAAACTCGGATCAGCAAAGATAGGCCATAAAATCAAGCCGTTTCGTGTCCGTCCTCGTCAGCCAATTCGTGGCCTCTGATGCACGGCTTACGCATCTGTCCGAGAGGATGGGATGCAGCTGCGGGGGTGTGTAGTGGTGTGTGAGTTGATGCATTCAGGCGGCGGCGGGGGGAACTTTTGTAGGGAAGAGGAAAATCCTTGGAGATGACGACTTTTGAGAGATTTTGAGATGAAGGATGAGATTGATGATGAAGAATTGAAAAGTTGTGAATTGAATCATTATGGTCTTGATAGTATGTAAATGAAATATAGGTAGCTGGATTAAATGTGCTGTCGTTCGTGGTTCAGTTGTTGGTCAATCCCTCTGAAGCATCACACTTACCACCTCCCGCAAACAGCCATAGCGTGATCGGCTACAATCCTTACATGGATGGATGATCAGATAACATCCATATCCCAGCAAACACCACATTTTCCGTCTTCCCCTCTCTATTTCAACCCCAGAATTCTCCTCTTCCTTTCTCTCGAGCCACGTATGCCCTCATGCCACGGCCGCATTCTCGCGAATAACATCACCCGGCCGTGCTCAAATCAGCCCTACCTACCCATTCCTTCAGCCCTATAGTGAGCGAGAATGCCCGCCCCATACTCGGATAACCTCTACTCGGCCGACGACGACAACGAAGAAGCCCTGTCACCTACTGATGGTTACTTCCACGCGTCGTCGACGTCATCACGTCCTCGACCCCTCGTGCCGAATATCCTCGTCGAGGATCCTACCCTTGCGAACCACGAGTCTAAGGCGTGGGAAGCAGAGAGGGAGAGAAGGTTATTAAGTAGTTCCGCCGGCGCATCTTCCAGTGATCAGAGCAGACCTATGGCTTCTTCACCTTTGATTCAGCACGAGGCTCCTCCTGCTTATTCACCTTCTTCAACTAATTACTCGACGTTTTCTCCAATGGGTCAAGTGCAGGAACATCATCCTCGGGTAGAGGAGCAACAGCCTTTGTTGTCTCATGGACCTGAGTCTATGAGTAGTCCTCCTCGTGAGGAACCTTCACGATGGAAACGACTCAAGACTTCTGTCGAAAAGACCAACCTGCGAAGAAAGTTTAGAACCATTCTTGGTACCTTTGTCATTCTATCCGTCGTCATCATACTACTCGGTCTTTTCCTTGATGACTCTTCTGATGTTGGTCTTTTACTCTTGGTATAGGTGTAGCATCGCTGACTTTTTTTTCACAGTGGGAACCTCCCGATTACATCAACGATGGCCCTATTGGGAGTCATGGCGAGTTCACATGGAATCCATCACGGATATGTCTCGACACTCCCCACACCTTTCCAAAGACCACGACGTCCTTGAGATTTGACCGTTCGAGTAACCTCGAGATTGTACAGACGGTTCAAAGAGATCATGGTCATCGAGGCGCAAGACCTCACGTTTCTGGAGAAGTCATCCTGCAACCTGTAAAGGACAGCTCGTCTGCGGCCATTGAACTACAAGTCATATCCAACGACAAGAATCTTGGTGTTCATGTCCACTTTGACGAGAAGACGCAGTTGTTCAAGATGATCACACCGGATAGTATAGATTGGGACTCGAACCAAGCACCCTGCATCCAAATCCGAGCAACTATCTGGACCCCTCAAAAGTCCATCATCAAAGGTCTAAAGATCAACACGATCCATCTCAACTTGGACGTCGAGACAGGTTTCGACCTGCAAGTCCTCACGAGCACCATCATCCGCAGCGCAATTGGTCACATCAACACTCCAGCAGTGGCACCCAAGAAAGCAGCGGTGTCTTATACGCTTTCATCCCGCGAGATCAACATCCACACTGCTAGTGGGAAAGTCAAGGGGTGGTATCCGCTATATGACCTCCTTGACATTGACACCGTCTCGGGTGACATTTCTGTAAATGTTGGACCTAAGCCTGCAGATGGTGCAAAGCCGGCTTCACTCCGCGTGCATTCTGCTTCTGGACAGATTGAGGTTCACGAGCCTTTGAGTCAGCCCAAGGATTCACTCCCGCCGAGGGACTACATGGTCAATGTTGGTACAGCGTCTGGAGACATTACAGCCGATGTAGCAGCAAGTTCCCACGCAAGATTCGAATCCCAATCCGGAGACTTTAAACTCCGCATCCTCCCAGTCCTAGAGTCATCAACAAAGCCAGCATTAGAAACCGACACAAAAAGCGGAACATCACAAGTAACAATCCTAGAACCCTTCTGGACAACAACAACAACAACAACCGCGACAGGCGACAAGAAACGACCAGCCTTGTCAGCACTCAAGTCCAAGCACGACTCCATCAGCGGAACCATCAAGCTCCGATACCCATCATCGTGGGAAGGCCACGTCTCTGCGCAGACGGTCTCGGGTTCTCAAGACATCCGCGGGAGAGGACTAGAGGTGACGCACGAGGGTGGGTTGTTTCCTCGACGCACCCGGGGACGCAAGGGAGATGGGAACTCGCAGATGGATGTTAGTAGCGTGTCTGGGGACGAGTATGTCTTGGTTGGTGAAGAGTGATTTTAATGTGTGTGATGGATGGATTAGGCGTTGTTGGGGCGGAAAAGGTAATGATTTGTGTGCAAGGTTTCTTCCTCCCAATGAATCCGCTCGTTAGAAAAGGATCTAGATAGCAATATCGCTCGTTGATGATTAATAATGAATTAATGAATGAAAAGAGAAGAGAGAGAAAATGTACGGTACGGATATGCATGCCTGCCTGCCCAGGGCTTGCTGGTCTTAGCTCTCCTGCATGGCTGGACTAGGTGCTGCTGTCTCTCTTGTCTAGGCCCAGCCCAGTGGAGGTATCGGTAAGGATGGATGCATCATGGCACCCATGGATTTGACACGAGTCACGAGGTTTCTGCAAGCATCGTCTTATAGCATTGGGTCGACTTACCGTACATATTACATTACATTACATCCATCCATACCCAAGTACATACATACATACATACATACACCTTACAGCATGCAGAGACTACGTGGAAGAGTCTAATTACCTCGCAGCCCAAAGCACGGCCTGGTGATATGACACCTTGCCAATGGCCTTACTTTGGACACACGGCTCGGCATCCATGGAAGGGCAGGCATGCACAAACGATCAAGCACAACTGGTTCAATAAAGATGTGAATGCATTGATTACACAGGTACTAGATTCAGGATCAAGATTCACTTCTGTCCATTGATTCCAACCAGTTCATGCCATGCGGTGGTGATGGTCCAGACAAACACATCTCTCTGTCTCTATCCGTATGTACCTATATATAAAACCACCTGATTTCCTTGAACCATCCATCCATACAGTAAAAACAAGACAAACCATAATACCATACATAAATACACAAAAGCCGACAAGACAACATAAAAAGCACAAGAGCCAACCTTGGGGGTAACAAGAAATAAACCGACACAGAGGGCATCATCAAATATGTCCAAGCATGGGGGGTATCCGCAGAAAAAAAAGAAAGAAAAAGAGGTGAGAGACTTAAAAATCAGAACATAACGTCGTGGCGCGTTGCAATAGAGAAAGGAAAAAAAAAGTCGTTGCATATTTGTCGAAGCATGTCGTCGGTGTCCGTCCACCGTATGTCGAGACTAAACTCGAGGCGAGATGAAATGAAGCGTTGTTTTCTCTCGTCTTCTTTTTCATGACATGCAGTCCGAGGTCACATCGTTAGAGGAACCCCGGAATTGCTCCGGATGGTGACATTAACTGGAGATCTGCAGGCCAACGGTCGGATCATCCATCATAAGCCAGGGCAGGTCTCTCGTCCCGACGTTAGTGCACGTTAGATACGTGATGCTGTCGGGGGTCCTGGAAGTTCCGCCCATGTCGAGCTCAAGGTTGCTCCCCATCAGAGGTCGAACGACTTCTCGAGCCATGGCCTTGAGCTCATCGAGCCTCTTCTCGAACCGGCGGAGGTTCTCTCGGCTGTACAGCTCTGGAGTCAACTTGAGAAACCTCTTGCACTCATCATGCCCGAGAAAGGCCGCGGGATTATTCGAACCCAGGGTGCGGTATGCGCGACCGACAGAACTCAAAGGCGGGGCGGCAGGGGGAAGAGTGGCAACGATGCGGCCTCCATCGCGAGACGTTGGAGGTGGATGTGGATGTGCTTGAGCTGCTCCTCCTGCTGTCCGCCGGCGCTGATCGGGCGGCGGCTGCTGCTGCGGCTGCGGAGAGGTGTTGTCAGCCACCCATTGGCGGAACAGGCTCATGGCGAGCCAGTCTAGATAATTGTTGCTTGGGCCGACACGTTCGCCGCGGCTGTTGGTGAGCCCGATCCGGAAGAGACGCCCCTCGACCCGGCCTACCGTCTCCTCGAGCTCCTCCACCTTGTCCTCGATTATGTCCAGCACCATGTCGGGCAGGGCTGCCCGCAGGCTGCGCTCTCCCATGGGCCACTGCCCGACGACGTGGATCAGCGCCTCCTGGAAGATGACCCTGCTTCGCGCTAGGAACCCCAGCCGCAGGTAGGAGATGGGGTATTTGGCGATTTGCTTCCATAGACGGGACTGGAACTGGAGCATGTGGTGGTCGACCCGCGGTCCCACCACTGCCAGGGCGTCGTACTGGTCCGCAAGGTTGAGAAGGCTCTTGCATTGCACATATGCATCCGCGACGTTGACCCCGTCTAGGTTGGGCGGGTAGTTGTAGAAGATCCGGAAGAGGTTGTCGTAGTCGCGGAGGAGGTCCTCATCGGCCTGGGAGAGCGTGGGGGCCGGAGGTTGGTTCGAAGATAGGCTCAGGTTGGCGACGGAGCGGAAGAAGCCATTCGCCGTTGTAGAGTTGGACAACGATCGAGAGTGCGAGTGCGAGAGCTTTGTGCGGGCGAGTGAAGATCGAGACTCTCGAGAGTTGACCGCAGGTGGTGCCGAGGCAGGGCCAAAGATGGACTGATTGGAATCGTCTCGTTCGTCTCTCTGAACCAACATGGGTATGTCATTGGGGCCTGAGCCTCGGTCCAGTTCATATCTCCATCTCTTCCTGGGCGGCGTCGCACCTCCCATTAGCGACGACGAGGTGCCGTCGTCGCTACCATTGAGGCTACTGCCATCCTCGCCGATGCGGGACAGCTCGTTGCCAGCGGGTAGAGCGCGGGCGCGGGACCACTCGTTCGAGGTGCTGGCTTCAAAGAAGCCGCTGGAGCGCGTCAAGGTATGTCGATGAAGCAGGTAGCGATTCTGGACGGGCGCTGCGCCGGGTGCGGTTTCTCGAGCGGTGATTAAGATCTCGACATCGCCGCTGCTCGCAAAGACTGGAAAGTCATTCTGGGGCGCGTACGAGGTTCCGCCGGCGTGGGAGCGATTGTAGCGCTTCGTTCGCGAGATGGATTGTCGAGAGACGACCGACGACGGTCCGCGACGGGAGAGCGACGACGAAGCCGGCGGCTCGAGTGTGGAGACCATGAGTACGGACGGGACTTGTCGGATGCGCAGCGCAGCGCAAAGTGCAGTGTGTGGTTGATTGTGATGTAATGGTTGTTTGTTTGGCTGCCGAACTAGGACCCGAGTCGAGGGAATAAAAAGAGGATTGCGGAGAACGGATGAGAGGATAAAGAATAGATAGAGTGATTATGGCGGGAGGCGAAGTCGGTGGTGGGTTCAAGTTAGTCAGGCTGGATGTATCACATGGGATCCATCCGCTGGAGGTTTGTTATTGTTGAGAGTGATTGATTGATGCGCAGACTTCATTCAGGCAGCTTGAGGGGGGAAGGAGAGTAGAGACAATGTTTTGCGGGAGTGACCGAGACGAGACAAGAGAATCAAGGTTTGAGAAGGAAAAAAAAAAGAGGAGGATGGGCAAAACAAATAAACAGAATGTCTGGCACTAAAAAGACAAGACAAGACACGACGGACGAGACGAGACGACGACACGGATGGACTGGAGAGAGGTGCTGCACGGAGATGCAGAGGGAGGGTTGCAGGAGAGGAGGAGTGACATGGATGATGGATGGGGGCGTGAAGTGAGTGAATGATGGGATGGGTGGAGGTAAAGACGGAGAAGAAAAGTGTGTGGCACGAGGACATAGTAAAAGAGGGACAAAGGGGACAAGAGAGTCTTTCATGTCCAATCCATATCAACATCCATTACCCGTCTCATGCATAATAGACATCCATAGCTCATTCCCATCCCCATCCCCATCCCCATCACCATGCGTGCCTAACTTAAAGCCATGGATGCGAAGAGTGCATTTACGTGCCGTTTATTCTGTCACGCCCTAGTGTCTAATGCTTCACCACGAGTTATCCACCGCTTAAACCACTGGCTGCCTCTGTCTGTGACTTGTGCCTCGGTGACAAAATCACGCCCCCTTGTTGAACCAGGATGTTAAGTGCCCCCCCCCTCTCAAGGATTGTGTTACCGACGACTCGGCCACCGTTGGAAATGGAACCTAGCACCACAACCACACACACACACCGCGTTCTTTTTTTTTCTCTCTTCTTTCATTGTGAGCCTTCCATAAATAATACGCCCTGCAATTCCCCTGCATGCTTTTACTCTAGACCCGCCACTGACGTACCGTACCTCTCACTCTGCACCTTGAGTCACTCATTTTCACCCACGCCAAGATTACTCCATCCCAAACAACCAGAAACTCAAAAACCCTCGGGAGCCGGGAGCATTGGTCACCTCAGTCATTGAGTTGAAGGCCCTTCTAAATTTTGCTCCCCTTCACCGCCTTGCACCCAAAATTGACTCGTGACTCAACGTTAATACAACCTCAGGTCAAAATTAATGAATTGCACGAACCATCTCCACTGATCGTCTGCTGCCCCATTCTCTCGTCTAAATACTATACATCTGCTTTGCATATTCCATTCTCATTCTAGTCAAAGATGATCGTAAATCCAACTCTTTAAAATTTATCAGCCTAATTTCTGGACACATCGTCATGACTGACTCCACCCCATCCCAAGCATCAACGCCCAACCCCGTCCAGCAAATCAGAAAACGCCAGAGAACAGAGAGTTCATACCCAAGGAGACGATCTGTTACAGCTTGCACTGTCTGTCGCGGCCGAAAGAGCAAATGCGACAATAAGAGGCCATCATGTAGTTTCTGCCTCAGTGTTGGCGCCACCTGCGTCTACGAGGAGCTGCGCTCGGATTTTTCCAAGTACGATACCTAGATAAAAGCCGTGGAATTGTAACTGAATGCCGTAAATAGTTATGATTCGGCAAGTTTGCACATTATTAATCGGCTTGACTATCTAGAGAGACGCATGGAGGAGCGCTTCGATGGGCTTGTAGGTCAAAGGTGGGTTGATCATACATCCATCCTTGGCTTGAAGGTAGCTAATTGGCCTGTTAGAAACGACACGTCTGAAGACACCTTTGTAAAACCCACCGTCTTTCCAACAGCACACTATCCAGCTGCAGAAGGAATCCTCGAGTGGCCCGTCTTTGAAGGACTTGGACTACAACTCCACGGCCGATCTCTGGCCTTGATACACCAAGACAACCAACAGTTTCCTTCAAACCCAGGGGCATCACCGGTTGATGCAAGAAATCATGCACAAGTGTCAAGTTCAGCCGGCGTGGATATTTTCAAAGATACCCTTCCAAGCTCTTTAGTCATTGAATCTGCCATCAAGGATTTTCTGGCCAATGTCCACACCAAGAATCCCATCCTAGACCCGACAACTCTCGCCGAGGCTGCCGAGGACTGTATTCGAAACGGTGTTGGGAATTCTGTCCAGGCTGCACTCGTTGTAAGTACCCTCTCAGCCTCAAATTAACACCCTGTGACTTACAACTCAAAGCTCATTGCGTGTGCGCTTGGAATCATCTCAGCACCCTACAGACCCTCTACCTTTGATAAGTATTCCCCCGCGAGCCCTGACAAAGTTGGCACCTCGAGACAACTAGGAGAAAGTTGCTTTGCCAGATGTCGTACAATACTCAGCAATCAACCATTGTCACTGTTGTCAACGCAATGTCACTTCTTCTGTGGTGTGTACGAGATGTACTCGATCCGTCCGGTTGCTGCTTGGCTGCAGTTTAGCCAGGCAAGCCTTCAACTGAAGCTACATATTCAGTCGAGATCTTTCTCGCCCAATGAGTTTCAGACGGATGAGGGACGGCTACTTCAAAGGCTATACTGGTCTTGTATGCAGTCAGAATGGTATGTTTTCCAACACATGACACTTTATAGTATCTAACCCTTCCAAGTGAATTAGCAAACGAACTTCGAGTGACGAGTTCTGGTCTTGAAGACCTCCCGTTCCCATACGCCTTTCCGCATCCTCCAGAGTCTTCTAATTCCCCTGCTGAGTTGGATGATGAGTCTCCTGGGAATCGCTCAAAGCTGAATAGTTGGATGTATTACCTCTCAGAAACATCATTACGACGAATCGGCAATGAGATCATCTACACTCTATATGACCAGTCGCCTACTGCTTGGATGAGGGATATTGTCACCACTCAGAGACAGGCAGAGCAGCTTGACCAAAAAGTGACAGCTTGGTAGGAACCATAATGGCATTTTCAGAAGCAGTCACTGATATTGATTCACAGGGTAAATAACCTACCCAAAGCCCTTCAAGTGGAAGAACCAATATTCGAGTCAACAAACGAGCTTGGTCTACATGTAAGGAGTCGATTCCTCATAAGTCAAGCCTGGATCTTTCAACCATTCCTCTACTTCATGATCCACGCACCCCAAACCGAACTTCTCAAACACAGAAAAGACATTGAACCCCTAGCGTTTACTTGCCTCGAAGCCTCGATGGGGATGATTAACGACGCGACACATCACCATCGACACCACGGAACTTGGTACACAGCCCGCATCGCCTTTGGAGCTGCCTTGTGCCTCCTTGCTGCGGCGAGGGTGAATTCGATAGCCATGCCGCCGGGGTGGAAGGCTTCGATTCAACAGGCGATGCATATTTTGAGCCGTTGGAGTGGAGAGTCGAGGAATTTGCAGGTTAGTCTTGAGATTCTGAGGGCGGAGTGGGATGCTGTAAGCGAATAACTAGAAGAGGAGGTGAATTTAACTGTTGAGTGTATGTACAAAGTATCGAGTAATGTGAATAAATATCTGAGTTGTGTATCAAGTCGAGGTCATTGTGCTCTTTGGTATTGTGCCTTGTGTCTCCTCTTGGAGACGTCATTGATACCGACAAAAGCCAAGTTGTGGTCCTATTGTAGCCCCATTCAACCACGCTCTACTCATTCGCCTTGGAGAAATCCCTCTCATCGATGTGACTGACATCCCCAAGCTCCAGCTTTGTAGCTTCTCTCGCAGCCCCAGCAACATCCTGTCCATCAAACAACTCACTAATCTCTTCCAATGAACGACCCTTTGTCTCAGGGAGGAGAAACCAGTTCGCAACGACAGAAACAGCTGTGATGCAGCAGAAGAGGATATAGTACCGCCATCCAATTGCATCAAGCGCGATAGGGTTGACAAACGACAGGATCACAAGTGAGCCGTACACAATGCCAAGCTCGAGACTCAATCCCTTGGACCGAATAGAATACTGCAGAATCTCGGTGGGATAAGCAAAGACGAGAGGTGTGTATGCCAAGTCGTAGTGGAAGAAATAGACAAAGATAAAGACAATGACTGCAACTCCCAGTCCGCTCGAGTTCTCGATAGCGAATCTGGCGGAGCAGATGGTCCAGATGACGAAGGAGATGAGCATGCCGATACCGGACCAGTTCCAGAGGGTTCGTCTACCGAGACGGTCCACTAGGAACGCTGCGATGATGGCAGCGATAAAGTTGAAGAGTTGGAGCAGACCGTTGATCAGAGTTTGGGTGTCGGGGTTCTTGACTCCGACAGTATCAAGAACCAGGGTAAGATAGAACGAAACGACGCTGTTACCCTGTTGCAAATGTGAGTGTTCATCTTTCCGGAGGAGTCATCTGGCTACTTACAACCCACTGAGAGAAGAAGCCTAGTAGACAAGCGATCAAGGTTCGCTTCCTGTTGCCAGGGGTCGACACGAGTGCGGTCCACTTGACACCCTCAGCCGCCTTGTCAATCTCGAGAGCTCTGGTAATCTCGTTCATCTCAAAGGTGACAAGGGGGTGGTCCTCATCACCACCAGTGTGGAATGTCGCGAGAGTGGCTCTAGCCTCTTGGCTTCTATCGTTGGCGATAAGCCATCGAGGGGACTCGGGGAGTTTCCACCACTGGAGAAAGATCAGTCTCTTGCCTCAGCTGAAATGAAGTAATGGCACTTACAAGCAGGAGTTGGATGATAGGAAGACCGCCCTGCAAGATGGAAGGGCCCCTCCATGCCCAAACACTAGCCGGCATGTGCTTTTGCAAGCCATACGTGCTCCAAGCCGCGATAATAGACCCAAAGTAGTAAAAAGTCCAAAAGAGGGCAGTGTAGATTCCACGATGAGTAGGATAGCACAGCTCAGATATAAGCATCGGACTCGGCTGGATGATGGTAATTGCACCGACGCCTACCAACACTCGTGAAGCCACAAACATGCCATAGTTGATCGAGGCAGCTTGGATGACCGAGGCAAGTGTTATGATGATGCCGCCGAGGAGAAGTGTCTTCTTTCGGCCGATTTTGTCGGAAAGGAGACCGCAGAGAGGCAGGGCGAGGATGGAACCGAAAGATTGGGCGGCGTTGACGAAGCCGAGAGTGTGGCCCTTGGGATTATTAAAGTCGTTTTTCCATGATGGAAGTGCTTGTAGTCCGTTCATCAAGGAACCTGATAGTGCAACGTTAGAATGGAGGACGTTGTAGTGAAAGAGAGAAGTTACCGTCAAAGCCAGCCACGGAAGAGGACATGAGCGGGATCAACAAGAGTAGGTTGAGCTTTAGAAGATGTGGCACACGGTACCAAGGCTTGGAGTCCCGGGGAAGCACCTCTGCCAAAGCATGGCCCGAAGGCTCCTTGTTATTCTTGAGACCCATTGCGTAGAGATGATCGCTGAAGATTGAAGTGCTGAATGCCGTCTTTCTGGGGAGGCAGGATGGCAATTATATCTACAATATGCACACGGGGCCCCACTGCCGCTACCCCAGCTCCCCCAGGTTGGATTTTCGTATCATCACGTCAATTTTTTGGTCTAGAACCTAGTTTAGTTTGTTCGAGAGGCTTGGCAAGCAGAGGATTGAACTAACACCATTTCTTTCGGGGAGAGTCGGCAAGCGTCATCTGACCCATGACAGCCCAATAGGAACCATCAGATCGCCGTTCGGAATCCTGGTATGGTGGTGGATCTCTGTTCGGGGAGCGTCGGCAAGCAACACCATACTAGGAGCTAAGCTCCCTTACGAGAAATTCTGGTGGCTCGAGACAAAGCGTGATGATTTCCGTGGAGAATCAATTGTCATGATTCCCTGTCTCTCAGGTCACAAGGTCGTGAAAAATCCTTTCATAAAACGTGACCCTTTCCACATCCCGCGGCTTCGGTCAGGACTAACCCGAACTACCTACACTCTCCTCACATTCGAGCTACATATCCTACGCAAACAACCACACTTATTACTGAACGAGAGTGTTTTCTGGTAACCTATGAGAAGGGCTCGTTGATAACTCAACATACACTCCTCTGTTCGTACCCTCAGCCACATCACACTTGAGACCATGGGTAGCTTGCATATTACTACCCCATCCCGGGAGAAACTCCTTCAAGACATGACAACGAGCGAGAAGATAGCCTTGCTCTCAGGTAATACCCCTTATATTGTATATTTACCTTCACTAACAGGTCATCAGGCGTTGACTTTTGGCACACGGCTGGTATCCCACGCCTCAACATTCCCAGGCTTCGCATGTCGGATGGTCCAAATGGTGTTCGAGGCACCAAATTCTTCGACAGCGTTCCAGCAGCCTGTCTTCCCTGCGGGACGGCTTTGGGTGCGACGTGGAATAAGGAACTGATGAAGGAGGCCGGAGAGTTGATAGCTCGCGAGTGCCACGCCAAGAGCGCTCATGTCTGGCTTGGACCAACAGTCAATATCCAGAGGTATGCTAACGACAGTTATTAACGTGAAATTGAAGATCACTAAACAGTTGCACTTACAGAAGTCCTCTTGGCGGACGAGGATTCGAGTCCTTCTCTGAAGATCCCCTTCTCAGCGGCCTCATGGCCGGTGCCATAATCTCAACTGTCCAAAAGGGTGGCATCGCATCATCTCTGAAGCACTTTGTGGCGAATGACATGGAACACGAGCGTACACTCGTCGATTGCCGCATCAGTCAACGAGCGCTACGTGAAATCTATCTCCTCCCTTTTCAGTTGGCCATCCGGGATGCCAACCCCTGGGCCCTCATGACGGCTTACAACAGGGTCAACGGCCTACATATGTGTGAGAACTCTGATATACTCCAAGATATCGTCCGAAGAGAGTGGAAATATGACGGTTGTATCCTTAGCGACTGGTTCGGAACGTACTCGACTGTCGAGGCCATTAATGCCGGCTTAGACCTTGAGATGCCAGGTCCAGCTGAGTGGAGAGGCAAGAAAGTGTCGACTGCCATGAGTGTGGGGAAAATCAGCAATGATACACTCAACCAGAGGGCGTCTTCTGTTTTGAAGCTTACCGAGAGGTGCTCCAAGTCGGGGATCCCAGAGTCAGGCCCTGAGATTTGTCTTGACTCGGCTGCTGACCGCGATATCTTGAGGAGGTTGGCATCCGAGAGCATAATTCTTCTCAAAAATGAGAGAAACATTCTGCCTTTAGACAGATCCAAGAGCGTAAGCTTGTCAACTCTCAATGTTTCCCCGCTCGATGCTAATAAATGTCCAGATTGCAGTCATTGGGCCCAGCCTCAAGAAGCCCTTCTTCTGTGGCGGAGGATCAGCGTCACTCCGCCCTTATCGCTCAGTACCTATCCTCGAGGGACTAAACGCCCAATTAGAAAGCCCAGTGCAGTATGCTGAGGCCTGTCGAATCTACAACATGTTGCCCGTCCTGGGGGATCTGGTCCGGAGTCCAAAGAGTGGGAAACGCGGCTATTTCCTGATGAGCATTTACAGCTCACCACCATGGGAGGACAAGAAAACTCCACTGGAAATATTCGAGCTTGATGACACAAACGTTGTTCTCTACGACTACAGCAACCCCGCCACTCCTGATAACGTCCTATTTGCTACCATCGAGGCCGACTTTGTGGTTGAGCAAGCTGAGACGTACGCATTTGGTCTCACGGTTGCTGGTACTGCCAAGCTGTACCTTGATGATGAACTCATTGTCGACAACGCAGAGAAGCAAACCAGAGGAGAAAGCTTCTTTGGATCAGGTAGTGTGGAAGAGATCGGCTACGCAAAACTCGAAGCCGGCAAAGTGTACCGTCTTAGAGTGGATTTCGGCAGCGCTGCAACCTCCAACCTCAACAAAGCTGGGGCACCCGTCTTTGGAGCCGGCGGTGTACGCATCGGCTGTGCTTCATGTGTTGAGCAAGGATCGGATCTCGACAAAGCGGTGGAGCTGGCAAAGACTGTGGATCAAGTCGTGCTGTCTGTTGGCTTGGGTCCCGAGTGGGAGTCGGAAGGTTCAGATCGTACTGAACTTGGACTCCCAGGACGACAGGCAGAGTTGATATCGAGAGTATGCGCCGTCAACCCAAACACTGTTGTTGTTATCCAATCAGGAACTCCTGTCTCGGGACCATGGAGTGAAGTTCCTGCTGTGATGCAGACGTGGTACGGCGGCAACGAGAGCGGCCACAGCATCGCCGATGTTCTCCTAGGAAAGACAAGTCCATCCGGAAAGCTACCACTTTCGTGGCCAATGCATATCGAGGATACGCCTGCTTTTCTCAGCTACAGGTCCGAGGCTGGAAGATGCTACTACACTGAGGATATCCACGTTGGCTACCGCTTCTACGAAAAGACGAAGCGACCGGTTCAATGGCCTTTTGGTCACGGTCTATCGTATGCTTCTTTTGAGCTAGATCACTTGAAAGTTACCATGGATGGATCTGGTCTCGATAGTCAACTGCACATCTCGGTATCAGTGACAAACATGTCTACCATAGACGGTAGCGAGACCTGCCAGGCCTATGTGAAGCGGATCAGTGAGTCCAAGGTTTCACGACCAATCAAAGAACTAAAGGGATTCTCCAAGGTATTTGTTCCGGCTGGAGAGACAAAGTTGGCGTACATCACCATCCCTCTCAAGTATGCTACGAGTATCTGGGATGAGACGTCGGATGCTTGGTTGATGGAGAGCGGGAGCTTTGAGGTGCTGGTTGGGAATAGTAGTGCATTTACGCCGCTGTCACATGTTTTCCATGTAGTTTCCTCTTTGGAGTGGAAAGGTATATAAGAGCTAGAGCTATATACGGCATTAATAAACCGACGAGTTGTAGGTGTGCGTGTAAGAGGAAGAAGTTCTGATAGCCTTTGGTGATAGCGGCTGAGCACTAACATTACAGCGGCCCCACTATCCAGCTCCCGCCGGGATTCGCAAACCCCACCGGAGCAACCTCCAATTCCGAGATCACCACTTTTTTTAAACCACCATCTTCAGCTTCGCACTCATCAATTGCTACCTCGGAAGGCCAATCACGGCCCAGAAGTCCCCAGAGGAATATAATGGAATGACTACGGCAGCTCGCGTCTTTCACCATGCCCCTCGGCCCATCTCCATCGCCGAGTTTAGAGATGCCGTCGACGCCGTATGCCCGCCGCGATTCCCTGCGGCCCGGTCTGCTAGGCCTCGGCGTGTAGGTATGTTGCTCTGCGACATCTAATTGAATGATCTTACTAACTCACGGATTAGTCCTGGCTATCAGCGGAGGCGTTGATTCCATGGCCCTCGCCTTTCTCACCTCTCGCATGCTCCAAACCTTCCGCCACTTCAAGATCGCCGACAATCCCGCCCATGGCGCCATCGCAGTCGTCGTCGACCATAGACTGCGCGATGAGAGTACCGAAGAGGCTATAAAAGTCGCGCGGGTGCTGAGGAAGCTCGATCTCAAGACCACTGTCACGGCACTCCCCTGGAAGGAGGAGAAGCGCAATGGTCTTGATCCTCGTAAACTCCCAAACCTCGAGGGACTAGCTCGAACGTATCGATACCGCGCTCTCGGGGGCCAGTGTAATTATCTGGGTGCCATGAGTCTCTTCTTTGCGCATCATCGAGACGACCAATACGAGACGGTTCTAATGCGATTGCTTGGAGGACATGGATATCGAGGGCTGCAAGGGATACGAGAAGCAAACTCTATCCCAGAGTGCTACGACATGCACGGTGTATACAAGAGCGGTTTGATCGATGATCAACGCCAGGGGTCCCCCTTTCTCAGTTTTAGGCCGCCTGTACGGGAAATGAAGCGTCTGCGATCCATCTTTCGAGATGAGAAGATGGCCGAGCCATGGAAGCACGGCTTTAAACGCCTTGAAAAGGAACTTGTTGACCGATATCCGGGACACAACCCCTCGGAAAAGGAGCCTAACGAGCCCTATCTCAAGCCTCTGGATATCGAAGATGGGGGTGTCATGATCTACAGGCCATTGCTTGAGTTTGACAAGGATAGACTCATCGCTACTTGCGAGGCGAACAATATCCCCTGGGTCGAGGATAAAACCAACAAGGATCCTACTTTGACGACACGGAATGCCATCAGGCACCTGGTCCGAAATCATGAGCTCCCGAAAGCTTTGCAGAAGCCCGCCATCTTGGCCTTGGCTGATAGGGCAAAGCGAAGGACCAAGCTTGAAGAAGCTGAAGCGCATCGTTATCTTGTGCGAGAAGCCATCATCAAGGATTTCGATCCCAATGCGGGAACCTTGTTGATCCAGTTTCCTACTTCGCGCCCTTTCAAGGGGCGGTGCAAGAGGCGGTCATTGAACCCAAATAATGAGCTTCGAAAGGAACATCGGAGGCTCATCATGGCTATTGCAGTTCGGAAGCTGATAGACTTTGTCACTCCCGAGTATCATTTGCCGCCTCTAGCCAACCTCGACAATGTCGTGAATCGACTCCTCCCTGATCTAGCTCCCAACCCGAGCTCATCTCCCCCAAAGGCCTTTGCCATGTCTGGTGTCTTGTTTGATCCGATAATACAAGGAGACTCAGTCAAGTGGTTCCTCTCCCGGGCTCCTTACACGTCCAATCAACCGCTACCTATGGCGAAGCTATTCGGAGTTCTCGACCATCGTGTTCGCTTCGACAAGGATGAGGCCAAGGACATCGCTGAAGCCAACCCTGGGTTCCGCAACATGGGCTGGAAGAGATCCAAGATGTTTGACGGCCGCTACTGGGTTCGCATCGGATACAACAACCGCCCTGTGTTTCTCGTGCAGCCCTACCGAGCAGAGTATGCCAAGGCGTTCCGTAAGGCGCTACCACCCATGCGGAGGGCACGACTTGAAAAGCTGCTCAAACACTTCGCACCGGGCAAGATCCGATATTCCCTGCCAGCTCTTTACGGCGTGGAACGTGAGAGGGATCACTACTCGCAGCATGTGACAACTACGCTGACGCTACTGGCGCTACCGTCGCTGGGCATCCATATACCCGGTCTGGAGCGGTGGGTCAAGTATGAAGTTCGGTACAAAAATGTCGACAAAACCCTGCTGGGACATCATCCTCGGGGAGAGAGGACGTCTCATGTATATTACCGGCCGTTATTTGGGCCAGTGCGGAGACAGAGGTTGAGGCTAATGGGTAAGCATGGACCTCGGCGATGAGTATGTACAACATGTATGACTATGTAGCATATGGAAAACTAGGATACCCTCGGTTTGTAAATTATGCATGGATTTTGAGACCAAGCAGTGACTGATGAGGTGCATGTGGAATGTGTCAGAGAGTCAGTTGGGGGTGGACAAAGGACGTCACTTGACAGGGCAGACAGAGGGACGTGTGACTGAGACTTGAAGATGTTTTGTTTCTTCGCCAGGATGACTTGTCTGTGATAGACAAGCCCTACTGTAACGCCAAACATCAAACCCAAGCGAATCAAAGCCCCATCATGACTGCACTTTCGCAGGGCTGTCAACCCTCACCCAACGATTGGATCAAAGCTATTTCGTCTCCCAAAACACCACAAGAAAATACCATTCAAAAATACCAAGCACGGTATTTAAAAAAAAAAAAATAGCATCAAAACACTCATAGTGCGTGACTCACCTCCCTCGTAATGACTCGTTTAATTCGCTGGCTCCAATCGGGCTTTGTTATCCCATGCTCCGCTTTTGAGTCATCTCGTGACAACGTCAAGAGTCGACACTCATGCTTGACGTCTGAAACTAATATCCTTGATCCTTGAATGGGCATTGGTTGGGAGTGGAAAAAAGCTGTCTGTGTGGTTGGGCTAGGTAGTGAGGCGAAGCTCTGTTTGGGCAGCGGTCCATGTAAGCTTGTGAATGAGGCGAGTGTAGCCCTATGAACTGTGGTGACGACACATGGTCTGTTAGAAGAGGGTTTTTTTTCTTATAAATAATAAAAAACAAGAGCAATATCCATCTGTTTCAAAAAAGCAAGCTCTGTCTTCATTCTTTGGTTGTGTTTCATTTCTCTTTCCAAGTCAGCTTGATTCCCCCCCAGCCCCAAATCAGTTCCTCCGTCTCGGCCGAATAAATAAGCAAAGACCGGCCAAGGAGGAAATCATCAACCCTTTCTTACTGCTGCCTAGTCCTTCTCCTATTTCCTCTGTTTTCTTTTTCCTTCCCTTTTCCCCCGCCGAACGTAACAGGACCTGCGACCTCCATCCTTTCAGGCTGCCTCACCGTTCATACCCAATAGCCAGATTCGTTATGAAATATCGCTGATATACTTGAACCGAGACTTCCACCGTTTGACATAATCTTTGGATGATGCTATGAATCATTCTTCCCTTTCCATGCTTCCTCCATGTATCCCGGATGGCCGGGCACTAACCTTGGTAGATCCCCTTGACCGAGAGATACGATCGAGGCTTCAAACCCCATGATGAATGCGACGAACAGATGAAATGATGAAACGTAATCGAGAATCAGACCTCCTGGATGAAACCCATGACGTGATGAATTGCCGGGCACCCAACCCGGCTCCGAGACCGAAATCCGGCCGAGACGGAGCTCCACCGGACGGAGAATAAGTGGGCATCGGCCCCGAATCGACGACGGACCATTAACGTGTGAAGCGTAAAAGAGCCACCAAGAAGGACTACCGGTAATATCCCTGCGGACCACGATCTCGACCGGGTCGACGATGACGACGATGCGAACGACTGACCTCAGCTTCCACCACAACCTCTTCCTGTTGACCTGGTCGCCAACCAGCAGGATAGAGGTTCGGTATCTGCGGAACCTCGTGAAACCTCTTTGCGTACTGGAACACATCCTCAGAGATCAACCCATGTTGATGAACATGATCGAGAAAGAAAAAGTCAGGCCGAATATCATCCATCGAACAGCCGTTACGAAAATGCGAAGCGATATGTCTCATGCGCTCTCGAAAGCACACCTCGCGATCCTCATGACTCCTCGAAACGGCCTTGAAACGCGGTACGTCGTTGCAGAACCAGCACAAACTGACCCGAGGAAGGATGTTGTTCAGGTGTTGGTGGATAATGTGCGAGATCCAACTCTCCTCATCGTCAGTGTGAAAGAGGGCGTCACATGCTTGGAAGCCAGCAAACTCGCAAACGAGGAGGGATGTCGGGGGTAAGGACGGACGTTGACGATGTGGTGGAGGGGGGCCGTGAGGGGGAGGGACGGTGGAGATGGAGGTGTTGGTTTGGAAGCAAGACGACATGTATGTTGAATTGCTCCTGGTGGACCTGTGGGGAGAGGATATGGGAGTGGTTTGATCCGAGAGCATCAGACTGGGAGGATAATGGTATGAGGGGACGGCAGGGAAGACATCTCGTGTGAGTTGCGTACCCTTCTGGGCGTTGAATTCACCGAGGAAGTCATTCACATCGGCGCATAGGTCAGGAGCAACCATGTTGGAACGAAGAAGAAAGGGAATTCGAGGTATGTCGTTCGTCCCACGATGATGAATGACAGCAGTGCAGGTACACGGAAGCAGTACCCGAGTGAGCAGACCAGCTGCGATATCAACAAGACAACGACGAAGTTTGGTTCTCCAGACCACGAGAGAAAGGAAAAAGAAGCAAGCGGGATGAGAATGGGGAAAGTCAATCTACTTATCCCCCTCTGTTGCTAACCACGCCGAGCGTCAGCACCAACAAGGCCACTTACGAAAAGCCTCCTCGACGACACATTTGACATCTCTCTTTGACGAACTGTCGGCCGCCGGCCCCCAAAAAACGATGAACGGCGACACACCAAAAGCGACAGCGAATGCAGTGAAAGACAAGGGTCATGGACGACATGCATGGTGGGGACGAAGTGAAGGGAGAGCTTGGTTCGGAGGATGATACCTTTCTACTGAGAATAATGCCGGGTGTGTGTCACCAATCCCCCCCCCCAAATTCGGATGGTGTCAATGGGCTAAACTCGCCCGGACAGTATGGAGGGGATGAGGTCACAAGACAGGAAGCTTCTAAGGGGGGAAAGGATACCGAGCGGGGGAGTCGAGTAGACCCCGAAAAAGTGAGAAGGTTGAGGCTCAAAATGGGGTCACATACGTGGTCAAGGGAAATCAGATGCTTCTGTCAATATCGGGGTTTGGGTGTGGAATGATACCCTGCTGTGGGGTGGTGGCATCTTGTCAGATGGCTACTTTTTTTTTTGACGAGGTTTGGATGTTGGATTAGTTTGGTTTTGAAGGATGCTAATTGACGAATAGAGCTAGACTTGTCCATGACAAGAGAATCGAGACGATATCAGAACCAACGTTGGATCAAGAGTATCTTTGTCCCCCGAGGTACAGACGAATACTCGATACCCCCATCCCACTTCTACTGCACCCCTCAGTTCCGAGTCCCCATCCGCCAAGCAGGCTACAGCAGATACATCTTTTTTTTTTCCAACATGAGCTATCTCCCCCGACCGTGAATTGCAAGAAAGGGAATGCTGCGCTGGCCGTTCGTTGTTGCATGGGGATATTGTGGGGAACAGGGCGCCGTCCTCAGCCCTATGGTGGCGACATGTGGTTTCTGGCAGATGCAATGCCAATCCATTGCCCGGTAGAGAAGGTGTCTTAGGGTGGTTTTTGTGCAACGGTAGACGGACTTGCCGAACGGGGTGCGGTTGTACAGTGAGATTGGAGATATTGGGTTAGACCAATTGAATCTATCAAGGTCATGAAATGGTGTCGTAATTTTACTCTGTAGCTATGTCATGATGTAAATGGCCAATTCGAGATATGTCTCAGGTCAAGCTTTGTAATTCGTGGATATCATATGTATCCAACTCTTGATAAATCTGTATATCAGTCGTGACTCTAGATCACAACATCTGGGGTATAACTAAATCCACATCAGGGAACTCATTCGTCCCGATGGAAAGCTGTCTGTATCCGGTCTTCTCCAAAAATAAGAGATATCAACCCTTTATAGTAAAGTAGCCGACGAGGAGCTCATGTGATCCAACATGATGTCCTACTCAGGGCTACACAGAACCCTCGCCTTGACAATTATATTTCGGTACTGCAAATGTCCGCCATTCTCATCGCCGTGCTTGATAACGCCGGGGAATGCAACGCAGCAAATATCCCTCTCTGTCAAAGCTTCTTCATCCTCGCCGCCTAGATCTTCCATCGTCTCGGGTTCAAACATGACCCGTTGGTGAGGTAGTACCGCTGGCATATGTACTCGAAGTACTGCTTTTTGGACCACGAGTAGACGTGCCAGCTCGATCGAGTTGTTTACAAGTACACGTAGTCCGCTATCACGCGCTTCAGATGGTGATGTGCCACATAGAGCATCTAGAAGGCGTGTGATTCGGGCGAGTACAGCCTCAGTAAGTGATGAAATAGACTCGTCAAGTGCTGTCGAATCTCGACGAAGCAAAGCGAGGGTTGATGAACGCCATTGGTTAATAGCTTCATCAGAAGATGCTATATGAACAAGTAAGCATTGAGCTCCGAGATATAGGGGAGGACGAACCGTATGAGTATAGCATCTTCTCCATTTGTCGAAACTGCTGAGTCTGTTCGCTTGAAAGACCAACAAAGTAGGCGTCAAACACCATCTCGACCAAGATCCTTGACACGATGGACTGTAAGAGGTGTACCTTGGCTGTTGATGCCAGGTCTTCGTACATGGGCACGAGGTCGTTAATCTCGGCCAGCGTCGCCTCGTCCAGCTCATCCAGCTCTGTTCAGAAGTCAGTAAACTACCCATACCAGCAGCAACAAGCATCACTCACTTATCTTGGCCTTGCGAAAGTTAACAATGACCCAATTCTGAAGGCCATTCCCCAACCTCGCCATTCCATCCCCAAAAACCTCATCGCACGTCTGTCCATCTGTCCGTGTGCTGTTACTCACCCACTCCTTCAACCCTCTCACCTGTCCCCTCAATCCCCGAATCTCATTATCCCTCTCTTTAAGTTCCCGGCGCAGAACCTCCCACCCCTCGCGGAGTTCTTCCCGTTCACCCTCTCTCACCTCGACCTCGGCGCGCAGCAGCCGCAGCTCCGTGTCGGTCCGGAGGAACTGCTGGTTGAGCGCACTGTGCTTAGCCTGCCAGAAGGTGGCCGTTTCGCTTTCATTCTGGCTCAGCTTGTCCAGCTCGCGGTGGAACTCGCGCTCCATTATGCCCATTTCTTTTTCCAGGTATGCAATCTTTTCGTCCTTTTCCTTGAGGGCGGCCTCGAGCTCGCGATCCCTTTCTTTCTTCTCCCGCTTCTCCCTTCGTTCTTTACGCTCTTTCTCGCGGTCTTTATCCTTAACACTGCCGCTCCTCGTAGTAGTGGCATCCTTCTCTTTGCGTTCCGTCAGCGGTGCGCCGCCCTCGATGGTCTCTTCGGGGCTCGAGACGGTGTTTGCTGCCATGGCGGCTCGTGGAGGTAGGGCGGGCATGCTGTTTCGGTTTGGATTCGGTACGCCGGTACGTAGGGTGTGGGCGGAAGAGTTGCCGGGCCCAGGACGGCGTTTCTCGGAGGTGTTCATGGTCGTGAGGAGGCGGGGATGGGCTAGGCTTATGACGGGCGGAGGAGGATGGTAGGTCAAGTCGTTCTGGTGGCTGAGTCGGAGGCCAGACGACGCTGGTTCCGCATGGTTGCAGTCGATCGTCAAAAGTGCGCGAAGTGGAAGCGATTGTAATGAAGGATAAAACAATCCAGGGGTTATGAGACGTTTGACGGGGATGCGCCGTTGATGACGTCCGCTGTTTAATCGGTGCCTGGAGGAGCTGGAGCGAGGGTTGGTAGTCAAATCATCACGTAACCTCCGTCGGACGACGAACTCAAGGCCGCTGCCCACTGAAGGTCCCCGGAGCCCCGGGGATTTTAGCGGCCGTGGCGGGGCATGTAAGCGTTCCCGCCGGCCTATCTCCCATTATCATGGTCGAATTTATGATCCCATTGCAACGTTGAAAAGAATTATGCCCGTTATTCAAATTGAGATGTTGTTGTTTACAAAGGATTACCATTTAATTAATTGAACTCAATTTCGATCAAAATATTGACCAATCGATATCAGATCAATTTCTTGCTGCCTTGCTGCGGTTAATCTTACGCGCAACCACAACTAGGCTCCCGTGATATGAGAATAGTAACGAGATGAAAAAATCAAAAAGGCTCATGTGTCTTCAACACCACCGTGGCTAGATGCTGATAAATCCAACCTCAAACAAGCCCCTTAACCCGCCAGGCTACAGCTTAAAACTCGACCTCGGCCTCAACCTCGTACGCCTCGTCATCCGTCCCCTCAATCTTCTTTGCGCCCATACGGCAAAGCGTAACTTTTTCGATGGGCATGTTCTCCATCCAGACGTAGTCGTCGTATCGACTGACCATGTCCCGCGCGTCAATCGTCAGCTTCTCGCGTCTTCGTCCCCGCCCATTCTTGACGTAGATGGTGTTGATGACAGTTGCGTGGAGCAGCAGCGGACGATTCTCCTCGGCCATGAGTCCGGCTTCTTGAAACGTGTTCTTGATCTGCTCGCAGAACCGGTAGAGTATTCCTTCCGTGTCGATAGGAGGTGCGTATAGGACTGAAGTCTTATCTGGTGTTTGCATAGCGTGTAAACCTTGAAGTGTTATAGAAAGCGGCCCCTCCGCAGTTGCAGAGCTGTTCTCTGCAGAAGCAAGACCCATCTGGACAGCTTTACTCTGTAGAAAGGCGTTCCTCGCATTAGAAAGCATATCTCGTAGTCTGAGACTTTTCAAGACCGCTGTGGCTTGTTCGATGCCTTCATCCTTCAAGCTCATGACACCCAAGGTTAAATGCATCGTGCCTAGAGGACGGACTGCATCCGGCGGCACCCCGAAACTCATGGGACTTGTGACATCTGCCTTGAAAGCAGCCAAGCTCCTAGATAGCTGTTGGCTAGCGAGGGGTATGCACACAAAGTGTGTTGGGGCTGCCCTGACTGGTTTGGGTGGCATTGTCAAACTGGTCGACCAAGGGAGTGGTTTTATTCTTTCAGCGAAAGGCTTCCGAGATGACTTAGGGGACGGACTTGTTGATCTTGAGCCAAGTTTGTGTGCCCGATACTCTGTATCAAAATGAGGATAAGATGAAAGAGACAGATGGAGTCTTCAGTTGTGAGAATCTAGTCCGGGCTTGCCTGCCTATGTTAGCCTGGAGGTTCAAGGCTCGAGTTCAGTCTAGAAACAGGTTAAGTAAATAAGAGAGAATGAAAGAAAAAGGAGTATCTGACGACATAGAACTGGAAGTATTTGCCCTTGATAGTGGATCATCTTGAGCATCGTTTGATGTAACCGACGTGTTGTCCCGCAAGCCAAAAACCTCCATGGGGCAATCGTCATAGGTGACACAAGAAATTGATATCGACGTACCTTCCACGTATTTGATGCCGTACAACGGAGCTCAGGAGTCGCACACGCCGTACCCGGTGTTGGTTCGTGTCAGGCCGACCGTTGGGATGATGTCAGGTCTTGGTGTTGTGAAAGGCTGACCCAATTTGTCGCCGCTGGTAAGCTGCCAGGGAGCCTACCCCACCATTGCTTGAGCTTGAGCTTGAGCTTGGACACCGTTCAGCTAACGTCGGGGTACCTATCGAGAGATGTCTGAATTCCCGTGTTCGTCTTTATGTTTTGTTAATAACCGTTGGAGTTGATCTCTTAATACTTGGCGTAATTCACACAAGACTGCCAGCTACTTGTGATCCCGAGCCGGGAACGCTAGAAAAACACCTCCGTCGCGATACTGACAAGTAATTATCCAACATCAATCTTGTCATGACCGGTGCGAAAAGGGGTTGGGTGAAGGCTCTGCTACGTACAAGGCCATTGCCATCTGTCACAAGTATATCTTCTGAAATAGTTGTTCAATTCATCGCGGGGCACCCTGGCCCTTTTCTGCGCCGTCTTTGCAATGCCTCTCCTTGTCCTTGTCCTTCCTTGACTTGGTCTGCCACGCCGAGTCTCCAGCCTTTTCAATGGCAGGGGTATCTGCCTCAAATCACCCTCGACCTTTTTCTTCTCCTAGCCCTTCAACACAACAAGCCGTTTGTCGAATCGAAATCGTCCGCTCCAAAGACATGGGCAGAGGTTCTTGGGTCGAACGTTGCGTCCTGTCTTGAACCAGTTGCTGCCCTGATAATAGTCTCGCGAATGCCACTCGTCCCTTTCCAGCATCTCCATGTGAAGTGAAAACGTTGCCGCTTTAGTCAGTCTTGTCGAGCCCGTCGTAATATTTTCTTAAAGCTTTCTCGACCTCGGCGTAATCCTTCTTGACTGCATCGAAAGCCGCTTGGATGCCCGCGAGGCAAACCTGTTCGTCGGGTTCGGGGGTTCCGTCAACATTCTCATGCTTTCCGTATCGTTGAATCTTTTCACAGCCGTCTCTAACCTTGACAAGTCCTAGCGTCGCCGATGAGCCCTTTAGGAAGTGACCCAGGGCAGACAGGTTGTCAAGGTCTCTTTTCTCCCTGTTGGCAGCACCGGAAGGCGAGTGGTTAGCCATAACCCCGCGTACAAGCATGGATGCCAACCATATGCAAGCTGAAAGCTTAGCAAATGGTGATTTGAAACTCACAAAGCTTCGTCGATCTGAGTAAACGTCTCTTCGGCCTGCTCAAAGAAACCGAAGACGATAGATGAACTGAAGTCATGGTCATCGGGGTCGTCCATCTCAAGAATCTGGCTAAAGGTAACCATGTCAACGCCATCGCCGAGGTCAGAGGCGTCGTTGAGCTGTATCGGCTTGTCAGGGACTACGCTGGGACTCAGTCTTGGATCAGAGACCACATACCTTGTTATCCTCAGCTGGTGACATTTTGCTGGCGGGTATCTCTATGTGTTCCTATAACGGAGGGGTATATTGACGTGGATGGAAAGAACCGTGCTGGAAGCTCCGGAACAACAGCGTGGGGCCGGCGGAGGATAACGATCCACGGGTGGAGAGGGAGAGACCTGGGATGAAGGTCAGAGGAGCCGACGACAAGAACAAAAGAGTGGTGCAAATGAGGCAGCCGGGGTCCGGGTTGGAGCCAGTTGAAAGGAACAAGATGGTGAGAGTCGGCGGCGCAAGGCCGAGTTGGGACGGCTTGGCTGCGCTGAACAACATTTGAGTGGCTGGCGGGGGGGGGTTTCAAATGGCGCGGAAGTGACGCTTGCTGTCAGGGCGGCAGCAAGCCATCACGGACGAGTCGTTTAGGACTATTCAGAGAGTTGTGTGTACCTGGTGCAGATCGTGGACTTTGAGCTCCGGTGGAAGAGCTGCGTGATGGGTAGGTGAGGTGTATGGAGCCTGGAGAGAAGTGATGACAACCCTCGGCTCGGGTAACGGTTGAGTGAGTACGACAAGATGGACCCTTGGCCTAGAGAGGCTGAGATATGGCTTGAGAGTGTTTCTGACCGTGTGCTTTGGCGGTAGTGGTGAAGGCGGCGGTTGAGATGTGTGTGATATTGTGATGTCGGCTGCTGGTATGTGGGCAGTCAACTCATGGATGAGGGGCTAGCCATGGGGGGTCCATCCGAATCCATCCAAGAGCCCTCAAGGCTCGGAGCAGGCCAGCGAGCCATGTCGAGTGGGGTTGAAGTGCCTTAGCTGACGCAGGGCGTCCGTGGACCTTGAGCCATCGACGGTGCTTGCTTGTCGACTGGCGGCAGCAGAAGCGGCGGCGGAAGGATCCAATGTCGGTTGGGGACCACGCGAGGGAGGGGATGCCATGGGTGGATGTGGATGTGGATGTGGATGCGGATGGTGTTTTAGTGTTGGCGGGATGAGGGCGGAACATCCATGGAAGAGTGAAAATTCAAGTCAAGCACCTGTCGTGCCGGAACAAAACAGAAACGAGCAATGACAAGCAGAATAGCATAAAGGACGGGAATATCTGCCCTGAGTGCGGAGGAGAGACATGTTCCTTACCTCGAGTGGGTTTATGGATGAACCTGGGGTGGTAGGATTCCCAACGAACGTTGAGCGCGAGTGAGAGGTGCAATGCAGCAACTGAGTGGGAAGGCTGGAGATTCCTTTTCTCGCCTGTCCCTTGACTCAAGTCCGTGCCCCTTTGCCTTTGTGTGCTCAGCGAGCCCTTGGTTGTGTGTAGGTAGTGCAGAGCAGTGCAGTGCAGCTATCGACCGAGCGCGTGGTCACTAAAAAGTTGTGTCGTCTTGAGTTCAGGTTGTGTGCTCTGCGGGAGATCCCGAAGCGGGCTGTTCTGGTACGACTGACGACAGTGGCTGAATATAGCGCCGGAGGTACAGGGACACCAGGAATGCGTGCGCGACAAAACGTCCAGTCCGGTAGGTACGGTACAGCGGTGGAAGAAGACGAAGCCGTAGGGGATGCTC
The DNA here is from genome assembly GCA_003946985.1 of Fusarium duplospermum. Lineage (NCBI taxonomy): Eukaryota > Fungi > Ascomycota > Sordariomycetes > Hypocreales > Nectriaceae > Fusarium > Fusarium duplospermum. The sequence goes on along the minus strand of NKCI01000011.1, from coordinate 324,803 downwards.
AGGAAGGGTGTGAGGTTACGGAGAAGAGAGGAAGAGAGAGGAAGGGGAGACAGACAGTGGAAATAGGTAGATCACTGGAATCAAGCTCGCTCGCACTCGGTGTATGGGGGCTATTGCCGACAACGACGTGGACTATTCTGGCGAGAAGTACCTACCTCTACTTGGGCTACCTACCTGCCTCCTGTACGTGAGCCCCAGGCAGGTCCCCAGTCGTGGAGGGGGCCCTGCCCATTACGTCGTTGTTTTGTGGGAGAACCCACATGGACAAAAGAAGAGAAGAGAGAGAAAAAAAAAATGGGGAGGGGCAGCGGTTGCATCATTGGATCCGACAAGACAGCACGCACAGGACGCGCCTAGATTTCCACGGCTTCGAACGGGGGACGCCATTCCCAAATAGAAAAGGATCTTCGGTTATGCAACTGGGGCTTCTTTGAGCTATCATCGGGAGGGAGAGACAACGAGAACATAGATTATGATTTGCTGTTCTACAATCTTTTGCCGGATGACGCTGCCAGCCCAGCCCAGCCCAGGCTGAACTTGAGGCCATCCTCATCTCCTCGACCGTTGTCTTTCCTCCCCCATCCCCATCCCCATCCCCATTTACAGAGCGTGACGCGTTCCAGGGTGTCCCCCTGCTTCAAGCCTCGCGCCAGTTTTCTATCCCGTCAGTGCCATGCCTGTGCCACGCGACAGCTTAGTCTGTCCCGTGGGAGCAGACAAGACAAGCAATCCAGCATTCCTCCCCTGAGCCCTTCCCGCAAGGCTCATAACCAAAATGTCACCGCCTAATTACTACAACAGCACTACCCTGACCACGACCCCCTTGAACGAACGACTTTTTGTTCTGGTTCTCCGGGGCTCAATACCGCGTCCGCCTAGCGCAGAAGCATTCTCCCACTAGTCTCGAACTATGTACCACCAGCAAGACACGGCCACTGACCACTGCGCGAAAACAATGCTACTGCCAGAAGCAAGAGTCAGGCAACTTTATGACTTGTCCCTCGGTTTGACTCCGATTTGATGTTGGTATCTCCTGTTTGGGCGGCTGAGAGAGAGCCAAGAGGTCTGACTATTGTCAAGCGAGACTCCATGATTGACCCTCTCAGCTGGTCTCCATACTCAGAACGACCTTGAGTACAGAATGGGCCATCGGAAGTTAGCATCTTGCTTTACCTCCACTACTATGTACTATCTCGTTTTTTTGAGGCGGTCTATTCCCGGGATTTGGGCTGATCACCAAGCTCCATTTCACGACAACCCAATCTTCTCCGAGGTATCTCCCAATAACGCGGAAGGAGTTAACCGGCTTGTACCTTCCACATATACTTCAACCTCTAACTTTGCTTTCTATCACGTGCAGCTCAAACTCCAAAGACATTCATATGTGCCCAAGCTTTACCAGCTCGCCCTATCGCCAGCCTCATAACTCCAACGTCGTTCCGGGTCTTCCACACGATCATCCGTCGCCCGAGAGCCGGCAATATCTCGCCGTGCCCACATATCGTCCCTATTCGAGGTTCCACTCAGCCCTGCTTCCTCATTTCTTTTACGACCCTGCCACTTCGATAGTGCTCCCACCACTTGTCAAGACATGATGCTCGGTGGTTATTCGAGCACAGCGAGCAGGCCCCTGCCGAATGCTGAAGGCCCAACATGTCATCATTCCCACCATGTTCTTCCCTCCGCCGAATCCCAATCCATGACAGAGCTCACCGAGTCACCGGTCCACATGCTGGAGTGTTGGCATGGCCCAGCCTGGATATGATCGACGGTCTCGGCCGCAAGATTTCGAGATTTTTTCGACCGCGAGACTCTAGAGCCTTCCCCTGGTCTCTGTTATGCCTCCGGCTGTCCGTGCCAACGGAGCGGAAGGTTCTATCTGCCTGCAGACCCTTGGACGTCGCGGTCAAGTCCCAGGACACCACAGCTCAACGCGGCGCCTCGTTCCCGTTGGTCCACAGCCCACCGCCCGGTTGAATTCGAGAAAAGTAAACCCGAAGACGCCACCAGAGCACCCCACACAGCATCTCCCACTTGACCAGACCCCTCGAGCTCCAAGCTGTCGCATCCTTTTTGGCACCTGTCGAGGCCAAGCACCACCTATGCACCAACCATCACAAGGCTTGCCAAAACTGACGGGACGGGCAAGAATTGTGCGGCATTTTCTCCGCCACACTCTACTTGTGTTGTTGGCGCTGGCTTCCGTTAAGTCCTGACCGTTTCTCTTCCCATGTCCTGATGCAGGGTCCGTTGATCAAATCTCACAGCTTGACGGGCCCCATTCCGCACCCCTCACTCACCCCTCGTGCACGGCCTGATGGCGGGGTCCCTAACTTCCTCGATGGCTTGTTGGCAGGGGGCTATACCCAGGCACTTCAGGAACCTTTGGGTTGTTGGAATACTACCTACCATTTCCTCGGCACCATGACTGCTTGAGATTATCTCTGGGTGATCTGACTCGACATACCAACATGGTAATCTCCTCAACCGGATGACAGCTGAAGCGGCACGTGCTGTACCGACACAATAGTGTGGAGGGGCGACGCTCTTGGCATCATCCCGCTCGGTAAGCTTGGAGACAGAATCGAGGTTGGAACTCGCCCACAGCCACTTCATGTTTGCCGTGCCGGTGCCGGGATAGTTGTGGTCTCACATTGACTGGTGCTCCTATGCCCAGATATCGGTCTGTCTGGGTTTACATATCACCCATGAAATCGGGTCTCTGTTTTATGAAACGTCCAACGACATGGAATCTGCCAAGGGTCTTATTCTTGACCATTGCCTGTACGTGTTGCAAACAGCACTTTTGATATTGACCGTCAGTTAGGCATTGTCCTAACAATGCAAGCCGCACGTCGACTCCACTCGAAGTCTGTCTAGTCCTCACCGCAAACTTGTGCAGCCTATGACGCACAAGTTTCGCAGCCGCAGACTCGAGCGGACATGCGTCGATGTAAGATGACTGTTGTGTCACATCACAGGGCATCAGCGAAAAAAAAACGGCAATGTTCGGCTGTATCTTGATAAAGTAGGGTCGAACAGGAGAGGAGGACGGGGTCGTTAGCATCACCAGCATCGACATCACTGTCGAACCACCAATGACCCATTTCCCGGGAAGCATGTAGCACGGGCATGCAATGCAAGACTTGCCTTGCACGGGTTAAGCGCCCTCGCCTCGGGTAATGGATCACAAAGAGATCAAAGAGAAGCGGAGAAATGCAAAGGAACCACGGACCACATCTAATACCAGGTAGGATCCAGTATCCCGCGAGTATGTATGTACGGACGGATACTGCGTCTACAACGTAGCATCCCGTGCAATTTGTCACCCTGATGCCCTGGATTTCGAAAAGGTGGGATGGGATGTGATGGGAGATTTCTCGGCGACCGGGACTCTTTATCCATCCGATAGATGCGGAAAGGAAGAGGTTGCAAAGGAGAGAAGGGCCCTGTTCGAGGCCCGCAGCGATCCTTCTGCAAGGTGACAGCCCAGCCCGACAAACCGGTTTTTGCTCATTCCATGCTCAGCCCGCCGCATGGTGGTGAGGTCCCTGGTCCCATCCCATCACCACCACGTTCAGGTCGTTTAGGTGGATATTTGTCTACCTCGGACTAGCAGCTGCTCGAGAGTACGCTAGACGGCGCTACATTTCTGGTCCAGTATGAGAGAGGAGAAAACAAAGCTTACGTGGCGGCCAGTCGCATTCAAGACGGTCCTGGACCGTACCCCCGTCCTTCCCGGCGGGCCGGGGATTGACAAGGAGTGCCCCCGGCCGCGGAGCGGGTGTGGGGGCGCCGGAGCTCACTGGGGTCTACCCGGCCGGTGATCATGCGCCGACCTCGAGCCCCATTCAACGGCGACGGGAGCTTTGTGATGCAGCTAGGGGACATTTGCTGCGGAATAGACCCTGGATAGAAAAGGTCCAGAAGCGGATGCCTGTTCCTAAGCGTTGGATATCCACAAACGCCCAGACAACACGGCCGGATGGCCTGGCGGTCGGCCGAGGATGCGGCTTGGCTTGGGTAGGGGAACAACGGAATGATGCCGTTGGTCCTGGTGAGGCACAGGTTTTGCAAGACGCGAATATCTCCAGTACGGGTAGGTCAAGCATACGCCGAAAGTCCATTTCACCTCTTGTCCATCCTACCTATCCATATTGCACCCTGACAAGATATGATTACCCAATAATGCTCCGAATTCGAGCATATTCTGCACCTCACCCTTAAACCCCATTTATTCCCCTCCGGCCTGTATGTTCTTATGATATTACGCCGGGTCCCAATTGCAGAAAACATGATCTAAAACATCACCTTGGACGCCACGCTTAACAGCCACGCCGCATCTCGCCAGCCACCATCGTTATCCCCAGGAGGGGGCATGCGTTCTTCCGGGACAGTTGCTATGCCTGCCAGATAGCGCGATGAAGAGCTTCGGGAACGGTTTAGCTGAGAATTTCCATCTGTAGGAGAATCCTCGCTATCATCTTCCGAATCTTCATCGTCTTCTTCCACCGAAAAGAGTGACCAGACGCTACCGAACCAAGTCGCTGTACCAGCCTGGCCGCGTCGAACCAAACGCCGGACAGTAGCTTCGTCGTCCTGCTCTGTATCTCGTTCAAGCTCCTCGAGCCGCTCGTCAAGGTTGACAAAGTCGGGACCAGGGAGATCGTTCTGGTCGTCTTGGTTGGGGAAGTAAGATTCGTCACCGGTGCCGGGGCGATCAAGAGGAGAGAGCTGGCTTCGTGGACGTGCCAAACTGTGTGAGCGACTATGATTGCGGCTGGAGAAGCGGCTAGCGTAAGGAGACGCGTCTTCATCGGTAGGAGCAGTGCTACCACGGCGGCTGGCACGGCGACTTGCAGCAGCAGATATTTCACGCTCACGAGCGAGCTCAAACTCAAAGTCTTCCTCGTCAGGATCCATTCCCGCAAGGCTGGTGGAGCTTTGACGCGAAATGAGCCAAGCTTGACCCTTGGACTCGCGAGCCTCGGAACTCATGAGCGCGCCTGTTCGGAGCAGCCAGTCACTATCATTGCGATGTCGCATGCCGAAGCCTAGAATTGTCGGATCATCTCTGTTACGCCTGCTAGGGGTAGCGCGTCCAGAGAGAGACTTTCGAACTGCAGGGGCAGCGAGATGTGTAGTCGATTTACTCTTGGCAAGGGGTGCCGAGGGTGTTCGGTTATGAGATCGCGAGCGTGACGTGGTGGGCGAGCGGGCGAGGAGACGCGGGGTCGTAGGCGCGGACTTGCCCTGGATATATGAAGGAATTGGATGGACAGGCGATTGGGGATGGGACGCGATGGCGTCAGCGATGAGCTCGTCGTCGTTGAGGGGGAGTTTGGCGGTCAACGGGGCGAGGGAGAGATGGTTGAGGCTGGACGAAGAGCGGTTCTTGCGGCGAGCGCGGTCGGCGTGTTGGTTATAGGCAACATCCATGACGATGGAGGAGACGTTTCTTTATATCGTGAATAATGATGATTGATATATAAGGATGCAAGTCTAGATAGAGGAGGACGTTGAGATGGAGCAAATGCAGAGAGTCAATGGGTTCAATTGCACCGATAGCGGCAAGGACGACTAATGAATGCAGAGCAGAGCATGTGATGCGATGCGATGCGAATGCGACCAGGGGAACGGAGCAGGGAAAGCAACCTAATCTCACGGATGATGGAGGAGAGGAGTCGCTTAAGAAGGGCAGAATGTGGCTGAGAAGGAAAAGAGAGTGAGGTGATGAACCGAGGGACGAGGTTGGTTTTTTTTTTTTTTCGTTTTCTAGTTTAGTGAGTGTAAAAAGCAGTGCCACTGCTTGTGAAAAGAGCCGATCACATACACATACGAAGAAAAAACGGCACAGTTCAGAATCGAGACTGGTGCATGGCGCCGGGTTTTCCAAGCAAAATGTTGCTATTACTCACAAAATGGCCAGGCAGTTGATCAGATCTTTTACCTCGAACGGTACTTGTGTTTTCAGCCACAAGAAGTACTTCGGCTGATCCCGCTTAGGCTCTTGCTGTGCAAATACCCCGCTAGATACCTCACCCCACCAGCCGCTTCAGGTACCCCCCGGACCAGGCGTCGGCGAAAATCTCAAATCCGGGCATCGACTCGCCGCCAGCTGCCGATCCGATACACACCCTCACCCGACCCAGAGCGAAAAACTGCTACCCAAGAAAAAGTCCCCCCGGGCGACGGCGTCACCGAGATCAAGAAGTCGAACGACGCATGCGTTGAGCGTCTCGCCATTTTGTCCGCTAGCGTTGTGAGGCATCACAAAGAAGCTCTATTGGGCCTGTTGTGCCCAAGATGCGCAACCTTCGCAACATTCGATTTGGACGATGCCATCGCCAACATGTCACGGCTGCCTGCTGGGATCCTGAGACCGATGAGGTGCTCTGCACCGCGGGGCCTACCGAGGAGAGCAGCAGCATCGAGTTGCTGAGAGTTAAGGGTGATCAGGACATGTAAGTCAAAGTCAGGCAAGGGCTTTTTTATCACGTGTGATTGACCCTTTTGAGTCTTAACGGTTTGCTGATGCTCATACAGTTCCGTCGAGTTGGTGGCGAGTTGGGATGCACCCAGCCCAACCCCGGACTTGCTCGTCGACAAGGTCGTGAGCTTGCAGTATCTGAGTGGTTCAGCAACCACATGTATCGTCCTTGAAGGTGGTGACATCTACACTGTTCAAGAGGACAAGTTCTCTGGTGGAGATCCTCACATTGAGATTGTCGGCTCCATCGATGCCGGCATCTCTGCTGCGCGATGGTCCCCAGATGAGGAGTTGCTTGTCGTTGTCACCAAGGCAAACACGGTCATCTTGATGGGCGCAACCTTTGACCCCGTGGCTGAGGTTACCATGACGGCTGAAGACCTTAAAGCGTCAAAGCATGTTTCTGTGGGATGGGGAAAGAAGGAGACGCAGTTCCAAGGCCGTGGTGCCAAGGCTATGCGTGATCCCACCATCCCTGAGAAGGTTGACCAGGGTTTGCCGAGCGCTCATGAAGATGGCTCGACTACTATCAGCTGGAGAGGAGACGGCGCATATGTGGCCATCAACTCGGTTCAGGAGGGCGAACGTCGTGTTATCCGGGTTTACTCGCGAGAGGGTGAGCTTGACAGCGCAAGTGAGCCTGTCGATGGCCTCGAGGGCAGTCTAAGCTGGAGACCCTCTGGTAACCTCATGGCTGGCATTCAGAGATTGCCAGACCGGATAGATGTTGCCTTCTTTGAGAGAAACGGTTTGCGACATGGGCAGTTCACTCTCCGCTCACCATCAGGGCCAGTGACAAGCCACGAAAGAATACGGCTAGAGTGGAACTCAGACTCGACTGTTCTGGCTGTTATCTACAAAGACCTGATCCAGCTGTGGACAATGGGAAACTACCACTGGTATCTCAAGCAAGAGATCCCTATCCAGCCAGACTCTACCTGCTTGGCCTGGCACCCTGAAAAGGCCCTCCGCTTTGCCGCTGCATCGACTACTAACGTGCTAGTTGGCGAGTACATCTTTTACACAGCGAGGGGATCTTGTCAGCCACCAAACGATAACGGTGCTGTGGCTGTCATTGATGGAGAGACGATCAAGTTGACTCCCTTTCGAACAGCCAACATACCCCCTCCCATGTCCATGTTTGAGATTTCAGTTACTTCAGCCGCTGTCGATGTCGCATTTGGACCTAACAACACCACGTTTGCGGTCCTGCACCACAAGGGTATCGATATTTACGACTGGCCCATGAAGAATGGGAGGTCTATCAAGCCGCAGCTCTCGCACAAGCATGCCTTTGTCGAACTCGAGACTCCGGAATATGGTGTGCCCCTGCGCATCACGGCTGTTGGTGACGAGTTTCACTTCTTCGCTCAGGAAGAGTTGGGTTTTGTCCACTCTTCTAGAAAGGCTGGAGATGATAGCGTTCCCCATCTACTGGAGCCGGACGATGTTGTGCTAGCTACGACCACTTACCAAGATGGCTCTTCTCTCGAAACTTATGGACAGAATAGCTCAGGGGAGCTGCTTCGGATCACCGCTGAAAGGGGTCTCCAGCTTCTTCCTATACGGTTCCATACGCAGATGCCTTGGTTCGAGATTAGCAAGGTTGACGGTGAGATTGTTGCGTTTGGTCTTTCAAGGAACGGTCACATCTACGCCAATGAACGACTCCTTGCAAAGAACTGTACCTCTTTCGTCCTAACGCCTAGCCATCTCATCTTTACAACCAACAACCACTTTGTCAAGTTTGTGCATCTATCTGCCAACGTCGAGGGTAAGTCTGCTATCGTTGTTTATGAGCAACAGCTAATTTCATCAAGAGCTCGAGGTTCCAGCGGATGATCCTACAAAGGACGAACGATGCCGAAGCGTGGAACGCGGGTCTCGTCTCGTCACTGCCATTCCTGCCAACATGAGTATAATTCTGCAGATGCCCCGAGGAAACCTCGAGACCGTCTTCCCTAGAGCCATGGTTGTGGCTGGTATCCGCAGTCTCATCGATGAGAAGAGCTATGCGCGAGCCTTTTCGTACTGCCGGACGCAACGAGTTGATATGAACATTCTTTATGATCATCAACCGGAGCAGTTCTTGGCCAATGTCGGGCTGTTCCTTGATCAGATCCCAGATGTCACTTTCATTGATCTGTTCCTCTCTTCTCTTCGGTATGTTATCTTGCCTCCTATATCTTGAAAGGGGGCTAATCAAAGCAGGGCCGAGGATGTCACTCAGACCATGTACCAAGACACAAAGCGACCCAAGGCTCTCGACGCAGATGCTCTCCCCACATCTGATGCTTCTCCTGCACCTAGAGGTTCCCCGGAAAAGGTCAACACTGTGTGCGATGCGCTTATCAAAGCCCTCCAAAGCCGCAAGGACACCAACCTCCAAAACATCATCACCGCACACGTGTGCAAGTCGCCTCCAGCTCTTGACGACGGCCTTCTCCTTGTGTCTGAGCTGATGAAGGAGGATGAAAAGGTTGCTGAAAAGGCTGTCGAGCACATTTGTTTCCTGGTCGACGTTAACCGATTGTACGAAAACGCCCTTGGCTTGTATAACCTGGAACTCGCCCTCTTGGTCGCTCAGCAGTCTCAGCGCGATCCTCGTGAATACCTCCCCTTTGTTCAGCATCTTCACGCTCAACCTGAGCTTCGCCGGAAGTTCGAGATTGATGATCACCTCGAACGCCGTGTCAAGGCTCTCAACCATCTTCGGGCCCTGGACGTTTTTGACGAGCTCCTCGCTTATACGACTAAGCATGCTCTCTACCATGACGCCCTCCGCCTCTACCGCTATGATCCCCCTCGACTACGTGCTCTCACGGACGCCTACGCCGCGTATCTAGAGTCTGCCTCGAAATACCGCGAAGCTGGTCTTGCCTATGAGTCTCTCGAGAACTTCGCCAAGGCCACCAGCTGCTACCGAACTGCCGGTGCTACATGCTGGCAAGAATGTCTCTACACCGCAGCTCAGCAACAGCCCCCCATGTCGACTGATTCAATGGCTGAGCTCGCCAACGCTCTTGCCGATGCGCTCTGGGAGGCCAAGGACTATGCGGCTGCTGCCACCATCCACCTCGAATCCCTAGGAGCTATTGACATGGCCGTCCGCTGTCTCTGCAAGGGGTACCACTTTGCGGACGCCATCCGTATCGTCATCCAACGCAACCGTCCTGATCTTCTCACCACGGCCGTTGACACTGGTCTTGCTGATGCTCTGGGCACAACAACCGAGTTCTTGGCTGACTGCAAGGCCCAGCTAAAGGCTCAGGTACCTCGTGTCGCTGAACTTCGCCGTAAGGCTGCCGAGGATCCCCTGGCCTTCTACGAGGGTGAGCGTGCTGGTGGAGGCGACATCCCCGATGATATATCCATCGCGGCTTCGTCTCGCGTCAGCACCAGCGCCTCCCTGTTCACACGGTACACAGGAAAGGCCGGAAGTGTGGGAACCGCCGGTACTGGTGTCAGTCGTGCAACGAGCAAGAACCGCAAACGAGAAGAGAAGAAGCGTGCCAGAGGTCGCAAGGGTACCGTCTACGAGGAAGAGTACCTCGTCAACAGTATTCGCCGCCTTATCGAGCGTGTGAGCGCCACAGCCCCTGATGTCGAGCGCCTCGTCTTTGCGCTCGTCCGCAGGAACATGCCCGAGCGAGCCCGTGCCGCAGAGGCCCTCATGGCCGAAGTCTCAGAGGCTTGCACAGCCGCCGTCACAGAAGTGTTTAACTCACCTGAGGGCGAGGATAAGAAGCCGGAGCAAGAAGAGCCAACGTGGCAAGCTACAGGAGGTGAAGCGGTACTACAGGATTTCGTGCTAGGACGGGGTAAGAAGCTAGAACCGCCTGTAGTGACGGCGTTGAGCAAGCTTACACTTCTGGGATCGTAAGAGTTGTTATGAAGGTTCAATGACTTTGATGATAGATAGAATGGGTTGGTAGGAAAGGTATCTAAGGAACGGAAAAGCTCTTTGGTGTGACATTGAATGAAAATGTCACTCTACATCTGCATTAGCAGTAGGATTCTCTCTGCATGAACCATACAAGTGATGCATAAGATGCTAGGACGAGGCGTTCATGCGCAAGTGAACGTATCACATTCTATGCTTTACAACTCCTGAAACTTCACTTGAGGAGCCCTGATAGATTCCGAACTTAACTCGCAACGCCGAATTATCAAGATCAGAGGAGCTCCAACTCCCAGTTCAGTCTGTCTAGGTAGTCAGTGTAGGTAAGTGAGACTATTCAGCACACGCAAAAAGACTGACGAAAAAAACACAATTCCCATTCGCCTCCGCTATGAAGCAAGTAAAAAAAGAACCCAACTAAAAACTACCAAGTAAAAAAAAAAAAAAGCTATGGAAAAAAAAAATGAATGAAAGAAAAAAAGACAGGCCAAAATTTGCCGGCCAAGGCCGCTTATATCCATCCATCCATCCATCCATCCCCCTTTCCCATGTCCCACAGCCGTGAAACATATCCCATATTTTCTTCCATCGTTTGTTCTTTTGCCATGAATCCATATCAGACAATTTTCGCGTTAAAAACACACAAAAAAAGGACGTCTTCTCATCCCTAATTCCCAGGCATTATCTCCATGAAACAAAAAGTAATTCCCGAATCAACAAGGAAAAAAAGTCTTCATGTATAAAAATGGGAAGTTTTGACTAGGCGCCGTTGGGCAGGTCCGTATTGTCATCCATCTCTTGATCTGCTGAACCCGGTCGAGGGCTTCCTGGCACTTCATCCGGTTCGAATTGGTCATCTTCCTCTTCTCCGATGGGATTCTCTGGAATGATTCCGTTTTGTCGTTCCCATACTTCTCTCCGGATACGGTCATCCTTTGCCTTGCGTGCTCTCTCCACCTCTTCGAAGCCACCAGACTTCTTGAGCTTACCCTCTGACACAAAACTGACCATCTCTCGGTGGAGAGGGTTAACGCGGCGAGTCTCGAGTTCCTTCTGGCGGAGCTTCTCGGCTCGCTCGATAGCCTCCAGACGATCTTCGTGGTTGGGCTGGAGTGCCCTGACCTCTCCCAGGACACCCTCCTTTGCTGCACTCTGATCGAGACTGTTGCCAAGGCTGTTGAGGCCCCTGGAGAATTGACGCGCGGATCCTGCGCTTGCGCCAGTGCCATTGTCCTTCATTTGCTCCTTGGTCGCCTGCTCCACGAGCGTAAAAGTTTCAGAGGCCTTCTCCAGGTCGTCCCGCAGATCCACCAACAGGTCCTCCATAAGGCGAAGCTCGTCGCGACCCTGACACACGTCTTCGAGCTCCTTCTCCCAGATCTTGGTCCAGATAGGCTTCTCCTGGTCCATGTAATCCTCCATTCTCTTAAGCTCCTTGGTCAAGAGAGCGATATCCTTGCCCACAGCATCCAGCTGGCGTGGTAGAGGTCGGACGCCTCTATGCACGACATCCTTGCGCAGGTCCTCAATAAGGTCCTGGAGGTCGTCCACCTTTCCAACCAACCGATCAGAGTCATTGTTAAGCTGCTTGCGTCCGTTGGTGACGTATGAGTAGCCAGTATCACCCTCAACGTCAGGAATCGAAGCTTTAGCCGCGGCAACCTTGACGTTGGCGGCCTTGCTTCGAATGGTCGACATCGAATCTTGAATCTCAGCCTGGAACTTGGAGTAAGTTTGGCGCATAACGGCCAAATCGCGACGGAGGTTCTGCAACTCCGTGAGATGGCCACTATCCAGCTTCCTTCCAGGGGCAACTGGATGCTTGGCCCCATCAGATACGGGAGCAGCCGGTGGTGGTGCCAGCGCCATTCGAGCCATCTCAGATGCCGCCTCCTGCTGTCGATCCGAGACTCGCTGGATAGCTGCCCCTTGATCCGTGACTGTTTGCTTAACATCACGGACGATAGCAGTCAAAGAAGCAATACCATCATCGATATGCTTCTTGACCTCATCCAGAGCCTCCACATTCAAAACCAAGACAGTCCGGTCCTTCACATCAGCCAAGTCCTCCAATTCGTGTCGTACACCAGAAATGGGATCTTGAATGTAAATCTCTGGGAGATCTGCGCCATTCTGCTGTGTGTTCCATGAAAACTTCTCGATAAAGGCCAGTTGAAGCCGTCCAATCGTGAGCTCAGCCCGACCCTCTGGTAGAACAAACTTCTTCACCTTGGACTTGTACTGGAGGAACAAAGTGAGGTCCTTTGTAGGTGTCGGAGGAGGAGACTCCTGGAAGTAAGATGGCTCGGCTGCCGGCTTTGGAGGCGGCGTAGGTGGACGTTCCGGTTCAGCCTTGGGCTCGGTTTTAGGCGTTTCATTGCTTGTCTCCTCCTCCTGATAGAACATAGGGTCAACAGGCGGCCCGCTAAGCGTTGCACTGGCCCTGAACTTGTCCTCCGGGCTCTGGGCAGCAGGGCTCTCTGTCTTTGTAGGGGGCTCTACTGCTGAGGGCTCCTCAGAGACGCTGCTCGGTATCCTGACAGGAGACGCTTCGACGGCAGCGGCGCGCAGCGACTGGCTCGACGTATTACGGTTGTGGCGAATGGACTGCCGGCCCTGCACTGCGCGCAACGATTCCCTCACTTCTTTCCTACCACGGTTCGGTACCGGCGTGTTTTGTGGAGGGAGGATCGGAACTCCATTGGCGCCTCCTAGATGTTTGGATATTTGATACTGCGAGTATCTTCGAGAGGCTCGTCGCTCGAGATCTCCACCCTTCTGCAAAGCGGCGAGAGCGCTGGAAGTGTTATCGGGAGGAGGCGGCGGTGGTGGAGGGAACGAGTCGATATTCAGCTCTCCATTCGCAGAGGGCCCTGGCCCTGTCGGGATCGTGTCGCCAGCCTCTGGGTAGGGTGGCACAACAGGCATGCTCTGCATCGTATTGCTCGACAGAGACGACTGTTCTGAGGCAACGGATCCTCGAGACTGCTCCCGCTGAGCGCCAAACCGGCGCGGAGATGAACTGGCAGGAGGAGGCAAGGACTCGGTCCGCTGAGGTTCGGCTTGAAATCCATTCTCCAGACCCTCCTCCAACATGTTTGTAAGCCCACTGTGGCCGCTGCCGACAGTGCTGACGCTGGTTGTCCTATCGGGAGGTGCATGGCCATCGCGATCCCGAGCCTGTTTCTGTCGGAGTTTCTGCTGTTTCCGCTTGAGGCCATGAAGCAGGTTGATGATGATGTCACGGATCCTAGGTAGGTATTTCTCTAGACTCTCAGAGCTGGCCTCTTGGCTGAGCGTTGCCTCTAGTATGTGTCTGAGCAAGTCGGGGACATTTCCTAGATCGGATGTATCAACATTGATGGCCGTGAATGCGCGACAGGCCATATTGAACTCGTAGCCAAGGCGCACATAGACGTCCGACACCTGGCTGTCGGTAGCCTGGCCGCGCGACCATTGTGTCAGAGTCTCGAGAAGCTGCTTGGTGGCGACGAGGAGATGAGTGACGCTCTTTTCGATTTGCGACAGAGGCATATTGGCGCCGCTGCCGGAACCCTGGAGAGAGCAGAGCGCGGTTAGCATGCTGCCATTGGGCGTGGACGTGGGGCAGGGCTCGGCAGGGGCACAGGCAAGCTCTTGGTGACGCTCACTGCGCCGGCTGCCAGGGCTCTGACTGTGGGTGAGACGAGACGAGGCGACTACTCACTTCACGATTCATCCTTCGCGAACTGGTGGACTGGGCAGATCTGGTGGAGGCGGTCGAAGTTCGAGCTTGAAGGGCTGGGGAGATGGAGCGGACTGGGACATTTGGTGGCGGCCCTGGCTCGGCGCCGGGCGAGCGACGGTGGGCAAAGGCTCGCTGTGAGCCGGACGACGGGGCCTGCATGGCGGGTTATATCGGGCTTGGGCGGGCGTTGAAGATATTTGCGACGACGATAGATGCGATAGCCAAATAGAAGGCTCTATCCTGTTCCCAGAGGGTGGACGCGGAGGGAGCTCGGTCGGAGGATTACGCTTAACGATGGGATTTTGAGTGCGACTGTCGAGGGGCAAGTAGCATCATCAGAACGAGCGACAAAAAGAGGCCGAGATGGTGCGCAAGATCGAAGTCGGAGGCGGATCGATACGGCGGGCGCAAAGAGATTGTGAGAGCAGCTGCAGCTGGAGACAGTGAAGAGGTCGGACGAGGCTGACGGTGAAGGAGGGAGGATGATGGTGGGAGGATGTTGATATGATGGATGGTGATGGATAGGATGCCGTGTGCTGCTGTGCTGTGCTGTGCTGTGCTGTAGACGGCCCGGGCTGAGTGGCAGCCAGCGAGTGGGCAGCAAGCGGCAGCCGCAGCGGCAGAGGCCCGCTAGAGCTGAGAATAGAGGGCCTGTTACCTGTAGTGGACGGGCACCCGCCAGCCCGTGAACCCCTGCATCAGCACGTGCCACCATGGCGTGTATCTTGGCATCTTGGGTCACTTGAATGCGAGTTTCTGGGGGGGCAAAGAGTCTTTTTTGACGACATGATCATGATTATTGGACTTTTGTATACGTTCTATCAATAATAAATGACCGTTGAGCGTTGAAAATCCTCTGGAATGAGCCTGCGCCGTAGCCAAACTCTCATGTGCTCTCAGCCTGCTCGAACTGATGGACCTTAGATCCCGCCTCCAAGTCAACATGGATATCGCTGCATACCCTGTCGGCGAGGAAACGGGCTTGAAGAGACTAGAAGCTGGCATGACAACCGCAGCCAGGGCTTGTCGCAGAAAGAAAGTCTATGGCTTTTTGACCCCATATTGTTTAGAAACCGGCAGATGGGATGTAAAATAATGCATCTCGAAACACACGCATAGACATGCTTGTCTCTCTCCCAGCCATTCCTGGCGACGCATGTTTGTGATGGATGGAACCTGACCACGGGGATGAATGGTTACGCCGCCCTCCGCTTTCCTCTATCCACGAAGGGTAATTAATTCGAGCTGAATGGTCCAGCAGACGCCTTCATGCATAGCCTCACGCGCCCGTCATCGTGTGCCATCCAGAGATGAAGCCGTGGCGCTGAGCATCTCCAGCAAGGCGTCGTTTAAGCTCGTTTAGCCGAGTCTAATCGTCAGCACTGGGTGGGTGAGATGCAACGGCGCCTTGAAACGTGCCATTGGCATTCCACGACTAGAACGAGGTATTCACAGCGAGAACACATCCCATTCAGCTGGAGGCTTTGTCGTCATGGCGAGGCGCTCTGGCTGAACCAAAATGCCGGCATACCCGACTGGGTTTGTCTCGACTCTTGAGTTTGATTGTCAGCTAATTGTGGGTGTTGTCAACTGCGTAAGCTTCAACTCCGAGGAGGCTGTTCTGGTGGAATTGTCAAACTATTTAAGACAAAGGAGTCGCCTGTCGTGGCATTCAGTCATAGTCATAGTTCATTCATCAAGCTTCATTTTAGACCCGAATATACTTTGAGTCAACTCGTTTACTGTCTTACCTTTCCCTCTACGACACACATACTCTCAGGTCCTCAACAGCGTGGCAATGGGTAACCGCAAGGTTGCAATTATCGGTGCTGGTCCAGCAGGTAAGTTTCCCTGATTTCTTACCAAGTCAATTTCTAACACCAATAGGCTGCATGCTGGCAAGACTTCTTCATCTCGGCGGCATAGATGTCACCGTCTTTGAGGGAGAAGAGCACCCGAATTTCCGATCTCAAGGTGGCACCCTAGACCTCCACACGGCAACAGGTCTCGCAGCCCTCAAAGAAGCAAAACTCTTTGACGAGTTTCTCAAGCACGCTCGATACGATGGACAGTATCTTGCAATTGTCGACAAGAATCTTGAGTATCTCTTGGTAAAAAATGCCGATGGACCATACAACAAGATCCAGGAACGGCCTGAGATTGACCGCAGTAAACTTCGCGAGCTTCTATCGCGTTCGCTCCCAGAGGGTGTTATTCAATGGGGCTATCGCTTGAAGAAGGTTGAAGGACGAACACTTGTCTTTGAGAACACTATACTCGACGGTTTCGATGTCATCGTGGGTGCAGATGGAGCCTGGAGTAAGGTCCGGAAGGAGATCGACCCTGACCTGGTGCCCGAGTACTCAGGCATAGGCTTGCAGGAGTTGGAAGTCACAGACGTTGAGAATAGAGCACCCGATCTCTACAAGCTCGTCAACCGTGGGAGTGTCTTTGCCGGCTGGGAGGGCATGCGCATGTCCATCCAGCAGATGGGTGACGGGTCTCTCAGCGTCTACTGCTCTCATGTCATCAAAGAAGCCGACTGGATGAAGCCCGAGAAATGCGAATACGATGCCGGAAACATCAAGGAGGTCGCTCCAGCTTTGCTCAACGGTCGCTACAAAGACTGGGATCCTCGTCTCAAGCGAGCGATAGAGATGGCAGACGGGAGATGCACACCTCGATCATTTTTCATGCTCCCCGTGGGCAAGAAATGGACACACAAGCCTGGTCTCACACTCATTGGTGATGCCGCACATCTCATGACGCCCTATGCTGGCGAAGGCGTGAACCAGGCCCTGGACGATGCATCACTGCTTGCAAAGGCAATCATCGGAGCAGCCGACAAAGACGATGATGCCCTGGACAAGGCAATCCAAGAGTTTGAAGAGACCATGTTTGCTCGGGTTGGCCCTGTCCAGAAGCTAACGGCCGAGTTGATGCAAGACTGGATGATGACTCCCGGTGCGCCGCAAAGTGTCATGGCCGTGTCGATGAGTCGTCATGTCAGACATCAGCTACCGTGGGTGCTTCAGCCGCTGGGTGTTGCAGCTGTGCACAGCTACTACTTTTTGAAGAATAGGGGATGGGTGAGATAGGGGTTTGCAGGTGAAGCATTACGGAGAGGTGGCCGACTTTCTGATACAAGTCAGGTTGTACAGGGATGGTCTACATATGTGAAGAGGGCATTGGATGCGCAAGGGAGTTTAAGGAATAAATAGGACTGGGAGTTAGTTATACATGTCTAATGAACGATAAAGGCGTTGTTGTCAAGTATCGAAAGCTATAAATGGTTTATCCACAACCCCGTATTCCTTGGCGTCCCCAACTGAATGATCGATTGGAATGGTTGATGTTGCACATCATGAAATGCTGGGGTTGACGATAATGCGATACATGTCTTTACGCGGCAATCTGACTCAGTTCCAAGTTTCCCACTATCAAATCGACTAGTCGGAGACCACACCGAGACATCCCCAGCCCCATGTGACCAGGGGTGCTGATCTCCATCCATCATAAGGACCCCGAATCCACGACCACCCCCAGATTCCCTCTCCATGATTCCGCAGCGCAGCTTCATGAGGAAGTTGAATTGGCTTGCGCGGAATCTTTAGACAGCGAAAGAATGGACAGCTCTCAGGCGCCGCTCATTGCGGGCAACCGCGACGACGAGGAGCTTGAGTATGATGTCGCCGAGGGGTCTCCCGTCGAGCCCGGCAAGTCGGGGACCGAGAGGCCTACTGTGTTTGTGTTGGCTTTGACTTTTGCTGCTTGTATTAGCGGTTTGCTATTTGGATGTAGGCTTCTGGTGTTTCTTTTCTGTATCGTGGAATGTTGTGCTGACGGACAATTCCAGATGATACCGGCGTCGTGTCGGCTACCCTCGTCTCGATCGGAACCTCCCTCTCGAACCGCGAACTGACCTCGATGGACAAGTCCATTATTACATCCTCGACGTCCCTCTTTGCCCTCATCATCTCGCCCTTTTCCTCCGTCCTCGCCGACCGTTTCGGCCGAAAACGCGTCATCCTCTACGCCGATGTTCTGTTCGTTGTGGGAGCCGTCCTCCAGGCATGGTGCTCTACGGTTTTCACCATGGTGGTTGGGCGATGTATCATCGGTGCGGCAGTTGGCGCTGCGAGCTTTGTTGTGCCGTTATACATCGCTGAGGTGGCACCCGCAGCACATCGCGGACGGTTGATTACAACCAACATCATCTTTGTCACGGGCGGCCAGGTGATTGCATATATTATCGGGTGGCTGTTCTCAACCTACGGCTCCGAACAAACGGGATGGCGGTGGATGGTCGGACTAGGTGCTCTGCCGGCAGTAGTCCAGGGCTTCATGATTGCCTTCATGCCCGAGACGCCACGCTGGCTTGTCAAGGTCGGCAGATCCGTGGAAGCCAAGAACGTGATCCAGCGAGTGAACGGCGGCGCATCACAGCATGATGCCGATGTGGTGGTCAGGGAGATTGAGCTGGAGGCGCGAGAAGAGTACGAGGCGCAACGGCTACGGGATCACCAAACGTCTGGCCGATGGAAGCGGTTGGGTGCGTGGGAAGCTCTGTTCAGTGAAGGGAGGAATCGTCGAGCGCTGGCTATCGCTTGTCTCCTTCAAGGCTTCCAGCAGCTTTGTGGTTTTGTGAGTGCCCCGCTTGAACTACGAGTTTTGATACGAATGGTTGCTGACGTGAATGTGATAGAACTCACTCATGTACTTTTCTGCGACCATCTTTACGGCTGTTGGTTTTGAGAGTCCAACTCTTACCTCGTTGGTGGTAGCAGTCACCAACTTCCTGGGCACTGTCGCTGCCCTGGGACTCGTTGATCGCATCGGACGTCGAAGAGTCTTGCTCTATTCGATCCCTTTCATGATCGTCGGGCTGTTGCTTTCGGCACATGGCTTCTCATTCATGACGCTTGCCGAACCATCAGAGGCCAAGAAGGACCCCCCTGCTACCGCTGGACACGAGGTTGCGGCCATCACGATTCTCGTGGCCATCATGATCTATGTCGGAGCGTACGCGCTAGGTATGGGTAACGTGCCTTGGATGCAGAGCGAGCTGTTCCCCCTGGCTGTTCGATCGCTGGGAAGTGGAATCGCAACAGCAACATGCTGGGGAGCCAACTTTATAGTCGGCCTGACGTTTCTGCCGCTGATGGACCTGATGAGTCCGTCGTGGACGTTTGTCTTGTACGCAGTGGTATGCTGCGTCGGTTACTTTATGGTTTGGAGGATCTATCCTGAGACGGCAGGGTTGACTCTAGAAGAAGCGACGGCGTTATTGGATGATGGGTGGGGAGTGCGATGATACCTGTCTAGGGTCTAGATATTACTAGGTCGTCACGTTGGTCAAGAAATAAACGAGACACTAGAACTCCTCAAAGGATAAACTAAGGGTTCTTAACTATAATTAATAAATTTATATCAAATATAATAAAAATAAGGGATATTTTAGAGAACTTTTATTTATTATTATTATATCCTATTGATTATGTTTAGAGAGTAGTACACTAACCTATTTGTGTTTCTATCTCGTTTTTCCTTGACCCGCGTGCTCGTGTTGTAATTAGACTCGGTGAATGACACATCAATAAATTTCTTCAACTGTGGAAACCGGTGGCATGATGAAGGTTGCTTCTTTTTCTCGTCTAGAAGCGTCTCGACGTCTCTACGAACAACACCAAGATAAGGAAGTTTTAAACAAGTGCGGCTTAGAAGCGGCAATCCCCGGCGTTTCAAAGAATTCAAGGGAGGGAGCTCCCGTGGCTCTAAGAACGAAAACGGGACAGTCCCGCGATAGCCAAGACTTCGGATGGCGGATGCAGTTAGCGGATCACGGCTCAAGAAATTACATCACCGTGCATCGCCGTCGTGCGAGAGCGCGCGAGGGCCGAGCAAAAAAAAAGAATCTGCAAGGTGAGAGCGAGCACCTGTAAAGAGTGGGGACCTTTTCGGCACCGCGCTCGGCGGATTCCGTTTAAAGCCATTCGATCTCTGTTGCGTGACGGACTTCCACACGGCATGTGTGTGGTATGTTGAAAAGGGAGAGCCAACTTCGGGTTTAAGCCATGCTTGCTTCAGTCAAAAGCCGGACAGGCATGAATGAAAGTTTGGGATTTAGGCAGTTGAACGAGCAAGGATACTTCCCGTCAGGGGGTTTATGAAAAGCTTCGGGGGAACTGACTGGATTTGATGATAAAACTTATGGCCCCCTGCTTGTTTTGTCGAGGAATTCATTCCCTACACTTTTCTTTCTGTTAAGATATTCCCAGGGGAACGGTGGGGCCTTGAAATCAGGCGGTTCCTCTTTGACTCCCTTGGAGCCCAATAATGGGGACTTGCTTATCAAGATTTCTCGAGTTTGTTGGGTCGGACAGTGAGTCTATCACGGATCTCGGCTCCGTGGTGAGTGCCGCGGCCGAGAGCGAGGTGCATTTGTTGATGAGTGAGCAAGAGGGCTGAGTAATTGTTCCCCTGGCTGCGTCGTCATGGCATCATCTAAGCGGATATAGCAGTCTCTGCTCCGGATATCGAGTGCTTGGCCCTGCGAGGCCTGCATCTGCTGGGTCGGGTCACTTTACGGAGTTCCACCACCCCTTGTAAAAACACGAGGGAGACAGACGGTGCCGGTGCCGAGAGCGGCTGCCGAGAAAAGAGTGGGTACCCTTGCTCCGGTGTGGACCATGCATTCTCTTTCAGATGCTTGCTTTCTTGCTTGATTTGCAAAAGGGCCGCCACAACAGAGATTTCCTTGCCCATTGGACTGACAGGGTTGACGTTCTGTCAGTCATGGGTTTAGTAATTGTTCTTTAGCTTCCTTCGGGTCCTCGCGCTTTGGGAGAAAAAACGAGATTGGCCTCCGACATGTGGAGAGGGATCTTGCGGACCTTGTTATTATATAGATGCCATCACCCCATGATCATGTTGCCTACCTTTGCTCTAAGCTATCCCCATTACTGTTTTAGATCTCATGACAGTATCTTTTTCTTGATTAATTAGAAGTGCTTGAGCGTGTCCATCCGTCTTTTGACTACTATACCCATCACACTTGTTAATCCTACTCAACCCTCCCAATTACTCTTACTCGACCGCAACCGGCATCCTACATCCCGTCCTTAACTCGTCCTTCCACAGTAGCGTCGGCCGACTCTCTCAACCTTGAGCGAACCCTTAAACCCGGAAAGCGCAGACCGGCTTCAGCTATAGCGTCATAGCCCGAACGAACAGCAGGGGACAAACTCCCTTCTATTCTGCTCTTGCGCCCGTTCGACGGTTGTTATACTTTCTATCGCCTTCACACCCATCTTTTTTCGACTCGAACCGATTCACTACATAATCGATTCTACAAACCAATTGCTCTCCAATTTGCTTCATCTCAAGAGCGAAGCACTTTATACACACAGATTTGCGCAGAACTACATCCACCATGCCTATCGATCCCGTAGACCAGGGGATGATCGACGCTGAGCGCGATGCATCTCCTCAGCAATACCAGCAGCGCTCCAGCGGCGAGATTGAGCGCGTCCTTTCTGCTTCCACCGTCTCATCATCTTCATCCTCCTCTTCGAACCGCCGAAGGAGCAACTCTCTCGCCCAGCCCTACAACACCATCAGTCGCATCTCGACCCAACGCGACCTCGAGCGTCACCCCACAGCGCTGAGCCGTATCGCAACCGCCCGCAGCCAACACAATGCCACCGTCGGTAGTGGCGTGCGCTCCCGCACGAGCTCTCGTGCCTCGCGACATCCCCTCCCTGCCTTTGGCGCTGGAAAGCCCTATCCCCCTCCCCTGCCTGAGCAGGAGGAGTATGTCGTCGAGTTTGACGGTCCCGATGATCCAATGCACTCGCAGAATTGGCCGTTGAAGAAGAAGCTCATCACTGCTGCTGTGCTTGGCTTCACCACCATGACTTCCGCATTTACATCCTCCATCTTCTCCGCCGCCACTCAGATCGTCTCCAAGGAGTATCACGTTGGTAACGAGGTTGGTCTTTTGGGAACAACCTTTTACGTTCTTGGTTTCGCTTTTGGACCTTCTCTCTGGGCTCCTCTCTCCGAGTTGCGAGGTCGTCGACTTCCTCTGCTCATCTCCATGTTTGGTTTCTCAGTCTTCTCCATTGGCTGCGCTACTGGCAAGGATATCCAGACTATTCTACTCTGCCGATTCTTCAGTGGTTTCTTTGGTGCTTGTCCTCTTGCTGTCGTCGCTGCTGTTTTCTCCGACATGTTTGACAACCGAACTCGAGGAACGGCCATTACACTCTTCTCAATGGCTGTCTTTACTGGTCCCCTGCTCGCTCCCTTCATCGGTGGCTTCATCGTCGAGTCTCACCTCGGCTGGCGCTGGACTGAGTACCTTCCCACCATCATGGGTTTCACTGCTCTGATCCTCGACTGCATCTTCCTCGAGGAGACCTACCCCCCTGTGATCCTCATTGAGAAGGCCGCGGATTTGCGACGACGCACCAAGAACTGGGGTATCCACGCCAAGCAGGAGGAAATCGAGGTTGACTTTAAGGAGCTTGTTCAGAAGAACTTTTCCCGACCTCTGCGTCTGCTCTTTACTGAGCCCATCATTCTGCTCCTCTCCATCTACATGAGCTTCATCTACGGCCTGCTCTACCTCTTCCTCACTGCTTACCCTCTCGTCTTTGTCGGTGTCCACGGCTTCAACATGGGCGAGTCTGGTCTGGCCTTCTTTGGTATGATCTGTGGTCAGCTTATTGCTGGTGCTTCTGTCATTGCTCAGCAGCCCTGGTATCTCCGCAAGCTTGCGGCCAACAATGGCATTCCCATCCCCGAGTGGCGTCTTCCTAATGTCATGGCTGGTGGTGTTTCTTTCGCTATCGGTATCTTCTGGTTTGGATGGTAAGTTACTCTTTGTCTCCTTCGCTGAGTCTCAATATCTAACAATTGATAGGACTGGATACACTCGCAGCGTTCACTGGATCGTCCCCGCTCTTAGCGGTCTCTTTACCGGTTTCGGTCTCATGTCCATCTTCCTTCAGTCTCTCAACTATCTCGTCGACGCCTATCTCATGTTCGCCGCCTCCGCCATCGCTGGTAACACCTTCCTGCGATCCCTTTGCGGTGCTGGATTCCCTCTGTTTGCTCGCCAGATGTTTGACGGCATGGGTATCCAGTACGCTGCCACCCTTCTCGGCTGTGTTGCCGCCGTCCTCGCTCCTATTCCCTTCATCTTCTACAAGTACGGTGCCAAGATCCGACAGAGGAGCAACTACGCTCCTACCGCCCCCCCTGTGGGTACCGCTTCTTCGGAAGAAGAGGAGGAGAAGGAGAACCAGAACAATGAGGCTCTTGCAGCGTGTGTGGCTCGACGGGATAGTGTGGCCAGCAACGCCAACAAGGAGACCGTTTAAGCGGTCGCTTCTGTGTTTTTTGTTTCATATTATATATAGCATGTTGTTTTGTCGGGAGTTGTCTGGGCATTTACTGGGAGGCATGGCGTTTTATGATGTCATGTTCATGGGGTCCGGCAACATGTGGGAGGCAGCGGATTTTAAAAAATGTTTATCTCGCATGGTCATGTCTGGGAACATGATGCGAGATGGTGATATACTGGCTGATACGTAATGTAATATTCTATATAAAAATGTCAAAATCTTATAAAAAATCAAGCATCTGGCTATGTTTGGCAAGTCAATATTTGTGTGATGCCTCAATCGACTGTCAGTTGGTTCAGGGTATCTGCCGTTTACACACACGCTTCTTTGCACAACTGACAACTCGTTATAATAGACCAAGATAGACACACATTTCTTCAGTAGAGGGTATTTATTTTTATCTCTTGTTATTTTCTAAGATTTTAATTTGCTCAGGAATGTCCAGTGTTGATCACCGTATTGTCATGGCATTCAGGAAACTGCGCGAACTCCTGGGTAACTCAGGCTGTAAGAGCAAGCTATCCGATCAAAGCCTTTCAAAAAACCCACAACCATGCCTTTATTTCTATATTAGTAGTTCTCTTTAAAAGCGAAGATCAAGGCATACCCTCAATGATTGTGGTCTTGGCGGTATCCCCTGGTCAATGGCCAGTAAGCAAGTGTACTGCCACAATGCTGACCTCCACAAGAGGTGATATTATGCAACTTTACCTCCTCTCTAGTTGCCTAATCTGAGCTGCTTCTCATGGTTAAACTCAACAATTTCATCCACTCCAGTGGCAAAACTCCATTTCAAAATAATTCTTTTACTCTTGGGACCCCGCTTGGTTTAATATCATACTTTCGGTCGTCCGAATTGTTACACCGCTTCAACAGCATGGCTCACCCTGCCGACAGAGTCTTTCACACCTTGGAGCTGGCGCAGCACATCGTCCACCACCTAGAAGAAAAAGACCTTTTTCTTGCCTTGGGCATCACCAAAGCCTTGTGGAAGAGCAAAGAACCTGTCTCTGCATGGCGAGAGTACATTAGGCGGTTAGGTTACGCCGACAGCTTGATCGATCAGTACACCGACAGATACCACCTACGAGATATCTATCTTCGCATCTGTCGCTCGGCTGATGCCATCAGCCGCGGGACCAACTCGGAATGCAAGCGGATAGATATACGTGGCGAAGATCAAGACGATAGTTTGGTCTGCATGGGAAAGCAGGATGTTCATTACCTGTCCCGTCAAGTTGAGGAGGATGAAATCGACATTTACACCCTGGACCATAGGGGTATGAAATTGCTGCACAAGGGAAAAAATATGCGCCTTATGAGTTGCTTCGATAAGTCTTCTCGCCTTTTGGGTAACGAGGACGACGAAATAGTGGTCCGCAACATTAAAGATTGGTCATTGTCTGGCTCATATGGGCCTTATAGGCCGCTACAGGAGTGGTGGACACAAGGTCGACATGTCTTGACCTTTCATGTAACGAACGAAGGTGAAACGTCAAAGACGATATTCGAGGTCTGGGATGCGTACGGTGTGAAGCGTGGAGAGCTGGCACACCCAGGATACGGATACTCGTATCACGATTTAGAGAAGCCGGGGGAGAGCCTCATGGCGACGGGGAGCGAAAGACATATCAGAGTCTGGGATCTGGACACCTTGAAGTGCGTCTACGAGTACTCCGCCCCTGAAGAAAACCCAGGCGCCATGCTAGAACTACACCAGAACATTGTCTACTATACCCGCCACATAGGCCTCTGGTTCACAGACTTCTGGACGACAGACGGAAGCCCTATAACTCGAGCTAGAGCGGAATTAGTAACGCGAGCCAACTCTTCATGGTGCAAGTTCTCAGACGGCACCATGATCACATATCCCTGGGACCTGACACTCTGCGATCCAGAAGGCGTAGAACTGTTTGCCATTGATTGCAACTCCAACCGGGAAGAAACCTATGAGCTCGACGCGGGTATCCTGTTCGACCGGTTCTTCTTTCTCGTGATCAAAATGAATGAACGTGAGGAGGGGGTCGTCAAGCCTGCCGAGTTGAAGATTTACGCTAAAGATGGCGAGGAACTTGGTTCAACGATTCTGCGGAAGGGAGGGAGGACTCATCGGTGGTTTGTTGATATTTTTGGGAGGTTGGTGTTTATATATCTGGACCGTAACGATGCGTTGGAAGAGTTGGAGGTTGTCGACTTTTGTAGATGGGCAAAGGTTGCTACGAGGAGGAAGGCCTAGGTGTTGGGTGGGCGAGTAGTCCTGGTTAGCATACTCGGCCATAGGAAACTTTCAAGGTCTTGGGCCTTACTTGTTATGTTTCAAGAGTCTGTTCTCAACGTTATGCTGAATCTTAGTTGAGATCTTGTGCATATACTACCATGCATTACCTTACTTATAAGCATAGGGTGCGACATATCAATCAAGCACAGAGTGGGCAGCCTGTTTGTTACACTCGAGTAGCACCCTTTTCACACATTACGCCTTCTCGCCGAATTCACCCTCTCGATCAAGAAATATCCATGGCCAGCTGATCAAAAAGCAAGCCACGAATCTGACTGGAATTGGCACTTTACCCGGCCAACTGCTCTAGCAGAACCAATAAGGCTCTGAGCCGGCCACAGCCTGCAGGGCTCGCAACACTCGTGCAGATCCAGAGAGCAAGCAGTATTATCCGAATTGTGATTCAAATGCAATAACCTTCCAATCAATAGGATGAAAATGCTACAACCGAGCCTGGTCACTGTTACACTGCCTCCCACAATGCCCCCCAAGGCTCTCTCACCCAGAGCCTCATCGGGTATATCTCTCGCTCAGATCCATGCAGATACACCTGTACCCCGCTCGTATGTTGGGTCCTCGAGACTGCAACATTCCGTCGGATGATCTGTCCCCGGACTACCGCCGAGCTTGAGTAATAAACATGGCTGATCCCTTTGGCGTCACAGCCGTCGCCCTCTCCGCATTCAAGATAGCACACGGCCTCCACGGCATCATCACCGATCTCAAAGAAGTTCCGAATCAACTTTTGGCTCTTTCGAACGAGACTTGTAATCTCAAGTTTGTGCTCGATTCCGTGCAGGATCTTACATGTCGCCAGGATACGGCTGAGAGCTTTGATCGTCAGCTTCGACCGTTGCTCTTTCAGGCGAGAGTGAAGCTTGATCAGCTTGAGAATACGGTTTCGAGGTGGTGCAAGACTAATTACTGGGGTGATAAGGTTGAGATTAAGTTGTCTGGTCGCATTGGTTGGAGAAAGCAATCGTCCAAGGCGTGGCAGCTACAGCAAGAGATTCGCGAGATTCGAACTAATTTGACTGTCTTGCTCGAAGCCAATTCTCTGTACGTCATTTATACCAGCTGTTAGTATCCAAGATCTGGGGCTCAATTATTGACCTGGAAATAGTTCGGCTTCAACACGTCTCTCGGTCGAGATCGAGCAGCTTTACTCAGAGACTGCAAGGATATATCGCCGTCATTCTGACTCGCTCGACTCGATATCTGATCAGATCTCACCGATTTCAGACATCCAAGAGAACTCACAAAAAACCTTGGAGCTTTTGCAAAGGGCTGTAACACTGATCGAAAGGACAACTTTGACTACAGGAATGGACTCGGACGCCACCATGGTTCCTCTACCGCCTTCTCCAGAGGGCGGTGCAACAAGAGTCCGATTCCTTGGCCCAGAGCCCATCTCAGGGGCTGTTATTACTCAGGAGCCAGAGCCGGTGGCGTCGACATTACTTGCTCTCCCAGTGAGCCGTGTCTCATCAAAAGGGTTGTCTTGCGCTCCCGACTGCAAGTGCGCCTGTCACTCACGTCGTACATTTCAAGTGATCCCCGCGCTGGAAACAGTCATTGGGCGGCTTTTCGTTGGGTACAGTGGACTGTCTGTTCGAAATCAAAGATGTGACTTGGAGACATGTCAACAGAAGCAAGGAAACTCGACAAGACTGACCTACTTCTTTCCTCGCTGGTTTGTCAATACTTCTATCTCGGTTGTCCTCTCTCAGTGTGTGGGGACTCCTACACTGAATATCAAAGTCCGAAGGCCGTGCTCCGAGACGAATCGACTCTTCGCCTTGAGTCGATGTGAGGGCGTTGACGGCATCAAGGAACTATTCTCAACAAGGGCAGCTTCTCCAGATGACCTTGACTACAGGGGTGGATGGACACCTTTGCATGTTTGTTGCTTCCTCAGGGGTAAATACCGAGCTGTGCTAAACCGGTGTTAGTTTGCGATTGATCACGGATGCCTCAAGGTTTGCAAGTTCCTTCTTGATTGCGGTGCTGACCCTGAGTGGGAGGACAATACTGGAACGTGAGACTTTATTGGGCCCCGACTTATTACTTGCTACGGAGCTGATATCAAACAGGTCCCCAGTTGAAGTTGCTTGGCGCAATATTCTTCACCTGAAGGCGCCACCTAAGCTGGCTGAAGCTTACGCCGTCTTATTCCCTGGGGCCGAGTACCTTCAAGAGCGATGATTCACTCATATTCACAATATCGTCATTGGTCTCGAGCCGGGGAACCTCGAAGATGCGCTTGTTGTAGACGACTCTCTTGTTAACGAGAAAGACATTGATGGATGGACACCACTTCATTGGGCGGTAAGGAGAGGCAACAGCTACGCCGTCGCAGTTTTACTTGCCCATGGTGCAGACCCCTTTCTTGTCACAGATAACGAGAAGCGAGGGCCGTTGCATCTGGCAGCTCAGAGTACGTCTGCACTCTGCGTGAACCAGTTATTGAATTTCCGCCAAGGAAACAAAATCCTGGACATCAACCAAAAGGATGCTTACGGATGCACGCCACTCCGTGTAGCCGCCCAGTACAACAGCACAGGAACCACCTCATTTCTCATCAAGGCCGGGGCAGACTTGGACGAAGGCGAAGATTTTGGAGAGGGACCTCTGCTCTCGGCTGTTGCGGAGAACAATGTTGAAACTGCCGCATTGCTTCTTCGTGCTGGAGCTGACTACAAGGCCAAGACCAACGCTGGCAATACGATTCTGCACCTGTCTGCTAATGTTGGAGAGATCCCAATGCTTAGCATCCTTGCTAAAGCACGCATGCACGGGCTTGACCTGGACGCTCGAAACTGTGACGGTCACACACCAGCCGAAAAGGTGGACCTACGTGATGAAGTTCCCCAGGGCTTCCATCGAGCTTGGGACAGACTCATTCAGAGTATCGTGAACAAGGATTTTGACCCTGGAAGCTGGGCTACAACACCAGCTAGTGGAAACGAGAGCTGGTACAGTTTTGAGGAGATGAGCTGGTATGAAGCTGAGGCGGTGGTGCAAGAAGATGTCAAGAATGCCGAGAAGGAACAGGAGGAGGAGGAGGATCGGGATAAGGAGGCTGAGAGGGCGAGTACACCTGAGAGTGAGCCGAAGATCACTGAAGAGGAGATGGTTAAGGAACTTTCGAAGAGGTTGGAGGAGGTGAGTGCAAGGGATATGGCACATGGCTAGGATAAATGAGCATTGGCTGCCATTTCATGGAAGGCCGGTTTCTGTCGTTGGTCAAAGTGGTCGTAAGTTGAAAGAGAAGGCCTTTCTTAGGTATTTTGGGCTTGGATAGTGATTGTTTCTGAGGGATAAAAAGGGATCATCAGTGCTTTGATGGAAGTATTGGAACAATGCATACAACATTAAGATTGAGTCCTATCAATGGGCGGCGGAAGCGGTTAGGAGGAGCACAGAATTCGTGCTAGCATTGGAAAGGATGATGAGCTTTCACTGGGAGTATGTGGCATAGGAGCGGAGTAAACTGTCTTGTCATTTCAATCAGTTTATTCACTGAAGTTCTATATTGGTCATTGACTTTTTCGCGATCGACGCGAATCATATACACTGGCTTTTATGCAGAATGGACACGTAAACTATATACTTGAAGACACCCGGATAACCCGCTTAGAAAGTGTGAGCGGGAATGTTGATCTCGCTGACAACCCAGGTCTTGCCGCCGTCCTCGGTGGTAAGGTCGCCGGTGACGCCCTGGCCCTTGCCGAGGGTCTGGGCGTAGTTGGGGTCGGCGGAGTCGAGGATGATCTTGGTGTCAACCCACTCTAAAGAAGAGGTTAGCTTTTGTATATGTGTTGGAGTGTCGTAGAAACTTACTGTGAGCTCCGATGGAACCGCAGTCCTCAGCACCGCACTCGACGGCGCTGCCCCAGCCCATGGCCTTGTGGCCCTTGGATGTGCTCAGGGTAGAGACCTGCTGGCCGTTGATGGAGACATACTGGACGTACTCCTGGGTGGAGTCGTCGAACTTGTCTATTGATTCCTGTTAGTATGTTTCTACTCCAACAAGTTGTGGTGTCTTACAGTGCATGGTGATGCGGTCACCCTTGCCAGCAGGTGTATGGTTCTCATCCTGAACAGGCATCTGAGAGTTCTCTCCAGTCTTGACAAGAGTGTAGGCAAAGATGCCCCACGTGTCAGACTGCCAGTTGTCGGCGATGGACTGGATTAGATCGCCCTTGTCAGTGCCCATACCAACCCAGAGGGAGGCAACGCCAGAAGATCCGCTGGGGACGTCGGGAAGGACAAGAGTCGAAGTGGCCTCTCGGATCCACGAGTTGCCGCCAACGGGGCCGGTGCCGAAAGAAGGACCCATGGCGGCCTGCACGGAGGCGACGGCCATGGCGGCGAGGGCGGAGAGGATCTGGCTGGAGGAAGGCATTTTGAACTGTTTTGCTGGTGAGGCTTGGTGATGATTTTCGATTCCAACTGGCAAGAATCAAACGTCTTATATATACCAGTCAAAGGTTAGTTTCATCAATGAACAAACATCAACCGTGATTGGCGGACCATCTCAACTCTCCACGTCCGAGTCCCGTTAATTCCGGCAAGCGAAGCGAGTGGTGGAGTTATTCTCCGAGCGTTCCAACCACCAGCGTCTCAGACTGGGTACGTCGCAGGTTACACCTCCGTTGATCGTCGTTCCTATTCAGGGAGGAAGTATGTTTGAAACGACGTTGCAGCCGTTTATAATACGAGCTTCGGTGGACTGAAAGCCACGAATGACTTGGCAAGGTTAAAACATGGATGAGGCCGACTTATCCAGGAAGCTGGTAACATTTGCCGCTGATCCCACGTGTTTCAAGGGCTTGGCAGGGATGTTTGAAACTAGGAGCCGTCTCGTCTCCAGTTGAGATGATCTTTTGTAGAACGATTTTGCTTCTTGATCATGGCATCCCCCTGCCCCTGGGTTGTCAGGTCACCGTATGCGCCCCGAGGGTCCGAAGTGTATCCAACCTATGTCAGTCTTGGTTTCCACCAATGTTTGGCAAGTCCGCCTTTTACAAACCTTGAATATGCTCTGTAGCCTGTCCCATGCAGGTTATGAGTGTGATAACTGAGAGACCGGATTCCAAAACCCATGGTTCTTGACTATTCGCTCTGATTCTATTGGTGCTGTCGTATTTTTCGGGTCTTGTTACGAATGATCCATTATTGTGTTTAACACACAAAAGGGCGTAGAGGTATTTTGGAGAAAGACAAATTCTCCGAACGGCGGTCAACCTTGATGTCTACTTACTTATCCCTGACAGAAGACACTCCATAGTCGGACTTGAGGGACAGTCGGTGAGAGCCTTCTTTACAGCACTACTTGTTCTTTGTAAATCTTCTTTGAGCCATCAAGACATTTTTTTTCATCACTCCTCAAGTTTTGCACGCGGCAGAGCTCTTGCACTTCGACTCCATCTCCAACCGACAGAAACAAGACGCATGAACAGGCACATCCGCTCCAGCAACCGCTGCCGAAAGCTTCCCTTCCAATTCTTTGACCTCTGACTCTCGACCCAGCTTCAACAAACACTCATGAACACCGTGGAGAGCCCAGACATTATTCTCATGCCGCAACGCACGGGGGAGAGCATCTGTCATGCCCAAATCCGCCATGTATACCTCGAGAGCCTTCTCCACGTGGCCTTGCTCAAGCAAGAGGGCTCCATATGCGTGCCGTGTAGGTTGCATCCAACCCCAGGGTTCATCGTAAGGGAGGTTATCCTCTCGATCGATGGCTTTGCGTAGATGCTCGTAGGCAGCGTCGAAATGCCCCATCCGGTATTCCAGTTCCCCATCTAACATGGCTTCGGCAACCTGAAGGATATCTGAACACTTGTTGTTGAAGAGAGTCCGTGAAGGAGCTACTTTTTGAGAAGCATCTTGAAAAAGGCGGCGTTGGTCCTCAGCATCTCTGACTCGTCCCGAGGCGGCAAAAGCAACCCCCTTGGCGTAGTGCGTGATTGCCGTGGTCATACAGTAGAGCTCCTCGTCTTCTGGTAGTTCAAGGCTGATGAGGTCATCCCAGCGCCCAAATCTGATCAAGACGTGGGCCCGCAATGTGAGGAAAGCCTCCAGCCAGTCCGCCATTGGAGGTGATTCTACCTGCAAAAGGCTCTTGGGCATGGATGATTCCAATCGCTCAACAGTCTCGATGGCAACTTGATATTTCCCAGCAAACATGGCGGCGTAGACACGGAAATGATAATCGTGCGCTCGGTACAGGGTGTAGAAGTTGATCGGTCCGGCTTGGGAGAGAAACCTTTCATCGGCAACAATTGCATCTGAGTTGGAGGTTATGGCTTGTTCGTACTGACCACAGAGCACGTCGAGATGAGTCGGCATGTGGTGTAGGTGGCCTCCATCGGGAACAAGACCTCGGAGATGGTCTGCGACAGGCAGAGCAGATTCGGGAGAGGGTGACATTTCCATGAGATGGATGTACATATGAAGCAGTCCAGGATGCTTCAACGCCCCATCAAAAGTCAAGGCGTGATCAAGAAGGTTCTTCATCTCGATCGTTCGTGCCCCTTCGGTCGGTTCGCAAGTTTTCAGATCCCACATGTTCCAAGGATGGAGGTTCATGACGGCGTCGACATAGAGGGTAATGACATCGAGGTCATCAGGGAATTCCTTGTAAACTTGCTCCATAGCATCGGCGAAGCCTTGATTCCAATGAACACAAGCCTCGGCTCCTTCAGGCTTCTCTGCGGGATATCGGTACTGGACTGCTTTGATGAGGGCTTTTTCGACTGCGGTGATTCCCTCGATGTTTGACTCGGCGAGTTTGGCTGCTTCATGACCGCGCTGGACAACAGCTGCGAGATCTTTCTCGTCAAAGTAACTCCACGGCTTGTTGTAGTTGGGACCGACGCAATACGCCAGACCCCAGTATGCCATTGCGCATTTGGAATCGGCTTTGATAGCCCTTTCAAAGCAAGATGCCGATTCTTCATGGTTAAATGCGTAGGCCCAGATCAGTCCGCGATCGAACCAAGTTTGGGCTTCGTCATTGCGCGTGGTGATGCGACGATGGTACGACCCGAGGTCAAAGATGTAATCTTGAGTGGACATGGCGAAGCTCAAAATTGAATGCCGATCTTCAAAAATCTTTAGCTTGGCAATCCTCGCCTTAAATATTCAGCTCGTATGATAAGAAACTCGACGATGATTGTTCAAAAGTTGAAACGTCGCCGACCTTCTCCGTCAAGCTTCCACTTTAGGAAACGCGTCCCCTCTTCGTGTACGATTGCCGCAATTGGTTGGTCGACCTTCTCCTCATCGGCGTCCCTCTTCTCGACTTGCTTCTTTTAACAAACCATGCCGAACTGTTTCAACGCTCAAGAAGGGGAGACTATAAGCGAGATACTAAGTTCTGACGCAGATGCCAAACTCGAGTGTTGCCAAGAAAGGGAAGAAGAGGCCCAAGGTCAAGGGTGCGGACGGTTCTGTTGCTGTTTTCTTGGATGAAACTAACAATGCCTGGCAGGATGTCACGAATGTGCTCGACGCCGCATTGACTGTGATCGAAATGAGCCTGAGTGCTATAAGTGCAAAGCAAAAGGTGTCAAGTGTAGTGGTCTTGGAATCAGATATCGCTTCAACGAGGGCGTGGCCTCAAGAGGAAAGCTTGCTTATAAGCTTGTTCCCGATACGCTTTCGTACAAGAAATCTCCAAGTCCAACAGCAAAAAAGGACCAGGAACCTTGTTCGCCGGGTGACAAGGTTGTTGAGACAACGCCGCCGCCAAAGCCAAGTTCTCCTGATGCGGATAATCTAGCCGAGGATGAAGATATCGCGACAACCGACAGCAAACTTTGGAACTTGGACTGGGGACTTGATCACATCGATGGAAGGTCACGCTTCTTTCTTCAGTATTGTAAGTGTACCCGCCACTCAAAAACCCAACATCCTAATGTGTCACAGTCTCAGACCATATCGCCCAGATCACGGCTGTCATCAACCTCGGCTTCAATGGCTACCGAGACTTGGTACTCCCCTACGCAGAGCTCGACTCAATGATTAGAAAAGCCATAGTTGTCGTTGCAGAGCAACATCTCGCACTCAAGACTAGCAGTTCTGCCCCCTACTCGCCAACATACGGCAGCCTTCTCCGAGATCTAGTTGAGCGGTCGAATCAATGCCCGCCAGTTCAAGATGAGCTGGCCCAGACGGCGCTGCTCTTGCTGCACATTAGAGAGATGATCAGTGGAAGTGACAACTTCAAGTTGATATACGGTTCTTTGCGTATACTCATCAAGAACATGGTTCTCGAGCAGAACCCGGAGAGCGAGAATTTGGTGCTGGGCCGCTTCGTCAAGATTCAAATTCTACGGTGTGTTAACCTTGGCCAAGATGGATCGAAAGCGTCTAATCACTTGACAGGGTGTCTCTTTTCGGAGAATCGCTCTTCGACGAGGCAAATGGGTCAGAATTTCTCCCCACTCACGGCGAAGCATGTCTCGAGTTTCTGCGATTCTGCCTGAGACTACACCCAGAGCATGAAGAGCTGATGTCGTACATCTTTGATCTCATCACCATGGCCTGTGACATTTATGTCCAAAGAGCCACCAGCAATCCCCCAATGCATCAAACAGTCCAGTCAGTTGAGAGATTCAAGCAGATTGCAGACAAGGTCGACATATATGATAATATCATTGGCCGACATCTTCTAGCATGGGCATACTTTGTCGTCGCAGCTGAGAGTTCTACAGACATCCATCGAGAGTTCTTTCTCGATCGACTGCAGACACTTCACTCTATGACGGGGTGTGGCAACGTTCTCAAAGCCATAGAGCAGATTCGGGGATTCTGGGCCGTTCAGGGGACGACTAGGTGGACTCGACTTCTTGGAGGGCCAACTCAAGCACTAATCATGTGAAGCAATACGTGTGGATGGAGTACATGGTGAAAAAGGTGAAAAAGATGACGGGCACAGACTGTTGAATGTGATTTAGCGGCGGAGAAATCATTGTATGTTTTGAATTTGGTTTGAATAGTCCGCACCAATACTCCCTTTTAACATTTACTTGGTGTACAGTTCGCGTAGAGTGTCAACCAACTCGACTCGCCCCTTGACAGTATCGTCATCATCCACAAAGTCCTTGTCAATAAGTCCACCAGGCAAACAGGCCGTAGTAAAGTCCACAAATTCCTGTACATAGGGCTCCGGAAGTTGCTTCGCAAAGAACTCGGAAAGCTGATCTCTCTCGATAAGTTTGAGCTCAATTGTCTTTCCTGTAACCTCCTCGACTGCGTTCTTGAGGTCGAGGGCGCTGTAGGATCTGGGCCCAAATAGCTTGAAATAGTGAGGGCTGGGCTTGGCCGTCTCGGCGAGGAGGGAGTTTGCACAGATCTCGCTGATGTCCTTGAGGCCCACCTAGAATAAGACGCTTAGTTTGAAATTCTGCACTCTGCATGACTCTGACTCTTACCATGGGAATCTTGTGATCCGCGGGGGAGAAAATCGAGGTGATGACCGGCGGGTCTGCCCGTGCTTCTTCAAGCACAGAAGCGAGATCTTCCTGGAAGTATGAAGGTCTGACGATTATGACCTCTGGCACTGCATCCTTGAGAATGT
The DNA here is from genome assembly GCA_003946985.1 of Fusarium duplospermum. NCBI lineage: Eukaryota > Fungi > Ascomycota > Sordariomycetes > Hypocreales > Nectriaceae > Fusarium > Fusarium duplospermum. The sequence goes on along the minus strand of NKCI01000011.1, from coordinate 289,402 downwards.
TCTCAGCGATGTGGTTGATGCGTAGAATGCCCTGGTTTTCATTTAGTAGTGATCAAATATATATTTGGAATAACGACGTACGATGCCATGATCATTCTGAGCACCGGTCGCAGAGAACAGGAGAAGCCGCTTGACGTCTGGTGCAGCTGCTAGGGCATTCTTGACATTGTTCCCAGCGCGAGTAGCAAACTCCCCCGAGTCTGTTCCGTCATAGGTAGGTGGTGGGATATAAAAGACGGCGTCTGAGCGACCAAAATCAAGTCCAGTGCCGGCTCCAACGTCACCCTGGACGGCCTCAAAGTTGGGGTTTTGCACAAAGTCGGCGGGAGCCTTTGATGCGTCTCGATAGATTCCGCGAACGAGGGGCTTGCTCTCGGAATTGAGAAGGGCGCGGACGGTTTCTCTACCCGCCTTAGTGGAGGCCGGGACGACGGTGATGTGAGGCGCCATGTTGAAAAGAACAGATGATGGGAATGTTATTTCGGTGTGTTTGGAAAAGCAGGAATATGGTTTATCAATGGAAGATTGCATGAGAGGATCCTCATCCTTATATACCACGTCACATCAGTTACCTTTATGGCGTCAACCAAGTCGATTGAGATATATAAGTCCGAAAGTCCGAAAAGCATATACAAAATGAATAATTTTCCATTCTCAAGGAGTAGACACATAAGGCCCGAAAGACCGAAAGTCCGAATACAAGCCAATAATTATATTATTAACGATCCTTCGAGCTGAACTTGACCGTCAAGTGGCGGGTCCTCAAGGGTGGTAAGCAGTAAGGATGGGGCCACTCATGGGTGGTCAAGCGAGGGGGATTATAAATCAAATAATCAGTCTTGCGTCACCCACAGAATCTGGGAGAATTGCGATTTTCCTAATGAGCATTGTTTAATCCTGCTATTGGAGACGATCTTTCACGTGCATTCTTCACAACAGCCACACAGGGTGCCGCGCTCGTTTTGACCAAGATCCGGATTAGCTTAATTTTAAGGTTGACGTAGCTCATCGAGATGTCTATTAATAGTTTTTAGCCATTGCTCTATTCGGCTTACTCGTGCACTACAACTTCTATCTTTGACATAAATCTTGCAGCAGTATGCTGAAATTGTTATTAATGGTATTAATTTCGATCAAGAAGATAGCGACTTTGGCGGACCTTGAAAGACGAATTTGTAACCGAATAGGTCGTAGCAGAAGCGATATTTTAACTGGGCAACATCTTGTAGGCTTATCCTAAGTTCTCTTTACTCGTTCATCCGTCCATATAGCTTCCATATGCGGGGTTGAGTTATATCGGGTTTGCTTCTAATATGGCCATACAGTCATGCTCTTTACTGATGATTTTTCTATATGAGAAGAAGCTACAGACAGGAATTAGGTTTCTAGAAACTAAAAAGTCGTCATGGTTAGGTGGTAGAATGCTCTAAACACAATCACGGATAAGAGGCGGATATGTCGATAATTGGCTCTGCATGGCGGATAAGGACACAACGTCAATGCCGTCATACGCTTCAAGATGGTAGCATGCGGATGATACCCGAAAACCTACGGCACACATCCGGGTGACTAAACACGACTCACCAGTAAGAAGCCACCGGTTATATATGACCTCCCCCGCCGTAAACATTCCCTCTGGTATCATTCAAGTATCTATCAGGCGATAGACAGCTGTGTACTCTCTTTTGATCACGAGAACATCAATCATGTCTTCAACTGTCACTATCACAGCTACAGCTGCCCCCCAAGGCAACTCTAGCTTGAACGTCTCGACAGACAAGGATGGCAAGGTGAAGAGGCTGCAAAAGATTCCACAGTTTCCAACGAAGGAGGCAACGAGACGATGGCAACTAGAACAAATGGCTGGAGCCTTTCGCGTCTTTGCAAGACTCGGATATGCGGATGGAAGCAGTGGTCATATTAGCTTGAGAGGTAGGCCACGGGATATGACCAGGTCTGTGGGATACCAAGACACTTGATACTAACAACTGAATATAGACCCTGTTCAGCCAAACACCTTCTGGATCAACCCCTACGGCGTCCACTTTGGTCTCATCAAAGTGTCTGACCTCGTCCATATCGACGAAGAAGGCAACAGGATCGGCGGCGCGGACAAGCTCGTCAACAAAGCCGGCTTCATCATCCACGCCGCTATCCACAAGCGCCGCCCTGATATCAACGCAGCCTGCCATCTTCACAGCCCCTACGGCCGCGCATGGTCAACCTTTGGCAAGCCAATCGAGATGATCAACCAAGACAGTTGCATGTTCTACAAGGACCTTGCCGTGTACGCCAACTTTGGTGGTGTCGTCTTTGCCAAGGAGGAGGGTGCTCGTCTTGCTGATGCGCTTGGTGCTACCAAGAAGAATATCATTCTGCAGAACCACGGTCTGCTGACTTCGGGAGGCACCATAGGCGAGGCTGCGGCGTTCTTTATAGCTTTGGAGAGGGCTTGTCAGGCCCAACTGCTGGTCGAAGCGGCCGTGGCCCCTGATGGATCGCAGCTTGCCAAGACCTTGGTGAGCGATGAAGAGGCACAGTACACGAAGGACGGGACTGGGACTGCTGAGGTCATGTATTTACAGTTTGAGCCCGAGTATCAGTATACACTGAAGGAAAGTGGAGGCGACTTTCTCCTCTAGGCTGTTGAAATGGCCGTAAACCAATACGTCAATGTGACTCATTTTGCAGAAGAATTTCATATTTCAAGGGGTAGCAGAATCACACTAGTACAAAGTCCTTCTCCTGGCCCTTCATAACACGCAGCGCCGCTCCCTTCATGATGCCATAAATGTCTAAAAGTTACACTGTCAGCCATGACCGATGTAACTAGGTAAATAACTTACAAGCTTCCCCTGCTAGCTGGAAGACACTGGAGTCGTCTTTTGCCGGGCGTAGCAGAAATGGGACCTTGGCACCAAGAAAGACGCAAATGCTATCACCAACTTGGACGGGAACCGGGCTGCGGCCCAGCAAGCCTCGACGAGTGATGAAATACGAGCTCTTGTTTCTTTGGATGTATAAAGGAGCCACTGTTTGGGGTTTATACTTGGCCTCGTTGTCTGATTCGTCTTCCTCCTCCAGCAGCTCGGAATTATCGTCATTAGCGTTGCTGCAGCGGATGTTCTTTTCGTCAGGTGTTTCAAAGACCTTGTCGAAATGTTCTTTACCAAAGGTCTCATCACGTCCGTATTGCATAGTCTTAATGCACGTCTTTTTCAGGGCTGTCAGTGTGGCGTACCCGGGGTGTAGCTTGCCCTCGTGCCATAGTTTCTTGACCTTATGGTACCATCCGTCTTGTATCTTGTCTAGGGATACTGAGCTGAACTCGTCATCTTTGACAGGAATGCGTTGCGCCACGGTATCGAACTCGATGCCTCTAAGGCGGAGATGCGTGCTATCTTTGAGGATGGAGGCCACGCTTTCAGTGCTTCCACCTGCGGAGAATGAGACGGGGAGAACTTCTTGTAGATCAAGTAGTATAGAGCGTATCGTAAAGTCATACGAGGCTTCATCCATCTTGAGTGGGTGATGGGACCAGTCAGGAAGCCATGTAGGCCAGTCTCCCCCATCGGGTCGATTACTGGGATCGGCACACTTGGCCCAGCCTCGATCGCATGCACTCAGAATATCAAGATTTGTCTCCTGTGACAGAGCAGTTCTGAAAGCCTCCAGGAACACCTCTTTCTTTGTCTTGTTATAGTTGGGTACTATGTCCTGCGGATCCGAGATTCCGAGCAGGCCGTATATGTAGTCATGTTCCATGGTCGCAAGTCGATATCTCATGTTGAGTAGTGCTTCAACGAAGCCCGCCTGCCTGGAGCGCATGCCAATTGCCCCCAACATACTACTGTATGGCTTGAGGAACGGGCCAGAATCAGCCCCAAAGCTGGTTCGCGGCTGGGCCGTGGTTTGAAGTGGTCTTATTGCTTCGAGGAGCTTCATATTGAACCTATGAACACCCCACATGAAGAAGCCATCCTGAGCAAGGACAAGCTCCTGGGTGATCCAGACGCGCTTCCAGAAGGGAAGAGAAAGAAAGGTCCCCAGTGATTCGCTAAGTCTCATTATCAACAAAGGATCGTGGTTGTATAGCGACTCCCAGACTCGAAAAGCGTTCTGCTCGTTCTCCTCGCCGCGCTCACACAGTTCATCGTAGACTTGTCCAAAGTCGACAAAAACCTCGGCTGGGCTGACTCCCCACTGGCGATGGAAAAGAGAGCTGCTCTCAGGTACTCCGAGCCAATATAAGACAGCTTGACATTCCGCGTAGATACGCTTCATCTTGAGAACCTCGCGAGCCCTCTCGCCAAAGTCGTCTTGGTTGATGCAAATCGCATCTACCCATAGTGACACCGGCGCCATGGTGTCTCGAATATGCAAGAGTGCCTCATAAAGGCCTGGGGATACTCCTTTTTGCTTGCCATTGATGAAGATCTTCTTTTGCGGCGTTGGAGCGCCCCAGACATACGACAATGCCATAAAAGGGTGCCTCTTTGGGTCCAAAGTCTCCGTGGCCTTGAGGTCTAGGCGCACGAGACAGCAGTGCACATCGCTCCCATCTTCCTCACAATATTCAGGAAGAAGAAAAAGAATTCGGAGTTGATCGGGACCGAGCTGGGCTTTGCCATAGGTAAATGCCTCATCCACAGAGGAAGAAGGATCTGCTTGGGCCATGGCTTTGATAAGGTCCATTTTCAATCAGAAGAAGTATGAGGTATGGAATGGTGTTGTTATGACGTATAGCATAGAAGCTGCTGGGAATAACCGAAAGCTGATGAAGAAAAGAGGGAAAGATGAGCCTAGATGGCGTACGGAGTAGAGCTGAAAGGGTCGCCAGCAGCTGGCCAGCCCCATGCAGCGCTGAGCTTCCCACCAATGTGACAGGTCAGAAAGAAACAGAAAGCTTAGTGATTACAAGAGAAATGATATGATAACACAGAATTATAGGCCAGTGGGATCCTAGGACGGGCTCGAGTCGAGATACGCTAAGTGAGTTGGCATGCATGTCTATACGAGAGGCCTTGGCTTGGCTCGCCCGGCCTGAAAGTGGCTAAGAGGACGAGATTTCCAATCAGGATTGAACAAGTGTTTGTGAAAGCCCAAGAGAAGGCTGTTCAGGTACATGCAGGAGGCCCGGTTGGTAAGCTATCGGCTACCTCGGTGCCGCAATTCAGAAGGTTTTGGCTGAGATATCTGGCCTGAGGCTAAAAAGTAGAAATGCTCATTTCAGGATAGTAGAAAACCGGCTCACAGGCCAGGCGTTTTCTCTTTCTCGCTCATATCCCCCTTTTTATTTTATTTTTCTTTATCTGGCTCACCAGCCTGGAAAACTCTCAACCCCGGAGACTTAGTCCCAAGAGCCTTGGCAAACAGCACCTCAACAGAATGCATGGCAGCAAGGGGGTCAGGCTTGAGGACCGGCTCACTGCCATCCGAGACGTGCTAGATGATGGAGAATTCACGGCTCGAGCGTTCCAATCAGAAACAGGCCACGACAGTGACTTTGCGCCCAGAATTAAAGCTAGTCTTCTACAAGAGGATGTCCATCGCTCCCAGGCTCCTATCGATGAAGAATCAAGCCAGTCGGAGAAAAAGTCTGCCACTCTCGAGACTGGGACTGGGGGAATCGACACAAAGCCCAGCGACATTTCCTCTGACAGGGGCGGTTTAACGAGCCACTCTGACCTCCAGGAGGGAGATGAGGTGAAGGAAGAAGACAAGCTCGGCCGGAAAGCTGAGATACGGCACCTTTATGACACGAAGGAGAAAAACTCTGCTGGAGAAACGATCTACTCTACCAAAGTCCCAATTGCTAGTGGCATTCGCCAGAAGCTTGACAGAGTCCTCGACAGTACCATGGAGTATGCCATCCTTCACTACCACGATGCTTCCCTCAGGACGAAATTTGTCAGCATCCAAAACCCCCATCTCAAGGAGTGTCTGGAAGACATACTGTCTGGCTACCCCGATGTTGATACTGCAGCCCCGACTGTTGAGTTTAGGGCCCCCTTCATGGGCTTCGTGCACCGCTGGGATCGACTTCTTCATGCAGAGAAGATCGCAGACGACGAGAAATCGAAGGAGCTCCTTAGCCTTCTACGGAAAACTCTAGAACCAGAGTTACAGGGTTCTTTTCGAGCGCTGCAAGAATTCCGGAAGACAGGCTACCTCACCTTCCCCCACATTCTGGTTGCCTTGGTGCCCAACGAGATCATACTGAAACCTCAGGACGGTGTGCTTTCGGCCGGCATCCTCCAGAAGGCAGTCATCAAGAAAGACATGATGGGAGATCTCGTATGCAAACTCAAAGTCCATGTGTTGGAGTGGAATGGGAAGAGCTTCGGGTACGAAAAAAGGACATGGGAGGTTGAAAGCTTCGAGGGATTCCGCAAGGCGACGGATCTCGACGCTTTCCCTCTCAAGGCCCACCCAGACCAAGAGCAAATTAAGCAGCGCTTGGTTGACAGAGGTAAGATCTTTGAGGACTTACACGGCCAGCACGTCAAAAACTACAACGGGTTGGTGCATTTCGAGTCCAGTTGGGAACGAAAAACGATGTTTGTACGTGGCATTGTTTAACCATTGGTCTCATTCCTTACTGGCTCTAGATATCGGAACGCGTAATCATCGACGCCAATGCCTTTTACAGGTTCCGACACCATCCAGTTCCGGACCTAACAGAGCTCGAAAGCGAGGAGGGAGAACAGGAGATGGATTCCCCCGATGCCCCTGGCGGTACCCACACGAGGAGTCAACAACAGGCCGCCCTGACTGAAAAGCAGTGCATGCTGGCGGTGCCACACGTCAAAGGCTTTGCCATCAGTACGAAAAAGTGGTTCGAATTCGCCGTCAGTGACGTCACCCCTATTGCCTGGAATGAGAAGCTGCTGGGCAATCTCGTGATCCCGGACGAGGAGAAACAATTGCTTCTAGCGCTGGTTGCGCACACTGTGAAACAGGAGGGTGGAGGATTTGATGACTTTATAGAAGGAAAAGGTATTCTCCAACCAACTGATAATTCCCCTTCCCCTTCCCTAGTAATGCTAGGACTTGTTTAACTTGCTACTAACATATTGGGGTTCCAGGAAAGGGGTTGATCCTACTTCTTGCCGGACCACCAGGAGTGGGCAAAACCTTGACCGCGGAATCAGGTATGGCTATTGAGGGGCATTTTAATTCACCTGGGACTGAAGACCAGTTTAGTAGCCGAAGAGCTCAGGAGACCCTTGTACAGGGTTGGGGCCGCCGATCTGGGCCTTTCGGCGGAAGACGTCGAATCTTCTCTGAAGGAAGCTTTCGATAGATGCTCCCATTGGAATGCCGTGTTGCTCATTGACGAGGCCGACGTCTTCTTGGAGACGCGATCTAGTGATAGGCTCGCCCAGAACGAGCTAGTATCAGGTCAAGATATCAAAACTTTTTATCTAAGGAGAGCGCTACTGACTATCGATTCTAGTATTCTTAACCACATTGGAGTATTACCAAGGAGTCCTCATCCTCACCACCAATAGGACCGAAGATATTGATCCGGCTTTTGAGTCTCGTATCGATATTATACTGACATACGACCACCTGAGCCAAGATGCTCGAAAGCAGATCTGGTCTAACTTCATTAGCCGGCTGCCTCCAGACTCGGTTGATCTTGGCGAAGCGGATCTGGACAACCTCTCGGGGTGGAATATCAACGGGAGGCAGATAAAAAGCGCCATCAAGACTGCACGGATCATGGCAACTAACGAAGGTGCACCGCTAGGTGTCCGTCATCTGGACATTGTGCTCAATATTCGAAGAAGAGGTTCCAAGGTCTTAGGTACGCAGGCCTAACTTGGGTTCGTGGTATGGCGGAACATGAGGTCAAAAATCCTCAAGGGAATCTATCGGGATACCTAGTCATAGATAAACCGCAGTCTAGAAGCATACACAGCTCCTTTCCTTACCAGAGAGACAGAAAGAAAGTCAGACAGTAGTAAAGACGTTATTTTCAACGATCTTCTGGCCCAGTTATCCCATGGATGGCCAGACTTCAAGAACACCTTTATCTCCCGATCTTGTCTGTCGGTTATCCCGGCTTCAACTATGATAAAGAACACATTTCCAACACATCATAGCATTATATCCCAATGCTAACATAGTGGCCTTTTTTTTTTTTTTTTTTTTGCCTTTCTGCCACCTGCGGCTACGGGCAGTCAAAGACTCATACCTATCTACATAAGGGGTTTTTAACTGCTCTAACCTCCATACGAGAAATAAGAGAGAATGGCCATTTCCTACCTTACCAACTGCAATCATCTTGTGGTTGTTGGGGTCAGTCAACAGGAATTATATGGTAGTTTAGGCAGCTTGGATGCAGAATCTCGGCGAGTTACCAAACTACTGTTAATTGGCGTATATATTAACTTTGAACACGATGGAGGATTAACTATCCATGTGTTCTTTATCATAGGTAGTTGAAGCCGGGATAACCGACATACAAGATCGTAGAGGGTTAACTACTGAGGTTCACCTGCAAAAGCTTTAACTATGAAGCCCCTGATACCCAGTTTGACATTTGATTCTCCAGCCAAAGTCATCTCGACTCCACATGGCGACGGCATCAGTGCAGTTCAGGATCCACAGTCACAACTCTTCAGGTTTCGTGGTCTAACGGTCATGACTGCGGATTCTGATTCCGCCAGCGAGGGTTCGACTCCCTCCGAGACCTTTACTTTCGCACTTCAAGGTGCCCATCCCACAGGAATAGCATGCAAGCTTGCTCATATTTTTGCTTCCTGATCATATAGAGGTATAGAGACTAGGTACGCGGCTGTCCATAGAGAGGGGTAGCTCAACGGATGTATACCAAGCCAATGTTTCAGTATAAAAGTGGGTGTGGGAGGCATGTGGAGCTGATAGAGAATACCTAGGTTAGAAGAGGTCAAGTTGAGGGGGGATTTGTGTTAATTGCAACGGATATCTAGTCAGGTTGAACTATATGCACAAGCCATCAGGCAGTGCGACTGCGTGAGAAGTCATAAGCTCACTGTCCCTTCTCTTTTAAATAGATCGTACCACTCACACTGCACCCTGCCGCCATTAAGGTAAGACATGTGAAACTCGTCTCGCTAAGAATCGCTTTCAGCCAAAGTTGTCGTAATCGCTGTAAGATTCCTGTACGCCTTCTCGCTATGACTCCCCTATGAGGCACCATCACTCATCTAAGCTTGTCCCACTGAATGTAAAGTTGGGCGAGTGGAGGGTCTGTCAGCCTTGGCGAGATACGTGTACTCCCTTCTGATACTAGCCTTTTGAAGGCGAAAGGGTTGTGCACGCCAGCTCCAAACTTGTTGGGAAAAGCCTTAAAGACATCCCTCCCCGATCAGCGGCTCTTGAGAGCCTCCAATCGACACATAGCCTTGCCCTTTAAGCTTTTCAGAATGGATCATACGTCCGGTCACCTCTCCTCTGCACATACCACTAATAGCTACCAAGCTGTCCCGCACCAAGACGCACAAGGCCATGGAGAAGAGGAAAGACAGCAGACTTGTCTTGAAGATCCTATATCAAGCGAGCCTGACACTTCTGAGAACGAAAACGCGGATCCCCCGGACGGTGAGATGCCACGAATGAAGCGCCACGGTCTTAATTTGGCCACAATCCTTGGAGATGTGGCCGCCATTGCATCACCGGTTGCCTTCATCGTCTTCGCAGTCATGGTTCTGTGTCTTGATGGCTCAGAAGCCAGCGAAACTTCGTATGCGAAATGGAATAACGCGGCCACCGTAGTATGCGATCTTTGTAATGTGAAGACAATAAAGGCCTGGCTGACAGGTATAATAGCTCGGTACGTTATTCCCCATCATCTTTGCTTCCACCGTCGGTCGTTTCGTCTACGAGATTGCACGGTGGAAACTCGAACAAGGGGTTACCCTTGGCACACTGGAGCAGCTCCTGGGAAGCCAAACAGTAGGCTCAACCGTCCTGACCCATGCCAAGCTCTGCTTCATGAACCCTCTGGCAGCTGGGCTGCTCTTCATCTGGATCTTTTCACCTCTAGGCGGCCAGTCCCTGTTGCGCATTCTAAGCTCACATCTGGAGCCTGTCGTGCAGAACTCAACCATTGTTCACTTTGATTCGGACTCTGCCTCCATTCTTGCCCATCCAGAGCCAACGACTGAAGGGGGGCTCAGTGGTTCTGATGAATTGATCAGATATCTGGGAAACTGGTACAGTGCGTTACTGCTAGCCCCGCTAACGATCAAGACAGACGGCATGGATCTCTGGGGAAACGTCAAGATCCCTTTCCTCTCCGAAGAAAGTAATCCTCATAACTGGAGCCAAATGTCATGGAGTCCAGATCTTAATTACTTCTCATCGTTCGCAGGATATCCGGTTGCCAATGTGTCTACGGGCAACTCGACCTTTTCTATGCAGACCAGCTACCTTCAACTCAATTGCTCCAAGCAGCAAAGCAAAACGTGGGGCTTTAAATACAACATCACTCTTCTGGAAAACTTTTATGAGTGGGACAACGTCACCTACCAGAACGGAACCATCTACGGCATTACTGACTCGGGCGGCACCACCACGACATGGAACTTTGGTGTTGATCGATTCGTGGATCCCTTCTGGCTTAACACTTCACTCTTGTCTGAGAGACTAGGCTGGGGTCGCCCTCATACAACTGCGTTCAAGCGGCCCTTCATTTTCGAGAATGAGACAGGGATCGAGTCGAGGCCAGCAACCCTCTTTCTCGACGCCGAAATCATGCCGGGAGGCAGCGCTGAAGAAGATTGGCCCTATTCGGTTACAGCTCAATGTGAGATGAAGCAGAAATACATCGAGTCACGAGTGTCCTGCTCCCGTTCACCTACAACCCCGCAGAACTGCACCGTCGTCGCCCAGCGCCCTTCCCGCCGTCGGCATGCGCCTGAGGATATATCAATACTATCATTTCCCTCCACATTGCACTGGGTCTCTTGGGGACTACCGAAAGCATCGGGGACAAACCCTTCTGCAAGGGCAGACCTCTCGATCAGGTATCTGATCGACTCCAAGACAGGGCACACCACCAAAGCCATCACCTTTGGCGAATTCGAGAAACTTGATGATGCCTTGTTCAGTCGCCGATTATCCCAGTTGTTCAATACATATCTTGTCCTCTCGCAGACCGATTTGGGGACGATAGGCACGGTCGATGACAAGCAATTCTTCCCAGAAAACGTAACGGTACCAGCCCAAGTGAGCAACTTGGTTCAGAAATACACCATATCTAAGCCCTGGATCACCCTTTTCTTAGTGTCATGTATCGTGCTACTCTGCAGTGGCGTGCTCAGCGTGGCCTTTGCCCACCTTGCCGACGGCCCCGAGATTCTTGGCTATGCTTCGACAGCCGTGCGGGATTCCAAGTTCCTCGAGTTGCTACCAGAAGTTGGAAGTATGGCGGCAATGGATATCACGAAGATGATGAGAGGCGAGCGACTCCGATATGGGATTACGCATCTGACGAGAAAGGGGCAACGGTTATTGGGAGTTGGCCGTGAAGCAGAGACGGAAAAGATCAAGGACAGGTTCAATCAAGGGGCATAATTTACACAGATAGAGCAAAGCCTTGGTAGATGGACCTAGAAGACGAGTAATATGACCCAGGATTCTTTCTTTTCCTGCTTCTTTCTTTTCCTAGCCCGAATCCCTCCTCTTGTTGGCATATGAGGCATTACCAAGGATGAGAAATGTCGTTGCTGTGCGAACATTGCCTTATTCATCACCTCCATCAACCTTGACAATACGCTGAGTGGCCGTCTCCGTCTTGTGGAATCGCCAAGGGCGAATCTTTCTCTCAAACAACTCGTCCAGTTCAGCAGGTGACCGACTATATAAATGTCAGATCGAGATCAACAGAGTAAAGGACTAAACAAACCTGGCAGTCTCAGGGATCAAGAACCACATAGCGACAGTAAATGGAAGACCAAGTCCTGCGTAGAACCAGCCCGTCTTTAGACCCCAGTTCCACTGGTTGGTGTTGACCATGTAAGGAGTGAGGACGTTCATGACCACGCCCGCAACACATGTCGACGCGGCGCCGAAACCAGCTGTGTACGGCCTCAATCGCTGGGACGAGATTTCGCCGATAAAACCCCAGCCGGTAGCACCGTTGGAGACCATTCCAAGATCTAATAGTTGGTGAGCGAGAGTTAACCGTAGGAACACTATTACTTACTCCAAAGGACCGCAAAGACAACCATGAGATAATTCGTCGCGGAAACCTGGGGAACGACACCGAGGATGCCAACAGCAGTAGTTGAAACCCAAGACAGAGTTGTGCCACCGCAGGAAATTCTGCGACGACCGACCCAATCCGCAGCAAAGATCAAGCCGATACCAGCAGCGACATTGATGCCGGACGTAATGCAAGTATACTTGAACGGGTCAGAGATGCCAGCTTGTTGGAAAAAGTAGCTTCCGAATGTTCCAAAGAGAGTAAGGCCGATGAATTGCTGGGTAAGCAATGTCCACAACGCAATAAGAGTGCGTAGTCCATCAATGCCCCGGAAGATGGCATACCACTTTTCACGACGCTGATCGGCAGCGATGGTACGCTCATGGTCAATCGCCATGGATAAGAGTTGAAACTGCTGATCGATATCGTAGCCCTCGACGCCGTGATGGAGGATTCGTAGGGATCTCTTGGCCTGCTCATGCTTGCCCCGACTGACGCACCAAGCAGGCGATTCAGGAACAAGGAGGTAGATGATAATCATGAGACCGATCTGAGCCCATTGGGTATAGATGGGTGTGAGCCAGTCGTGGCGGTCGGTCTCAGAGAGGACTTGCAACGCAACAGGCGCCATGAACTGGCCAACGGTGAACCAAAGACTGTAACTCATGAGTAAACCACCACGAATTCGAACAGGCGCAACCTCGGAGATATAAGTCGGAATAGTAGACTGCAAACATCCCACGCCAATACCGGCAAGCAGCTTAGCAATAAGCCATACCTCCCATCTTCGTGCCAGACTCTCGCATAGAACGCTGCAGGCGAGGATGAGCCAGTACCAATACATGGCAACCTTGCGGCCGAAGCGGTCGGACACAAAGGTTAAATGGGTCATGCCAATGATCTGGCCGACAGACATGATGGAGCTCCATCCGGCGAGGATGTCTGAGGCAAGGAAGGGTTCGCCGGCATCGTTGAGCTTTGTGGCGAATTGGCGGACAAAGCCTGGGTTGGCGATGATGTTTCCATTGATGCTGCACAGGTTAGCAGGGTTGGATAACAGGTTTGGAAGATTTGTAAGTACCCAATTTGATAGCCATCGGTGGCAGCGCTGAAGGTGACTGCAAAGCAGATGGCGGCGTTGACCTTGAAGGCCTTGACAGTCTCCCACAAAGAGAGTGTCTCATAGCCAGAGATGCCCTGACCTTTGGAGGCAGCATCTAAGGCGAGGTCCTTGCGAGTGATGCCATGTTCGTTGTCAGCCGGGTTATCGTGCTGACTGATTTCAGGCTTGGCCTCGATGCTCTCACGAGTCATTGTGGATGTTATAATGGATAATTCTCACACGTCTCGTTCAATAATGCCTCCACATTTTAACAAGTGGGAATAGCACACAGATGCTCTGCATTTATATGTCCCCGAAATTGACCATATTCTTCAACTACATGCTCTTTCTACGCCTAAACCACGGCCTAAAAACTTGGCCGTTTTTGGAAAAAGAGCTCAACACTTTGCTGTTTAGGGATAATACCCCAGGTCCAACCCCAGGTTTCCAGTGGATTGGGTATCCTTCCGCGAGTCATGCTCCCCAGACTCGAGAGACGAGGCGGGGAGGAGCGCGGGGGCTGGGGTGACTCTTTACATGGGTATAGCATCGGCAATCATTCTCGGAGAGGTTGAGGAAATGAAGATCGCTGTATTAACGTTTGGTCGGCATGTCAATCCACCGAAACAGCGATTGTTTCGGTGGAGACAGAGAGGAACAGCAGATACAAGAACCCACGTTCGCGCCCATCTCGACCGAAGAAGAGATCATCTTCCATCCTGTTCGAGCATACCCCCAGTAGTGCGTGATCCCGTGGTGTTCATTAGCTTCGAACCCGTCCCGTAGTTTAACCATGATCCACCAAAGACAGCCTCATCTGACCATACATAACCGCATCAGGCAATAAGAAGCGTATGTCGAGCCCGAGCAACTGGGGACAAGGATGGAGACATTTGTCACCTTAGATCCACTGTTGGTTCCGGATGATGGGCGATTGGCTACTGTCTCAGAAGGTCGCCGTTTCGGGCCATCATACGCCGACCTAACATGAGGGGTTGACCTTGATGCTCAGACCATGACGCTACATTAATCGTTCTCGACACGATAATTCGGCCTTGATTCAACCGATACAACAAGGTACAATATCCATACACTACAGAGGCAAAACATCAGGCTAAAAGAGCAAGCAAATAGAAAATATATCCCCGAGCGTCGTCCAAACTATCCCCCTCCTGGACTTCAAGTGCCAGTCAATGTAACCCCGCTTCATCATGTCCGCCCTCAAGGTCGTCGACGTTCGTTTCGAGCATTATCTTCCGGAAAACACTCTAGGCGTGCACGAGACGAAGCCTCGAATCTCGTGGCGATTCGAAAATGCGCCCGAGAACTTTACGCAGGAAGAGTATGAGCTTCAGCTGAGCAAGGTCACCCGAGGAGAGACTGCAGAGGTCTGCTCGGTCAAGAGGACATCTCCCGACTCGCAGCTGGTTGCTTGGCCTCACGAGAAATCTATTCAATCTCGTGAGAAATACTCTATCCGTGTCAGAGCCCGAGGAAAGGGACAATCAGAGCCCACAGCATGGAGCGAACCGGCAACTCTGGAGGCTGGCCTCTTTGACAGAAAAGAATGGACCAGCAAGCTCATCTCAGCACCCTGGTCAGACGACAACACCGACAAACCCCAACCTGCAGACCTGTTCCGAAAGGAGTTCAAGGTGGAAGCAGATATTCAATCAGCAAGACTCTACATCACAGCCCAAGGAATCTACGAAGCCGAACTCAATGGGAAGCGGGTTGGTGATTACTTCTTGGCTCCTGGTTGGAACAGCTACGATTCGCTGTTGAACTACCAGACATATGATGTCACTGGACTTCTCTCTTCAGGGGAGAACTGTCTCGGTGTCCATGTCGCTGAAGGCTGGTATAAGGGCCGACTTGGATTTGAAGGAGGCCAGCGCAACATCTGGGGCTCTCGCACCGCCTTCCAAGCACAGCTTGAAGTCCAACTGAAGGACGGTACCAGTTACACTGTCGTGACGGACGACAGCTGGACAGCGTCACAGGGACCTATCAAGCTGGCAGAAATCTACGATGGAGAAAAGTACGACGCGACTACAGAGATTCCTGGCTGGTCGAGTCCCGGCGTTTCTTCTGGAGACTGGAAGGCTGTCGACATTCTTCCCCCGATTTCTGAGTCTGTTGCTCTCACTGCCGGCTTCTCCGAGCCTGTACGGAGAATCGAGACCGTCAAGCCTATCAAAGTCATCACAACACCCTCCGGCAAGACTGTCCTTGACTTTGGACAGAACCTAGTCGGATACATCCGCATCAAGTCCATCAAGGGGTCGCACGGTCATTCAGTCACCATCACTCACGCCGAAGTCATGGAAAAGGAGGAGCTGGGAATCAGGCCCCTTCGTTTTGCCCAAGCTCAGGATGTCTACACCCTCAAGGGCGACGAAAAGGGCGAATCGTATGAGCCTCGCTTTACCTTTCACGGCTTCCGATACGCTCAGGTCGACAACTGGCCATCCGCAGAAGATAACTTGCTGGATGTGCTAGAGGCGGTTGTTTGTAACACAGACATGGAGGAACAGGGCACTTTTGCTTGCTCGGACGACAAGCTCAACCGACTCTTTAGCAACGTCCGCTGGGGCATGAGAGGCAACTTTGTTTCCATCCCAACAGACTGTCCCCAGCGCGATGAACGTCTAGGCTGGACCGGCGATCTCGCCCTCTTCGCCCCCACAGCAACATTCGTCTACGGATGCACCTCTATCCTGCGAGACTGGCTGCAAGACGTTTGGGCAGACCAGAAGAAGCAGAAGGGCGTTCCTCCCATGGTTACCCCTAATATTCTCAGCTACAACAATTTCTGGGGTAACCCCTGGCCGTGTGCCATCTGGCATGATGTGACTGTCCTCGCTCCTTGGGCTTTGTGGGAGGAGACGGCGGATCCTACTGTTCTGGCGGATCAGTTTGAGTCCATGGAGACGTGGTTGAAGGTTATCCCCAGAAACAAGACTGGTGCTACTCACCTTTGGGACTCCAACTCGGCCCAGCTTGCTGTAAGAATTGTTTCCCCAAGTTTAGAAGCCATTGACTGACAGAGATAGGACTGGCTCGATCCTACAGCACCCCCGGATGCCCCCCACAAAGCTCAGGCAAACCCCCATCTAGTCGCCGACGCTTTCCTCGTCCGCAGTCTAGACTTGGTAGCCCGCGTGGCAGAGATTCTAGGCCGAACTGAGGATGCTGCCCGGTACAAGTCTGAGGCTGCAAGCGCCCGTGCCGAGTTCAGGGGTGAGTACGTGACGTCCAGTGGCCGTATCCTGTCAGAGTGCCAGACTTCTTACTGTCTTGCTATCTGCTTCGATCTGCTTGAGTCTCATCAACTCGCTCGTGCTGGTGAGCGTCTGGTCGACATTGTCCGACGCAACGGCTTCTGTGTTGGCACTGGATTCGCTGGTACACCCTTCATCTGCGAAGCCCTCACAAGAACTGGTCACAGCGATGTCGCTTACTCAATGCTCCTAAACGAGACATGTCCTTCATGGCTATACACCATCTCCATGGGCGCAACGACCATGTGGGAGCGTTGGGACAGCATGTTGCCCGATGGCACCATCAACCCGGGCGAGATGACGAGCTTCAACCACTACGCTTATGGTGCCGTGGCCAAGTTTATGGTCGAGCGCCTGGCCGGTCTCCAACAGTTGGAGTCGGGTTGGAAGAAGACTAGAGTGCAACCAGAGATTGGAGGCGAGTTCAAGTGGGCATCAGCGCAACACCTGACTCCCTATGGTATCGTCTCAAGTTCCTGGAACCTGAAAGAGATTGAGGGTGAAAAGAACGCATTCACACTTCAAGTCGACGTCGTGGTTCCACCAACCACCACAATGGAGGTTATCCTCCCGGCGCCAGAGGGTCCAAAGACCGAGGTTATCGGATCTGGAAAGTGGTCGTTTAGCACTCGCTACGAGAGGAACTATGTGTGGCCTGTCAAGGCTATTCGTTCAACGATGCCTGGGTTCCCGGAAGAGGAGTAGTTGAGCTGGCATTACGCATGAACGACGTGGCTCCTGGAAGATACCATGTCTGGTGACGACGCAGCATGTAGACTGTTTAAATAGACCATCCCTGTACCTACAATACCACTTAAGACGCTCTATCAAGCAGTTACTTGCCACACCCCCATATAGAGTAGCATTGCCACAAGACACTTTTTCTCTTGAATCCTTAATCGAGGCAGGGAAAAGATCATCAGCACTTCCCCAAAATAAGCCCCACGCGCCGCTGAGTTTCAAGGTAAGCTGACAACTTGTCGCTTCTAGCCTCTCGTGCCGCTCAATCATACTACGGCCTTGTAGGGCAGGGGCTCCATCATTGTAGCCGCAACTTGTAACCAAGTTTGTCTATCGGGATGCATGTCAGATCAAGATTCGGGAAGGACGGTTTGAAACGCGTCATTGGACTCAAACACATGGATTTATAGAGATATAAATTAGAAGTTGTGCTCCGTTCCACTGGTCGCTTGGCCCTTGGATTCTCCATTTTCTCCTCATCGACAGTCGTGGCGAAACAAGAACTATTGCATACTCATTCCCCAAGTTTCACTACCAACCTTTCGCCATGACACAAACAAAATATGGAAGGCGTCTCTTGCCCTCTCTCGTCGACGAAATCGCCATATCTGATCCAGACCGAGTCCTCTACTCTATCACAAAGACCAACAACCCCGCCGACGGATTCCAAGATATCAACGCCAAAGAATTTGCCCGGGCGGTTAACAGATGTGCCTGGTATATCGAGAAACACCTCGGCCGTGGCCAAAACTTTCCAACCCTTGCATTCATCGGTCCTCAAGATGTCGTCTATGCCATCCTTACCCTCGCTTGTATCAAAACGGGATACAAGATTCATTTTCTCTCGCCGCAAAACACCCTCGAAGCTAGTCTGTTCCTCCTGAAAGAGACGGATTGCAATACGTTTCTGGTCCCTCCCAAGTTTCCTTTACCCATCGTGGGAAAACTCGTTGAGGCACGTCGTATGAATGTCCTAGAAATGCCTACGTTGCAGCATTGGCTAGAAGACGGACCTGTTGAGCTGTACCCCTACACCAAGACATTTGAGGAGGCGAGGTCAGAGCCGTTCGTTGTGCTTCACACTTCCGGCTCGACCGGCATGCCAAAGCCTCTCGTCCAAACACATGGAACAATCGCCACAATGGACGCAGGCACACAACTATCGTCCCTAGGCTATCCAGACACGTACCTCTCCACGGGCGCTGGGTCTCGCGTCTACCTAGCCTTTCCCCTCTGCCACTGCGCCGGTCTCTGGATACTTCTTCCCGGTTGCATCTATGCAGGCTACACGGTAGTCCTCGGGCCATTCCCCCTTTCAGCCGAGACTACCAATGCGGTCCATGTCCACGGCAACGTGCAAAAGAGTGTTCAGGTCCCTTTCATTCTGACCGATCTCGTCAAAAACCCCACGTATGTGGACAACCTCGGCCGTTTGGACCAAGTCATCTTCGGAGGAGGCTCCCTTCCCAAGGCAGTAGGAGACGCCATCATCACCAAGACAAGGCTACTCAACTGTGTCGGAGCGACCGAAGGCGGTCCTCTCCTCTGCCATCTCCTCGAAAGGGAAGATTGGCAGTACATCGGCTTCAGCCATGTAATCGGTTCAGAGTTTCGTGAAATATCGGAAGGCTTGTATGAGCACTTTATCGTTAGGGATCCAAAGTTCGACCTGTACCAGTCCTTTTTTCAGACATTTCCCCATCTGGACGAGTGGCCTATGAAGGACCTTTACTCAAAGCACCCGACCAAGGAGGATCTATGGTTGTATCGGGGACGTACTGATGATGTTATTGTGTTTTCTAGTGGAGCGAACTTGAACCCGATCGACATGGAGAACATCATTGTAACCAACCCTGCCGTGAGCGCAGCGCTGGTTATTGGTAGCGGGTACCCTCGATCAGGTCTATTGGTCGAGGCTGCTCATCCCCCGACAAGCGAAGAGGAACGGAAGAAGTTGGTCGATTCAATCTGGCCGTCAGTTGAAGCTGCAAACAAGCCGATTTCTCTGAGTCGCAGGATTCATCACGATATGATCATCTTTACATCTGCTGACAAGCCTATGCGAAGAGCAGGCAAGGGAACAATCCAGCGCAAACTAACGGTGGACGATTATTCATCTGAGATTGAGGCCCTCTACGAGGCTACGGAGTCGCTAAGCGTTGGGTTCACCTCCGACTGGGTTGATGAAAAACAATAGGGTCGAGTGTGCTACTCAATTCCTGGTTAGACAGGTACTCATTACAAGCACTAGAGCTCCTAATAAACCCTTCGACCAATATCTTAGATACAATAATGACAGTTTCCAACCGCTTCATTCACAGGAAATGAGTGTGGTGGCCAATGTGACCTTGTGATGGATAAAATCCACTCTACCACTGTATGATCTCAGTAAACTCCTTCTGCTGGGGAATGGCGTCTCTTTCAACTTTATCCCCGTACTCAATCTTCATAGCCTTGGCATCAAAACACGGAACCACGTCTTTGTCTTCGTCACAAACGGGCAACAGCTCGCGGCTGTCCATGTCACAGTAAAGGCCTTCATCAAGGGAGACAAAGTCAGGGCCCCAGGAAGTCTCAGAAGTGCATAACTCCGTAGTATTGTAGCCAGCCTCTTTGGTAATGACCACTCGTGTGTCAGATGTACTTCGACGATGAGGGCCCATGGCTCTCTTGCGGTTGTTTGGGACAGGCACAGGTCGTGTCATTTGCAGGTCTTGATATCCAAGCAAGCCTTGGATACCGCAGTAGCTCTTAGGGTCTTTCGAGTATGGCTTGTTGGGCTCGTGGGCAAAGGTTGGGAAGTGAATGCTGATGGACTTGGCGAATAGTCCGTTGGTGCCGTCGGCGTCGATCCATGTGCAGGTGGGTTGACTATGAGGGATTGTTAGCTTGTGATAGATCCCTGCGATAAGTAGCCACATAGTGATGACTTACTGCTTTCCGTTGTCGACCTTTAAGTAGAAGGGTTAGAAATCGCCGTGTTTCGATAGTTCAGTTTCACTTACATAGACGTTGCTTGGATACCAAGGCAATCCACAAACCCGGCCAAAATCGCCCAGCCAGGCATACCTCTCACCTCCAACCCAAGTAATAACGACATACGCAATACATACAGCATCGTTATTCGCATGAAGCGAGACGTACGTAGCCTGTTGGCCATTCTTCTGGGAGACCTGCACCTCGATCAGATCCCCAGTCCCGATCTTCTTGTTAGACGCTTCCCCGAGCTTGTCGCGGTTGTTGTTCCAGGTCCGGATCAAACCTATTTTGCCTCCCATTGTGCCGCTCCCATCTTTTTTGTCGAGAGCTGCACGGACGGAGACGATGGAGTTGCGGCCTTTGGGTACATTGTTGAAGATGCTGTCGAGGATTGTGAAGACGCTTGCGACGGCTCCGAGGATGCCAATGACGTTGACCATGGTGAAAGGCGAATTTTTCTTGAGATGGATTAGGGCCGTCAAGCTATGTCGCAGTGATCCAAAGAGTGAAAGAAGAAGAGCGAGACTGGGCCCCAGAGCTGCCTCATATCTTCCGCTCATCCCATCAGCAAAATAGCTGTTCGAGGCTCTCTAACAATCCGGGCAAAGCATTTATTGTAATTCATGCATTTCAAATGACAATCTGCTTACGGTCGCAGCCCTCATAACATTGATAAAGGAGCCCTATTTGCTGCCTTGAAGGTATCGCCACGTCAGGTATGCCGTACAACGCCAAGGTCATTCTCGAAGTCTTGAAACCAACCACACAAAGGTCGCAGTTTCTAGCCACAGGGATGAGCAGGCGCAGCATGCAGCATGCATGTTGGCGGTTGTAGGTTGAATCAGCCCTGCCCGCCTCACTATGCCGCCAGCCTGGTTTACTCGACCTCTTAAGATCTTCCTTCAGAGCCTGATTTCTTCCCCCTCTTTTCTCTCTGCGAGTACTTTCGTCAGCAACACAAACTACGTGGCCTCCCTCGTTTCCATGGAAATCCTGGGGGCCGTTGCGAGCTCAGTGGCCCTTGGCCAAGCCATTGGCGCGGGTCGGCACATCGTCAGACTTGTTCACGAGATTCCCGAAATCCAGCATGAGTTCCAAGAGCTCAAGCAAGACGCGAGTCGCACCTTTCGGTCAACTCACACATGGGTGCTTACGTTTTTGCAGATCAGCCTCATAACGGCAATGCTCGACGATGTCCAGAACGGAATTGGTACCTGGGGGTCAGGCCCAACATCCAGCACAACAGGAGAGATGCTACTCGGACGCACTGCCCAGCGACTTGAAGAAATAAACAATGAACTTCAACGTTTCGTGGAGCATTGTGCGAAGGAGTCGACAGACAACACCGTCAAGGCCAAGAAGCGGAAGTGGATAATGCAGAGCGACAAGTTGCAGAAGCTACGCGAAAAGGCCATGGACGCCAAGATGAACCTTCATTTTGCTCTTTCTTCTCAAAGCAGAAACCTTGTCTGTGAACAGTAAGTTTTGAATCTAGGTGTGGGTGCTAGCTAACCTGGAGCAGAGTCAACGCACTTCAACATCAATTCGAGATGTTTACGATACACATGTCAAGTCGCAGACCGGCAGAAGCTTCCTTGCTCCTTGATTCCAGTGATGCTTCAGAGAACAAGGAAACGGAAGGCCCCGAGTCTGAGTCTGAGCTTGAGTCTGAACACGGTTCAGCTCAGCTTACTCCTCGCGATGAGAGCAGATCATCAACCCACATCACTACCACTCAATTACGGCAAATTACCCCCATGAGACGAACCAGATGCTCACATCTCTGCCGCTGCAGGTGTCACTCCAGCCAGAGAAAGAGCCGAAAAGCAAACTGGGCAATCCCTTTCCTTGGATCATTGCTGGTCGATTACAGGCCAGCCCCTGGAACTCAGCAAACCGCTTGCAATGATGAACTCTGCAGCGCAACCACCGATACTGTTTTTGAGTTGAGGTACTACTCACCGACATGGCTATGGGAAGGTATGATGTCGTTCGGGGCCTCATATCACAAAGCGACAGGGCTACGTGTCGCTCTCCGCCCAAAAAGAATTCTGCCATGGCATGGTTTAGTTATGTCCATGATGGTCTACGCCTCGGGGAATTTTAAAGAGGCAATTAAGAATGGGAGCCTATGTCTCTATCCAGATGACGAAACAGAGATTAGTGGCAGTATTATAGAGGTGAGCTGCAAACCAAGGAGCATCCAAAATAATCATCAATTAATGCAGACTCTGGCCAGTTTCTTCTATCCAGGAATTCCTTCGACCTTTTAGAGTTTCTTCTACCTCTTTGGAAGCAACTCTTGCCAGGGCAAGACTTTCCGCGGTCAAACCCCTATTCCTATTAGCAACCCCAGACTAATTCCTTCACAGGATTGTAGTGTCTCTCGCCGAGAAGACACTTTCAACCCGTCGGGATTTGACAGGCGAAACTAGATTTTTAATGAATCTGATCTCGTCTTCAACCGATGAAGCTTGGTCCGAAACACGTCTTTCCCAAGCTATCCAGCAAGGCCTTGACATGTCCCTCATTCACCGGGCGCTTCAAGACGAGCCCTGGACTGTCAATGAATACAGCTCCCTTGAAGACGCACCTCTCCACCTTGCCTCAGTTCGTCTAAAAGATGCGAAGGAGGTTGTCGAGCTTCTAATTGCCATGGGCGCCGATATTAACCTTCGAAATCGCATCGGTGAAACGCCGCTCATTATAGCTGCAAAAAAAGGCCAATTGGAGTGCATCCGCATCCTATCTCGATTCAAAGGGGCCTTGGAAGCGAAAGACAGGACTGGTAACACGGCACTGCATTGGGCCTTCATCAATGATGAATTTGACGCAGTCCAGCTGCTGCTTGCTTCAGGCGCCCAGATGGCAACCCGCAACCTCGATGGGAACACACCACTACATTTTCTCACAATAAACCACATTCAAGATGAATCAGTTATTCAAAAGACTCTACAACTTCTTCTCAAGCACCAGGGCGCCGACATTGAATCGCGAAATTACTTGGGGCGAACCCCAGTAGTGGTGGCAATGGTCAACAACAGACTCTCTGCTGTCCGCTTTCTTGTAAACGAAGGGGCTTCTTTGCAGAACATTGATAATGAAGAATTATCCATGATTCACTTCGTTGCGTTATTTTCCAACCTACATACGTTGCAGTTCCTCCATAGTTTGAGTTTATCCGGTATCGACCTCAATCACGTCAATATTTACGGGGATACACCGTGGGACGTCTTCCAGCTCGCCATATTTGCACCTCTAAGGTACCTCGGCTCTTGGCGGCGACCCTCTATTTACGAGCAGCAAGCATTTGTGAGTCTATACGAAGGCATTCGCAATAGGACGGCCGAGAAAGACATCAACTACCTCGAGCAAGTCCTGCACGCATTATCACACCAAGACACCACCACTGCATTCTCCCTGCTACAGACTCTGGTCGAGGAGAAGCAAAAATGGACAAGTGGTCTTGACAAATGGTATCGGATCCTTGCTAGGCAGGTACAGGAAGGGGAGTTGGATGCTGTCATTGGGAGCATTGAGGATTATATCGAGGAGCTGCGGGAACTGATACAAAGCTCGGCCTGGGACCTCCCGTCCAGGTTCACGCCACGACGGGAGCTTGCAGAGGTTCAAGGTCTTGAGTCAGATTATGAAAGTCCTGGAGAGGATGTGGACTCTGATGGCGACAGTGATGAGGGAGAATACGAGACTGCAGAGGGTGAGGTTAGCTCGGATAGTGGGAGCGACGAGGAAGATGAGGATCCCCAGCCTTGAGCCATGTCGATGCAACAAAGGACTCCATAGGAGCGTACCAGAATGTTCCCCTTAGGAAGGGAATTTTTACTTCAAATTAAATCTATTTACTCTCGCGATACATCACGCTAAAGAAACAGTACCACATAGAGAGGGTTTCCTCTCTTACTCCAGTCATCGACCCAGAGGTATATCAGTTTATACTCTGTTCGAACATCGACTTTGAGACTGCGTATGTCGGTAATAGCGACAGTCGTCGTCTTTGACCCTTTAGTCGAGCTTGCTTCCAGTTTCGACAATCTTGTCCATCAAACGTGCTGGGAGCTCCCTCACACATGTCGGCTCGTCCTTGAGCATCCGCTCACTAATGCTTAAGAAACGTTGCTGAAAAATATCCCAAAGCCTCTCATCAACGGCACTGGAACTCCCAGGCCTTGGGTAAAAGGTGTCGTTCCCCCAGAAACACCGAGCAGCAATCTCCACGCATTCCCCATCCATGGGCAACTGGTTGCAGCAGTCAAAGTCTATGATCCACATGGAATGAAGTCCCAGAATGCTTCCTTCAAACTTGCTGGATTCCGAGTTTGACGGGCGAGAGCGGGCAAGGACGAATTAGACGTCGTTGGCATCGATTCTCGCGACCCAGAGAAGAAAAGGTGATGTCCTCTGCCATCGTTTTAGCGTATGGCTCAATTTACATACCGAGCTCTTCCATCTGGACGATATGAAGAGGAAAATTCCGCAGGCTGAAGCACGCAGTCGCAGCAGGATCTTTGACCGGCCTACGTCGCTCTTCTTGAGAAAACGGCGACATAGAGGGGTGCGAAAGCTGGCGGCGTGTCTGGGATTTGAATTGGCAGCATCACTCACGAGTGGATGGATATGATACTCGTTGGTTATCGATCTAGCAGGGCCACCGTCCTCTCGTTTCATGCATGAGTCCAAGGGTTGTTCTAGAGGAGTGAATTGATAAGCTACCCACGACTGTTGCATCCAGAGGTAATCTCGGAACACGGCTCGTCGCCTGCATTTTGTGATCGGGAAGCCATTCCACACTCGGAGATCGTATCCGATGGATTGCACTTATAAGGAAATGGTCAACGCCTTCTAAAGTCGTGCGGGAGAACAGCATCTATATCCGTTATTCGCTAGGATCTCCATCCTTTTAATCCCCCCTCTTATCTAGCGAGACCCAGTCGGTGAAACTCCCCAGAAGTTTCGGAGTGTCGGAGTCCCAAATAGGAAGCTGGAGATCTATTTATACAACCCCAAGGTGGAAGTTATTAACCATCCGCCCAGTCATTCTGACAACTTCTAAACTTCACTGTTCTTATTCTTGCTTCCTTTGCAACAATTACCATCATGGTGACCGAAGAACCCAAGGCCGAGGCGACGTACGAGGCAGGCTGCCACTGCGGCTACATCAGCCTCTCCGTAACACTTTCACCACCCCTACCCGAGCACGAAGTCCTTCACTGCAACTGTTCCATCTGCCGTCGTGGAGGTTATCTCCTCGTTTGTAAGTCTTCAATTCCAGATCCTCATGCAGGACGAGTCGTTAACTTGCCAAGATCCGTTTCACCCAAAGGTGACATGGCACAATGACTCTGAAGCACGTGTGTCGCGCTACGAGTTCAACACCAAGTCGCGCGACCACATGTTTTGTCCCAAGTGCGGTGCGAGCATCGGCATTGATTTCAAGAGATTTAAGCCCGATAAGCCTTATTACGGAATCAGTGTAAGTACCTGCACGCACAAACTGTGAACAATGTGTCAAAGAGCTAACAACTCCGCAGGTAAGACAGTTCAACGATGTGGATCTTGATTCGCTCGAGTACAAGAAGTTTGACGGTATTGACAAGATGAAGCCATCCGGTGATTTGTCAGGCGCGGAAATCGATGCAGAAACGGGCGAGCCCACATCTTCTGGATCCCAGAAATAGAAGCTTGTCAGTTGTATTTTGAGAAACACATGGCGTTACTTGGTGTGCTGTTGGAGATATCCGGTGGTGTCGTGCGAAGGGGGCTGGGAGGGTACGCCAATAGACGAATAGAGAAATGCATCGAGATCAACGTCGTTTCACCGATCGTCGCAGGTGTGCAAGCCATTTACGCAAGTTCTTGGAGGTGGAGGGATGACGATCCGCGCCATCATTGGTTTTAGCTTGAACTGACAAGTTCCTTGTCCGGCTGGGTTAGAATCCGGGATGGACAGATTCAGCCTTGGTCTGCAGGAATCAAGTTGTCTGATGGTTATTGAAGCTGTTAAGTTCGTATTGTTCCATGAGTGAGGCATTGTATCAAGAATTGATGCTTGAGATTAACTGTTAATGATAATTCCATCAACGTCATCGGCTTTCTCGTGGCGCTGAAACCCTGCCCGCCAGATATTCAGAGGTCCTACGGGGAGCTCTCCCGCTATGGCCCCCTCCACGCGGCTCCTCGCGCACCCAAAACGGATCGACGTGTAGCGCCATCACGGCCGCAAGCTGCTCAAAGCTCCCCCACTGCACTACATGAGCTATCTCCGGTACGTACCCGCGACATCGACGTCATCGACATTTACATCATGGATGGCCTGCTCTGGATGCGAGTTTCCTTGGTTGTTTGCGTTTCCCATGATGAATCAAGCTCAAAGGAGGAGGCTTCTGTGTGACGCTAACTAAGTTGGTGTCCGTGTGAATATTTCTGTTCTCCTCTTCCTGATCTTGCGCGTTCCTCTTTCCCTCCTTTCTTTTCCCATTCATCATCATTATACCCGAGTTGGGGAGCTCACCTACACCTAATTCTCCCTCTACCTCGCAAGTTCGCCCAAAATGTCGAACTTCCAGGAGCAGGTCGTGCCTTCGGGCCGGCAGCATTACAGCGGCCAGAATCGTGTGCCTAATGTTCGCGAGTTCATGGAGCAGTTGGACCAGGACAAGAAGGCCCGCGATGCCGCCATCGATGAGGAGCTCAAGCAGAACAAGGTCCACGGTGAGACCAAGGATCACAAGAACGATAGAGCCGAGGCCATCCGCCGAAAGAAGGACACTCGCAAGGTGCGAGATCCAGTCACTGGAAAGGATGTCGATATCCGGGACGCCGATCTTGACTTTACTGAAGCGGTCGAGAACCCACAGGTATGTGTGGTAAGTGTGCGACATGTAAGAGTCAATCTAACCAAATTGTTAGCTGTCGGTCCCCAATGAGAATCTAGGAAAGCCTGCGACCATCGCGACCTCATCAAAGCAATCCGGAGAAGAATATCGCTACGCTCAGGATGTCACCGCGCCCCCGGACCCCGTCCAAGAGGGCGCCACCTCTGATGTCCCAATTCGCAGCGAAAAGACTTCAGTCCTCTTCTACAAGACTCCCTCTATCAGCTACGAACCCATGTTCGAGATTCTCGAGCAGCGCTCCAACATCCTCTGTATCGGTATTTTTGTCGCCATTGTCTTTATTGGAAAGATGTTTGGCGGTCGCCTTCTAGGTCTGATCCCTCTTGGTTTCTGCGTCTCTTCTGGTGTCTTTCTCTGGACCAAGGACTTGATTCGACAGGGTCGAGATCTTGAGTGGTCAAGCGAGCAAGAACGTGGAGAGACTGCTACCGCGAACCTGATTCCTGAATCTGTGGAATGGATGAACACCATGCTGGGCATCATGTGGGGGCTTATCAACCCCGAGATGTTTGCCGCCGTGGCCGACACGTGAGTAAATCAATCGCCTTACCTGAGGGTTATAATACTAATAGAAAACAGCCTCGAGGATGTCATGGCCGCTTCCGTTCCCGGTGTTATCGAACACGTTCGAGTCGCCGATATCTCGCAGGGCAACAACCCCATCCGCATCCTCAACATGCGAGCTCTGCCCGACTCCCACGTTCAAGACATCAAGGACGAGCAGCACCGACAGAACGAGAAGAACACTGATCCCGAGGAGCTCGCCGCCAACGAGCAGGCTGGTTCCTTCTACAACCTTGAGGTTGCCATTGCCTATCACGCCAAGCCTTCTGGTCAAGATATTGCTTCCAAGGCTCGCAACATGGGTATGCAGCTGGTTTTCTACCTTGGTATCAAGGGTCTCTTCGGTGTCCCCTTGCCCATCTGGGTTGAGCTTATCGGCCTTGTCGCAACTGCTCGAATCCGTGTCCAGCTCACTCCCGACCCGCCTTTCCTTAAGGCCCTGACCTTCACCCTTATGGGCATCCCTAAGGTGCAGGCCGGATGTACCCCCATGATTGAGAAGGGAGTCAACATTCTCAACCTCCCTCTCATCTCCAACTTTGTCAACTGGGCTATTGGCGCAGCGGCATCCATGTATGTGGCGCCCAAGAGCTTAACCCTTGATCTCAGCAAGATGCTTCAGGGTGATGATATCAAGAAGGAGACCCTTGCACTTGGTGTCATGTTTATCCGTATCCACAAGGCTGTTGGTCTCAGCAAGCAGGATCAGCGTGGCAGTAAGGGCGGTGGCTCCGATCCTTACATCACCATTAGCTGGAGCAAGTTCTCCAAGCCCCAGTTCTGCACACGTGTTATCCAGGATGATCTCAACCCCGTCTTCGAGGAGAGCTGTGGCCTTCTTGTCACAAGCGACCTTCTCATAGCTGATGAGCAGCTTTCGGTTGAACTCTGGGACAGCGATCGATCCTCTGCTGATGATGTTGTTGGCAAGGTCGAGCTCAGCATCCAGAAGCTGATCCAGCACCCCGGCAAGATGTTCCCCCAGGTTTCCAAACTCCGAGGTGTCAAGGCTGAGAGTGAGATGCCTGGTGAGCTTCACTGGGAAGTCGGCTTCTTTGGAAAGACTCAATTCCGCAAGGCGCTTCGAACCGACGGCAGAGATCTCAACCTCCCCAAGGAACTCGCTGACAAGCCCGAGCTTCAAGAGAACAAGGGCTCGATCGATACCCAGGAGGAAGATGCTGTCATCCACACCCCTCCCGACCCCCTCTGGCCTTCTGGTGTTCTCAGTGTTGTTGTTCACCAGATCGTTGGTTTGGAGCTCGCCAACATCAAGGGCTCTGAGGGCAAGAGAAAGGGCAAGGAGTACGAGCCTGCACGGCCAGAGGCTGGTGAGGTCAAGGAGGAACAAGCCAAGTCTCTGCCCAGCTCGTACTGCACCATCTTGGTCAACGACGATCTTGTCTACAAGACCCGAACCAAGGTTGTCTCTTCGCAGCCCATCTTCAACGCCGGAACTGAAAAGTTTGTTCGCGACTGGCGCTCCTGCATCGTCACTGTTGCAGTTCGCGACTCGCGCAACCGACAGCATGATCCCATCATTGGTGTTGTGCCTCTCAAGCTGACCGATGTCCTCCTGACGAGCAGCGAGTCCACTCGATGGTATCCTCTCGACGGAGGCATCGGCTTTGGCCGTATCCGTATCTCGCTCCTCTTCCGATCGGTCGAGCTTCGTCTTCCTCCTCCTCAGCTTGGCTGGGATATTGGCACATTCGAATTCCTCTCTGACACAATTACCACCACCAACTATGCTCCTGCCAACCAGGCCAGACTCCGATTCAGGACTGGAGGTTCATCGGCCAACGTCAAGAAGCAAGTCTCTTCTCGTGAGGGTGACGGTCTCAAGTTCGACATTAGTGGTGCCGACGGTGCCCAGAACGTTCGCCTGCCTGTTCGTCATCGCTACAGCTCACCCATCTTCGTCGAGTTCTACCCTAGTGGAAAGCGAAGCCCCGACGCATATGCGGTGCTGTGGCTCCTGGAGCTCGTTGACGGCGAGGAGAAAGACTTTGACATTCCTATCTGGAAGTGTAACAACAGCATGCGACTCTCCCAGAACTACATCACTGAGGAGAACTACCGCACCATCCCGGATATCGAGATGGAGCAAGTTGGTCGCGTCCATTTCCGAGGCCGTTTCTCAGCTGGGACAGACTCGGATCACATCAAGTTTGTCAGCTCCAACGATACCCGCGAGACGATCGAGACCTGGGAGGCTTGCTACGCAGAGGGTGTGCGCCAGCAAGAGGTTAACGCTGAGGTTCCTCCTGTGATCCAGAAGCTCCACGACGAGTCCTTGACTCATGGCCGAGACATTCTCGCCCAGGCCGACGAGAAGCAAAAGGAGAAGTGGCTTGCTAAGGATGGTACTGACTGGAGCGGAGCCTTTGGCGAGGACCCGTCCGCCCTGATGGCCAAGCGTGATCGTCCCTCTCAGGATAGCGAGGAGTACGACGATTTTGACCAGGACGACATCGATGATGATTCTGATCCCGATCTTGGCATCCAAGACGCCGAGACGGATCCTTCAGAGCCTTCAGAGAATGGTAGACCTTCAGTCGACACCAACGCGACTGCTAACACGAGCGCAACGAGTGGTTCTCAGGCCAGCAGCAACAGCCTGAACCCCATCAAGAAGATCAAATCCTACCGCTCCGAGAGCCGCGACATGCACCGCCGACACAGGGGCCTCATGCAGTGGCGACCGATGCGAAACATTCAGTTTGCCAAGGACGAGGCCAAGTTTGCCGTACGAAAGGTGGTGAACCTGGGTGTGCTAGATGGGCGAAAGCCTGATGTTGAGACCGAGGTTTAATGTGTTTTCTTTTGTAAAAGGGTGTAATTGGTTTGGGTACATGGGGAGGCAAACGGATTGGATGAGATTGATGATTATGATATTCCTGTACCAATACTGCTCGGTAGGCTTCTTGCAGAATGATTCACAACCTTTGAAGGTATTCCGAGTGTGCACGTGATCTAGCTGTTGGATGCGAAATAAGAGGAAGAAGCAAGGCAGCTCGTGTCTTTACCTGCGGCTTTCGCTTGAAATATTAACCGTGATGTGAGAGCTCAAATATTTGCACGGGGTTTGTCGTTTGAAGTTGATTCCGTTTGATGCCTCCCATCAGGAGAAAGGCTTCAGAGCACGTGAGCTGAGCCGCACCACCAATCATCGCCTTCTCTCCATCAACTTTCAAGAACCAGACATTCACCATTCAACATCCTTAACAACCAATTCACATCAGTAATTATTTCTCGGGGATACATTATCGCTCATTCTCACCGTCATCATTTTATTCACTAGTATATATCTCCCCGGAATACGACGCGTCTCACTGAAACACGACGCGCTGCTTGAGCGTGTCAAGCTGGCAGCATGGACATAAATACCCTCGACCAGAGCTCTGGGAACCAAAGGAAGCCATTCAACATACCAGGACACCTTTCACGACGAGATTCAGATATGGGCAGCGTCGAATCAGAAGACCCCTTGGCAAGAGATGCACCAACAAGAAGCCACACCCAAAGCCCAGTCAAACAAATCGCCAACCCGCCACAAAACTCGTTGACACCAGGCCGTCAAACCAAGATCGCCGTTGTATTGACCAGATCGCCGGGACACTGGGATTCATTTAATGAGGTCAACGTTACGGATGAGGACCTCGACGGTCCCGTCATCTCGGACTTGACGCCACGGGGACAGCCCAGAACATTGTTCAAACCAGTCAGCGCCCTCGCTGTGCAGAGTCCGAGTGGACCATCAACGGCAGTTTCCAGCGACACAGCCTCAACCACTCCCGCTCGCGGCCGGGGTAGACCAAAGGGCTCGTTCAAGAAACGCGACGGACAGCTCACAGCCGCAGCCTCCCGTCAGGCCCGGCAGATCAAGACCCGGCCCCATCTCAACGGTTTTCCGAAGCGAAGAGGAAGGCCACCCAAGAACCCGTCACCGCCACCCAGGGACATTTACTATCGGGTCGATGTGCCGTTTTTCGCCTTCCTGTGCGAGTGGGAGGACTGCAAGGCGGAGTTGCATAACCTTGAAACGCTGAGACGGCACGTCTACATCGTTCACGGCGACTCTGTCCAGTGTCTGTGGGCGTCGTGTGGGCGTCGAGAGGAACCTTATGAGTTTGAAGATGACGAGAGCTTCAACAAGCATGTCGAAGAGGCACACATGGTACCGCTCTCATGGCACGTTGGCGATGGACCAAACAACAAAGGTTGCCGGAAAGCCGCCGAGAACGAGATACCAGACTATCTAAAGGACGAGCACGGGAACCAAGTGACACCGTCAATACGAGATCAGCAAGAAGAGGACATAATGACCTGGAGGAAGAATCGGCGCAAGCTAAAGGAGCTGCTGATCCGCATGAATGAGAACCTCCCAGATGAGCCTGATGAGCAGATTATCGACGACGATGCTGCATGATGATGGTTTTGTGGGTAATATCGTTTACGCACAAGCGTTTTGATACACGTGGAGGTTTATTGATCAAGGTTACTTTTGAAACCGCCCTTCTCTTGCTCAAAGTTACGGGACCTTGCGGATACGACCTTGCTCTATTGAATTTGTGCTTGACCATGAAGATTCATCACGAACCTTGATGAATGCGGAACTTTTGATCCGGCAGCTATCCCCCAAGTTTCGAGTAGCCAAAGAGACTCAGGGTGAAGAGATACTCGTCAGTCCCAAGATTGATATCTTCATGAAGCCTTTTTTGGTGTTGAAACGGCCCAGGAACTCCCCGGGGGCTGTGTTCCAGGCTCAGCCCTGCAGAAACCAGAAAGTCAAGGCTGGATGAATTACAGAAACATGATTTCACCCAACAGCGACTAGCCCAGCCTTTCCCTGGTTAGTTCATCTCAACCCCGGCATATCACTGGTTTAGAGGCGTCTTCAACTCCGATTACCCGAGATGGAGGGGCGGGAGCTTACACGCTACATCGGAAGAGTCACTCTCCGGTACTTGAGGGTAACAATCAATCAATTAAAATATTATTAGAATAGCATCAAACAAGATGTAATTTTCCCAATAGATCCTCAGATTGGCCGGTTGAGCCGTCTAGTAGTAACCCTTGCCAGAGATGGGCTCCTGGACCTGGATGAGACCAGGGGCAGCAAGAGTGTGAGCGGGGATATCATCCACGCTCTGGAAGTTGTTGGCGGTGGTCAGCGCGGCATGGGTGAAGCCGCCAGCGACGAGCTCGTTGAAGGGGAACTTGGCCTGGAGCTTGATGGTGTTGCCGACCCAGCGCACGTTCTCAGCCTTGACGCTCTTGGGTAGCTGCAGGCCCGTCTGGTAGGTAATGTACAGACCGCCAGTCTTGGCCTTGTAGGCGATGACCTTTTCAGCAGCCTTGGAGACCTTGAGGGTCGCCTCGAAGGAGAGAGTCTGATCCTTGGCCTTGATCTTGGCAATACCGCCGCCGTTGACCAGCAGAGGAGGGAAGATGGGGAGCTTGATGTTCTTGATATCCTCGGGGCACGAACCGGGAACAACAAAGCCCTGAAGAGCAGACCAAGCAAAAGCAGCAGGAACCGTGGTCAAGAAAGGTGACTCGGAGGGGATCTGGTCGAGGTACAGACGGTAGAAGCCATTCTGCTCACCCTCCTGACCGATGACGGCCGAGATGAGACGGACAACCTCGGGAAGACCCTCCTTGCTGAAGATGACGTTGGCGTCCTGCAAGACACCGAGGACGACGGCGGTGAAAGTCTCGGCGAGGGAGATGGCGTCCTTGAGGTTCGAGGTGGGGAACTTGTACTTGCAGGGTGAGGGCGCAAACTTGTTGGCTGACTTGAGTGTCGCGAGGGCTCCGATGGCGTGCTGCTCCTCTTGCTACGATGGTGTTGGTAAGTGGACATGGTGTAGGTAAGTGGAGGAATAACTTACAGCTAGAACAGTTTTGATGACGTTCTCGGCCTCATCACGCTTATCCTTGGGGACCTCAAAGCCCTTAACGCTGTTGGTGATATTATACAGCAAAGAGTTAAAGAAGGCCGTCTCAAAGAGCTCGTTAAAAGCGATAAGCTGGAAAGCAATAGTAGATCCAGGGCCTAACTGAGTAGGAAGAGGACCACCTGGAAGCTTTCCCCCAGCCTGCAAAGAGATCTTTTGCTCCTGCTGAGGGTTCGGGCTTGGAAAGCCATTACCGCTAGGGATGCTGAAGCCTCTAGGTAGGGCACCAGCAACAGCAGAGCCAACTACACCAGCGGCGGCAAAGAGTGTTGAGAAGCGCATATTTTTGTACTTGTTTATATGATGAATGATGAAAAAAGAGAACGAGTGATGATGGTTTGAAAGTAGAGGTGAGAGGGGAGGCTTGCGAGGGTTATGTAGTTGAGATTGAGTTCCCCCTTCAGTGGCCAAAACGGAGGAGACCGGTGCATCAAGCTTTGAGCTTGATGCGAGGTGAGGCACTGCTGTGCTTACTTTGGGAGTTTATCATGACGCCATACACACAAGTCTAATGCTACAAAGGCAATCCTTCGGTCTCAGCAAGATCCGACAAGGGCATCAGCCTCCATCTGGGAAGTCTAGACCTGGGTCTTCCCCCGGTTCGGGCGGGAAGACGGTTAGCACGGCTTCCCCAAGCTGACGGGACTGGTCTCCCATCCATGTTCGGTATTCCAAGAGCCGTCATCGATATAGAATCAGATTAAAGGAGGGGTGGACTTTGGAGCATGTGCCGAAAAAGCCAATTGCAAAAAAACAAAACGCCTCCCACATGAAATAAGCATCTCAATGGCGTTGCTCTTCAATGCAACACTGCGAGTCTTTTTTCCTACAAACTTCATGAAGCTACATGGCTGTGCATCGTGCAAGAGTAGGCTTGCCAAGGCGCGCTTATCGTGCGTTCCGTGAGTAGCGCCAGGGGATGTCTTATCCTCCCGGCAGATCTGTTCCACGAATGTGGAAATAGGGCTGAGGGTGTTTCTTGGAGGGATGTCAGCCAGGGGCCGGTTATCACGGGTAAGCAAGACGTTTGCACAGAAAACATCAAGTGGGACATCCGTTTACACTCGGAGGATCCTCGAGGTGGTTCAGTAGGGCCGTTGGTTTTTCTCAATCTTTGGGCTCGTATCTCAGCTTGAGGCGATACCCAAGTGTGATGCTATGCAGCTACGTGATGTCATGATGTCGATTTACACACTCTCTCTAAGGACAGGATTCAAGACCAGACAGAACTATCGAAAGCTATTAATTAGATCTTCACCAATCTTCAAAGTATCAAACATTTTTATCGTGATTCAACAAGCTTAAATGGCCGATCAGGTCAACTACGGGCTCCATATCCCACGACATCCGTGATCGGATTCGTCTCGAACGTCCACCTCTTCGGACCGAAACCTCATGCAACCCAACGGTAGATTCCAACGCAACGTCGTGTCTAGTAAGCTTCTTTTTCTTACCTCGGACTTGTTTCAGCTCGGACTAGAGATACGAAATTAGGCACGGGTTGTTCCAGGGCTATTCTACGACCTCTCACTCGCTGTTCACTATCAAGGCACGTTTCCCCAGACTCGATGACAAGGTTTACGCCAGTGAGCTTGGTGACAGTGTTCCTGGCTGATATGGATAAGCCTCAACACCTTCAGCCTCCACAGTAGCATCGGGATGCCCGTCGAGGGCCGGGACGGCATCAGAGGCACAGTGCCCATGGAGACTCTCACTTTGACACCATGTATTTGGAACAATTCTTGGTTAGGGATATCTTAAACGCGGCTTCTACGGTTCATAATACCTAAAGATACCGCCTTCGTCCTCAATGGCTGGATGATGGTTGGCGCAGCCCGCAACACCAGGAAAGGGTCCTCAAGGAACGGGAGACCCTCACCTGGGTCGAGTCAAAAACGACATACTAGGATAGACCTATTAGCTTATTCTCCCCTAAAGATAATCAAGAAAAGAGAATAAAAATATATAAAAGTTCGCTAAGTTATTAGATTATTTTATAATAATTTTTAATAACTTGTTTAAAATCTTAAAGCAGTGTTCAGTAACCCTCCTACTGTTTTGTCGTCTCATTTATACCGCTGAGCCTTCTGACTTGTCTGGAAGCAGCTCAGAAAACTGAACTTCCACCTGGCTATTTTGCTGAGTTGCTTCGGCGTTCAAAGCAGCTCGGCATTCCTCTAGGCATTCGTACGACTCCTGCGTAGCCGGATGATCCTCGCCGAGCACCTGACGCCGAAGGCGAACGCAGTCCTCCAAGAGGGCGATAGCGTCACCAAGAACCTCAATTCTTATAGACATGTTCGGGTCACACAATTCACCCTGGAGCTTCCACGTCTCTGCGAGGTTTTGCATGCTGAGAAGCGTGGAGGGGTGATCTTCGCCGAGGATCCTCTTCCTGACCTCCATCACACGCACTTGCAACTCTTCCGCCTCGCCTAGGTCACCTTGCTCGAACAACGTGACTGCTAGGTTTCCTAGGCTTGTGAGTGTATCGGGGTGTTCTTCGCCGAGAACCCGTTTCCTTACTTCCATTAAGTCCCGCTGCAGTTGTGCGGCCTCGTCCAATCGCCCCTGATCGCGAATAGTCACCGCCAAATTGTTCATGCTGATGAGTGTATCAGGGTGTTCTTCACCCAAAACGCGTTTCCTCGTATGGAAAACCCGTGTCTCCAGCTCTTCTGCCTCCTCTGACCGGCCCAGGTCACTGATTGTTCTCGCAAGGTTACTCATCGCATCAAGCGTCTTGGGGTGTTCCTCGCCTTCCGCTCGCTTCCAGGCCTCCATCACGCGAGTCTCTAGCTCTTCAGCCTCCTCCAGCCGATCTTGGCGCCAAAATGTAGAGGCAAGGTCAGAAATAACGGTCAACGTCTCGGGGTGCTCAGCTCCTAGCAATTCCTCCCTGGTACGAATCGCCTCTCGTTGTAGCCTCTCTGCTTCGGCATATCGACCTTGGAACAAGAAAAACCCGCCGACTCTATGGCGAAGAGATGCCTTGACCAATTTATCCTCCGTCTCTAAATCACTGTCTTTCGTCCTTGTCTCTGAATCAGTGCTCTTCTTTTCTGTCTGTGAATCAATATCATCCGAATTCAAAACAGCATAGGCGTGTGCAAGGTATGCGCTGCATGTCGGAATATTCTCAAAGTGGCCGTAAGGATATGCATCCGAGACCGCAAGGAGTGCCCATCTTGTGAACTCTTCCTTGGTGCCGTTCCGATTCAACCAAGCCCTGGTTACCAACTGTACCAGACGGTGCATGTTGTGATCGCCGCGTTTCTCAGCAATGATGAAGCTGAAGGCTTTGAGAACCCCAAGAGCCTTGACAAGCTGCAGAGCACTGCTGGGTTCCCCTTTCTTCTCTTCGCTGTAAAACTCGAGGAAATCCATGGGGATTGATTGTCGGTCGAAGAGGCTCATGAGGGAGAGAAGCTCGGCTGCAAAGGGATATTGTCGCTGGATCTGCCGAAAGGAAAGGATCCAGGTTTCGGTGACAGCACGAGGTGTTGCCGAGTCTCTCCCAACTGCCTCAAAATCCTCGCTCAGTAGATCGACCAAGCCCTTTTCGCTCTCTTCCAGTAGTTCTAGGTACTTGTGAATAGTGGTGGTATTTTCCTGGATGAATGCGGATGCTTGAACGAGCGCAAGGGGCAGGAACTCAAGCCGGGATGAGAGGCGCAGCAGATCCTTGGGGTCCTCATCGATGCCTTGAAGCCCACGGATAAGAAGCTGAACTGCCTCATCTTCGTCCATCTTGTTGACCTCGATGGGACGCTTCCCTTTTGTAAGTCTTGAGCCCACCTGCAGATTCCTCGTGGTGAACAGAACGGTTCCGTGGGCGCAATCGGGTATGCAGTCACCAAGCTTCTCTCCCGCCCCCGAAGGAAAGAAGAGCTGCATGTCGTCGGCATTGTCGATGACCATCAGCCATTTCCGACTGGCCTTGCTTTCAAGCCAATCTTTCACATCCAACATGCTATCGAGACCGCTTGACTCATCATAGCCAGGGATCTCGCATTCTCTAGCGATATTGGCATAGGAGTGGGCAAAGCGCTCTGCATTATTGGCATGAACCCAGAAGATCGATGTTTCTGGGTGAGCTTCCTGCAGCCAGTAGGCATACGCAAGCGCAACCTGCGTCTTTCCAACGCCGCCGAGACCACATAGTGAAGCTCGAAGGTGTGCCTTGCTCCGTGCTGCAGGCTCTGAGTGGCCCAGCTGATCCTTCAGTGATTCGATGACCTCTGACCTCCCAACAAAGTCCGGATTGCTGGTATAGGGGATGAGATAATGCGGGGTGCTCTCATCAACCTGCTCAGTTTGGTGTTTCTTTGATTCGGCCTGCCCCTGTTGCTCAATCTTCTTGACCCAGCGTTTAAGCTCGCCGCATATGGCCACAAATCCTGGCTCTGTACGGCTGCCGAACTTTGTCATCTGGGCATGGTCGCTGTGGATGCCAATTGAGATGTATCCGGGGAGGGTGGCCGAGTGTTTCGGAACAACGACACCAATCTTTTTCATAGGTAGCTCTTCGTAAAAGCAGGTGATGTCGATTTCGTTTATCTGCTCCTTATTCCGGGTCATGATCAATGTGTGAAAGCAATCTTGGATGCGAGCGAGAACCTCGGAGTCTCGCGTAAGTAGCTGGACGATCTCGGTGTTGGTCTGCTTCATCATGCCCACGGAGCGAGATAACATCTCTCCCCATTTGGCGAGACTAGATCCATGATGCGGGGTTCCAAGAAAGATTATCCCTCGAGTCTGATGAAAGATGCTTTGGAGATGTGGTTCAGGTCGCTGTTTCGCCGTCACAAGGGCATCTTGGCAGACCAATCCGCCGAGACTATGGCAGACAAAGATGATGGGCCTCTCCGCCTGAAATTGTGAGTAGGAGATGAGAAAATAGTTGCTTGAAGTGCTTACTGTATCGTCAGACTGTCTTTGCGAGGCAAGAGACGTCAACAAAGTGTGGGCATGGTCCGAAACTCGATTTTTGGACGAGTCAACCAGGCCCGCGTCGTACCCGTACGTAAGAACACGGCAGTTCGGGACCTCCGACGGAAGAAAGACCTTTGGCCAAGGTTGTATCTCCGTTTTGGCGGTCCATGTCTTTTCACAGTCACCATTTAGACCGTGGATGAAGACGATGCTATTGTCCTTGTTAGAAGGTAATCTAAACCTTAGGATATTCTTAGAGAGTCTTTACTCAATGACATCGTCCTGTGAGCTATGAAGGATCTTTATCCCAGAGTAGAAGTAGCTCTTGGCCCGTCGAGGTGGTGGATCGGACGGGGTTTCAGGGGCTGAAGCTCCAGGGACTCGGACCTCAGAGGCAGGATGGTCCGGTTTGCTGCGGAAGATCCGACGGCGTATTGAAGACAACATGGCCGCGAGATATGGATTAGAGCTCAATACAAAGCTCTAGAGTTCATTTAGACTGAAAAATAGAGATTTGAGCTGTTCACATCGAAAGAGCCGGACTTGAAACAGTATTGTACTCTGCTAAGCGCCCGGCTCAAACACCATACGACGCCTCCTAAGCGCCGGTGTTGGTTGAGTGCAGCGGGGTCATGTTTCAACCACCTTGGCATCAATCCTCGAATCAGGTTTCAACAGTAATCGTGCTGCGGGCTGTGAAGAGTATTGATCTTAGAATAGATGAAGGTCTCGGCCCGTTGAGTTGAGGGACGGGCCGCATTGATGGTGTGGTGATTGAGGGTGAAGGAACCGCGATGCCAAGCCTTATAGCACGTGACCACCTAAATGGTCTACAACACAACACATTCACTCATCAATTCCTGGACATGCGGAATACTGGTCTTATTTATACACTTATTATCGTTCGTATATATAGAGCAAAGGTTAATCGTTCTCGCTTATTTACCCAATATCTTTAGATCGGCTCTAAGCGACCCACCATAGCGTGGTAACTCAACATTTAACACAAGAGTTGGTATCCTATAAGATGATAGTAGTAAACTAGCTAAAGGACATAACCAAGGTCGTTAAACAAATATGAATCAAAAAGGAGAATAAGGGAACGCACGTCCACACCGGCCAGCCAGTGACTGCCCGGGTCAGCGTGTTTCTCGATCTACCAAGTCGACAGTGAGAGCAAAAATGATTAAAAACATACAACAGCGGGGATTCGCTGGTCGTCACCGACCCAACTACTAATCCGCCCCTCACTGGCTTATCTATGGGAGAGCGGACGGGATCCCGAGTTCTCCAGTGGGTATGGTCGTATGTGCTAGGGAATGGCGGGTTTGCGGCTCAAATCCTAGAGTTGGAGGCAGCGGAGAAGCAGGGAACTGCTGTGAAACATGTGAAGGATATGGAGAGAAAAGAATGGAATGTGATCCAATTGGTGTGTGTTTCTCCCTCATACTCAGTCTCTGCTCCATCTAGCTCCTGACTTCCCTTCTGGCAAGCCGAGGCGGCTGCTGGGGTCCATCTTTGGGTTTCCTGAGATCCATGCACATGAAAATGTGGCATATTCGCAATCCAGAGGTTCTTCAGGCTCTTTGAGGCATATTCAGCTTATGTGTCGCTCACATGTGAAAGTTGCAGCGCATAATGAGGCCAAGGATCTTCATCAATTCTGGGGAGTTCGATATCCGCTTTCCGGCCTCTTCCAAAGCACTCAAATTAATGAGTGCGGTCGGTCCTCCCTTTGCTTCACGGGATCATCAGACAGGGATCACAAGACTGGTTTCTACTCAAAGTAAGCAATGATGTTGAATATTCGTTCAATTCGTAAAAGTCATTCTCAAAAGTCAACGACGGGAAAGACATAGAGGAGACAAGCAGTACTGGACGATAGCGTGCTGCTCAATGCCTCTGAGGTTCGCCTCGACTCGTAATATTGCAAAATGTTCAAAGCAACGTTCAATGAAAATATATCACGAGGCCGTTCCATCATAAAGTCGGTGAAATTAACGCTGGCTGTGAGGAAATGGTTGCGGCACGACGTACATCCCTGTACTCGATCTGCGCCTATTCGGGCTTCCTGGCGTAAACGACATGGCTGGCAAAAGAGTCAGCAAGTTCTTATTAAAAGACCCGATGTTCACTTACAGTGTCCAATATCCATGCATCCTGCGGTTGCGGATATCCTTGCGAACCTCGGCGCAGGACGCCAGAACCTCCT
Source organism: Fusarium duplospermum (assembly GCA_003946985.1). NCBI lineage: Eukaryota > Fungi > Ascomycota > Sordariomycetes > Hypocreales > Nectriaceae > Fusarium > Fusarium duplospermum. The sequence continues at coordinate 248,509 of NKCI01000011.1, read as the reverse complement.
CCTTGGACCAACCCGCAACACGGGTCAACAGAGCCAGCGAGAAGGCTTCGAGGCCCATGTCGAGGTTGACACATTGCCAGCGGCCAATCTCCTTCAGCTTAGGTTTGAGGGCCCAGCTGTTGAAAGGCCACTTGAATTGGCGGTGCACAATGTCGACGAACCCAGCCTTCTCCAGAACCGTGGTGTCGTGGGCGACGCTCTGAATAGTGCGGCCGATCTTCTTGGATGCTTCGTAGAGAGCATCATGCCACTTCCAGATGGCCGAGTCTTTGGTCACGGTGCCATCATCGCAGCCCATTGGGAGGGACAGATCGCCAACTTCGAAGTATCCTCCAGGAGTCAAGTTGCTAATACCGGGTTAGGGAATATTGCTTTGCCAATGCCAGGAGAAATTCCTTACTCATAAGCCTTCTGAATGAGAGCTGGGACATCAGCAAAACAACCAGACATGCCTCTGCACAGAATAAAGTCGAAGGGTTGAGTCCAAGTCCAATCCTTTTCCAAGTCATCGATCTCAAATCGGCAGTTTGGAGGAACCCAATGTGGCTGAACAGGGCTGAGGTCAACGCCAATTACCTATGCAAGTAGTTAGTAGACAGTTCCTGATGTAATAATATGTCACTGTTTCTGATCCCTACCTCGGCAGCGGGATGAGCGTCGGCTGTGCTTCATGTCAGCCTCGTGAAGAAATGCTCCGGATCAATGAATCTCACCAAAGTCAAGTGCCCACATTCCCGTACCGGTACCGATATCGAGGACTCTCTTTGCATTTTCAGCACCGGGGTTAAGGGCTGGCTTTCCATCGAACTGGATCTTCCAGATGTAATGCTGCAGATCTGAGATAATTAGCTCACGTTCGAGGACTGTCCAGGATCACGTACCGAGGCGCTCATTCTCTTGCTAGATGGACAAGGTCAGCAACAGGTATTGACATTATCGCTAACACTTTTTCTGAGTTTTTCGGCCAAAGACTTACATCGTCGTTGGGAAAATTGTACTCTGTGGCGTGTCAGTTCATCCATCATGTGCGACAGGTGGCTGAGATACTTACTCCCCTCACTCATGGAATGGTAGGTCCGACCGTTCTCCTCCTTATTTTCCAGGATGCTTGTTCTCAGAGACGCCAATGACGACTCTTCCTCAAGATTCTAGAGGCGCATTATCGCCGTCAGTGGATGCAGTGCAACGAGAGTTTCATGCGGCGCGCAGCACCTACCACACCGAGGGCCGAGTCATCGTCGGCAGTCTATTGGGGTGACTGCAGTTAGTAAGGCATCGGTTTATGTGTCACTAGATGAATCCTTACAATATGCTCATGATCGTCTACCATCTTGAACGATATCACAGACTGTCTTGTCGATCCTTCAGGTGGTTCGGTAAGTGGGAGGGATTGAATCGTCACATGCTGGGGGGAGGCGGGGGGAATCAAGATGGGTCCGTGGGTTGTTGGTTTCGCATTCATCCCATCCCCAGGTAGGCAGGTAGGCCATGTGGCAGGGGCATTATGCGGCTACGAGGTTTATATCGTCTTAGATGATAGGCTCTGGAGATTATGCGTTTTAGACGGAATCAACTCGTCTAGCGTGTTTGGGCTTAAGCTGAGAGATCTTAGAGTTTCAGTGCAATTGAGGCCAAGGAGTTGGATGACATCAAAAGTGTAGCTTGGCGACAAGTCCATTTAACGTCTTCTGTTGGATAGTAAGAATTTATCAGAAGAAATCTAAAATAATAAAGATCTATCCTGACAAGGAAAAAGTCCCTTAGATGTCTACTTTTTACTATGTATCAATTTGACACGTCTTTGTAGTGGCCCTTGGAAAAGAATGAGTTCATCTACCTTATCTACAACCTCAACAAGTGTCGAGGTGTTCTGCACACAACCACACATACAAGGCAGCGGCTGTATTACGATAGAGCCACAGCGAGTAGATTGACAAGCATAAAGGCACAAATTAAAAAGTGATTATTCACAGACAAACACCGGCACAACGGATCAAACTTTTGTCGCGTCTCGTTTCTGCAGGGTAGCCCATGACACAAGTAGCCGAGGGAGCACAGGCGAAAGCAAGCCTTGGAAGGCTTGAGATGATGGGTAAGCAGGCACCAGGCACAGGGCACCGGAATGTCTGGAGAATTCTTCTCTTGAACCGGAAGTAACGGATGGTTGGCATATTTGAATTCCCAAAGAGGAAATAGGAAACGTCAACCGTGAATGTTGGTTAGTGGGCTTCTATTGTTCATCAAGAGTGTCGCGTCATTCGGTTTGGGAAAACCACTTGGATTCCACAAACAAGTATTGTTTTGTTTTAATCTCTTACAACCAGCCGGATTATCAATCAATCGATCACTGACCAAAGCGTCATCACCAGTTCCTCCCAATCCATCGTGTCGTCCGTATCGTATCGTGTCGTGTCCTCAACCCGGGCCTTCGCAATCGTGGGTGTCGTTCGACAGACAGGCCCAGGACCCTCTCAGAGCCCCGTGTCATATCTCCCCACAGGGTCCTCCTCCGACCACGTCGAATTTCGAGTCATCTCATTCATCTGGCCAGCTTTCAACTTGTTCATCACGAGAGCCGCACGCGAGCACCTAGGTAAGCATTTGTTCTCAGGGGCCGATCCAGCGAGCAGGAACCAAAGGCTGAGAACCCACGAGGTCAACCTAACCAAGCCGTCAGAAGTATCAAGCACCATCGCCCATACCACACATCATCGGCGCCAAGCCCACCTGTCTCTGGGCTTCTACCGTTCAGGTCAAGGCTATCGGCGCCCTGATTCAAGCGAGACGACCGATTTGAAACCTACAGACGGTACAGGCGTACGCACCAGCCGGCAAGTCGCTACTACGCCAGCGGGGGCACCACCCGGCCGCCATCGCTCCCCGGCGCTGCGCCAGGATTTGGGGGCGGCTTAGTGGCCTGGCAGCTCCAACACCAGAGGCTTGGGTGTCATCTTTGGCCTTCTCGGAGCCTGCGGGAGGTGGGACGACACCGAGCCCCCGTGCCTTGCTTTGTAAGGCAAAGGGTCATCGACCCCGGCAGGTTTCCCAAGGATCCCTGGAGAGGCCGAGCCACGAGGTGTGAGGCGGCAAAGGTGAAAGGTGCAGAGGCGACAGAGGAAGTGAGACCCTGCTAACCGGGGACCGCTAGCCCAGCCGGACGATACGGTACAGCGTTGTACCTCCCTAGCGTGGTGAGTGGTGCGTGGAAGTTCCTCCAGAATTGAAGCCGACACTCGCTCCACGGTGGGAGGGACCTGCAGGATGATACCTCAGTCCGTGCCTCAATCTGAGCCTCAGGCATCAACATCTTCCCAGGGCGCCCCCATTCCCGTGGCCCATTCCCAATCCCATTCCCAGCTGGAGACCAACGAGACCCATAACGTTAGCCAGCCCCAGTCCCAAGGCCAGCGTCATTCCCAGACTGAAGCCTCGCCTTCTTCCTCCCTTTTCTTCAACAGCGGCACTGACCAACATCTCGCTGTTGATACTACTGGCCACGCGGCCTCACTGCATTCCCAATCTCCTCGTCCTTCTACCGTCGTCCCTCAAGCTCGACTCTCTCGGACAAGTCAAAGTCAGAGCCTCCCTTCTCCTTCATCTGCGCCTTCGCCGCGGCGCAACCGCTCCCCGCTCCACTCGCAGCATCGAGCTCGTATCCGGCCTCAACGTCATCGAAAGAATCCATTATTTGTTTCCCGCCGTTTCTTCCGTCGAATATGGAAGCGACTCTCTGATCGATTAAAACCTACCTCCAAACCTGCCGCCGTTAGAAGCCGGCTTAACACCGCCGAAATGCCCTCCTCCAAGAACTCCAATGGCTCCGGCGGCCAGGTCAGCCATCGTCTACGCAACTTTTTCCGCATGAACACGGGAGGTAGTACCGGCAGTGGTTCTAGCGATAAAGAAAAGGACAAAACTTCGGCTGCCACCACCCCCGATGCCGCCTCTGGCTCAAAGTCCCGCCATACAAAGTTCTTTAGTAATACAGTCGGTCGCCTGCGCGCACACACCGTCGCCAGCGAGGGCAATCAGCTCGACGAGGCTATGAGCCCAACGGCCCATGCGAACCCATACTTTGCTCATCAGGGCCAGCCTGGCCTACGTCACCACAATGCCGACTCTGTTCCTCCGAGCCCTCCCGATACCCCTACTCTCAAAGTAGAGGGACCCGATGGTACCGCTGTCGACCAAGCAACTAGCGAAACGAAAGAAGAACTCGCCCGAAGACTCAGGAGAGTTGCTAGTGCCCCCAATGCCCAAGGTCTCTTCTCAAAGGGCGCCTCCAATGGCGAACGTCCTGCAACTGCTGAGCTTGGCAAGGATCCTCTGCTCGCCAACGCCAGCTCGGGCTCTCTCGGCCTGATGGAGACTGTAAAGGCACAAGAAGCTGAGGCCAAGGCCAAGGCTGCTGAGGAAGACGTCCTTGCTGCTCTCCCTGCCCCTAACACGGCTTTGGCTTTCCGTAGGACGTACAGCTCCAATTCTATCAAGGTTCGGAATGTCGAAGTCAGCCCGTCCAGCTTCGACAAGATCAAACTTATTGGAAAGGGAGATGTTGGAAAGGTATATCTCGTGAGAGAGAAGAAGAGTAGTAGGCTCTACGCGATGAAGAGTATGTCCCATATGTTCCCCAAACCCTAATCACTACTGACCTGTCATAGTACTAAGCAAGAAGGAGATGATTAAGCGCAACAAGATCAAGCGAGCCCTCGCCGAGCAGGAGATTCTGGCAACAAGTAACCATCCGTTCATTGTCACATTATACCACTCGTTCCAGTCGGAAGATTACCTCTACCTCTGCATGGAATACTGCAGTGGTGGCGAGTTCTTCCGCGCTCTTCAAACACGCCCAGGAAAATGCATCCCCGAGGAAGACGCTCGCTTCTACGCAGCAGAAGTGACAGCAGCTTTGGAGTATCTGCATCTCATGGGATTCATTTACCGTGACTTGAAGCCAGAGAGTATGTACACCAAAACACCATGCTGACAAATACACGACTGACTGTTGGAACAGACATCCTGCTTCACCAATCGGGTCACATTATGCTTTCGGACTTTGACTTGTCCAAGCAGTCAGACCCTGGTGGCAAGCCGACCATGATTGTCGGTAAGAATGGTGCTCGAACGGACGCTTTGCCAACCATCGATACGAGGTCATGTATCGCTAATTTCCGAACCAACTCGTTTGTTGGCACCGAAGAGTACATCGCACCCGAGGTGATCAAGGGAAGCGGACACACAAGTGCCGTCGATTGGTGGACACTGGGTATTCTTATATATGAGATGCTCTACGGGACTACACCTTTCAAGGGAAAGAACCGCAATGCCACCTTTGCCAACATTTTGCGAGAGGATATCCCCTTCCCAGACCACACGGGCTCGGCCCAGGTCTCCAAGTAAGTTCCCGCGCCAACATGATGCGGGTAACGACTAACCAAAGACTGCAGCCTTTGCAAGTCACTAATACGCAAGTTACTTATCAAAGACGAGAACCGACGACTGGGAGCCCGAGCTGGCGCTTCGGATATCAAGGCGCATCCATTCTTCCGGACGACGCAGTGGGCACTGATCCGCCACATGAAGCCCCCCATCGTTCCACACGCTGGCCGAGGAATCGATACCGTCAACTTCCGTAACGTGAAGGAGAGCGAGAGTGTCGACCTGTCTGGATCCAGGGCGATGAAGGGTGTGCCTTTGGATAGTGGACTGGCGACACCTGGTGGCGACATTGCCGACCCCTTCCTTGAGTTCAACAGCGTCACCTTGCATCACGATGGTGATGACGACCATCGCTAGATCGACCAGCGAACAAACTCACTGAACAAGACCTGATATAAAGAGCCGGAGGGGGTTGATGGGAGTTAACTTGAGCTACTGGCTGGCTATTTCACCACATGTATACGCACGGGACCACGGATTGAAATTCTTGCACTGGGACGCCTGTTACGCATTTGCACCATGATTCGACTCGATGCCACTCCTTTAGACGAAAGTTTGCCAGCGGGCAGAAGAAAGGCCAAGAGAAGACAGACAGCGGAGGAGAAGGAGGAAGATGAGACCAGTTGAGCGGTTGATATATGTCGGCGGACAGCGATTCAAGAAAGAAAGAAGGCAAGAAAGAAAGAACGTAGGAAAGGAAATGCTCGGCATTCCACATTTATTTGTCGTCAAAATTGGCGTCTTCTGGTCTGGCGTTTGGGGAAGAGCGGGAAAGAAAGCAATGATATGTTTGGTCTTGACCGTTTGGAACCAAGACGGAGAGCGAGTGCATGTCAATCAATAGAGCCAAAAGGATCTTTGTCTTTTGACGCAGCCGTCGCCTCGGGCTTATTTAAGCCAGTCTTATGTGAAGCTTTGGTGTGTGGAAGCGTGTACAAGTCGCGTGGTGAAGCTCCTATCGTATAGGGGTCATCTGCGCAGTGAGAGTAGCACATGACCACACCTAGACACTATCGGGTGTCTTGCTGATGGAGGCGCAGGGGTTCATCTGCCTAGCTGAGACCTTTCAGAAGCACAAAGTCTCAGTTGAAAGCGCGTTTGCCTGAAGGAATTATGGAGAAGTCGCGTCTTGAGAGCTTTTCGCATGATGGGTAGGACGCTCATGGGATCTAAGCTGACGTCTCGGCGGGATAAGACGGAAAGACACAAAAGAGGCGAAACTCCCCGAGTTTCACAGAGTCGGGTTCAGTCCTGTTTTTATTTACTTGTATATTTGAAATATTTCTTACATTTGTCAGTCTCTACAAGAATCAAGCAAGTTTTCAACATGTCACGGCACCGTCCGGCTTCGGAGCCCCGACACCGGTCCCGCCGGCGGTCCTCGGAGCGGGGCATACCCGGCGCCGAGAAATTCCAATCACGGCCTTATCTTCTCGAGTGGAACGGGCAAAACTGTCGACAAAAAGGTGTACTAGATGCGGAGGATTTGAGGGAAGAGATGGCGACGGCGGAGAGGCCCGGGTGGAAGAGGATGGTGGTTATGAGGGGTGAGTGTGATTTGGGTGTTGTGTTGGAGATGGAGATGGAGAAGGGGGGGAGGGGGTGGACGTGGGAGTTTGCTGAGACGGAGAGGAGAAGACGGAGAGGAGGAAAAGAGGAGGAAGATGATGGGGAAATGGATGGCATTCGCATCTGTCGGGCGTCACTCACAATCAAGAACCGACTCCCTATACTTTTACTCGACGGTCTTCCCCTACGAATACCCCCACGCCCTTCAAGACCCTCTCAATATACCAGACCACCAAGCACGGCACGTCCAGAATCCATCTCACAAGGGAAACATCCACCACAAAGATCTGAACTTGAAGATGCAATCTGGCAAGCCCTCGTCGACACGCGGAGTCTTGAAGATCTCGTAGCAGAGATTGTATACGGCTCTTGGCTTGAGAAACTCGACTCTTTACCTCCTTTGGGATCCGATACTGTGGATGTTCAGTGGACGATTGCTAGGGCCCTTGAGACTAATGCGGATGCAACGAGGGCTATGGAGCGTCGAGGAGAGTTTAGTACTGTTACTTCTGCAGACTGGACGTATCTCTCTGAGCGTCTTCAAAGAAGGATACAACTTTCTGCCACTATTGCTTTAAGCATACAATCTCAGGAAGCGCACGACGAGCCCAAGGACACAAATTCACGGAGTCTCGATCGCATAGCTTACCTGGGAGGTCTTCTCCTTCCTCTGACGGTCGTATCGGGTATTCTCTCCATCGAAGGAACATACGGTCCCGAAGGGTCTGCATTCTGGGTATTCTGGCTTGCATCTGGATTATCCTCCATCGTTGCCTTGCTCGTCATCTACGCAGACCACCTTCGAACACTCGACGTATGGATGGAAGTCGCAGCAGGAGAAGTCCTAGAAGGTCTAGATCTAGACCATCACCACAGCGAAAACCGCTTCCAAGCGAATCGATACACGAGTTATAGCCGCCAACCGCGTCGTCGACAGTATCGTACTAGTGGTGGAGATCCAGAGCGTGGAGAGGCGAGGTTGACGACTGCTTCTGATGGAGGTGTGTATGTTGTGCAGCATCGTGGGGATGGAACGAGGAGTAAGGCGTGGAGGAAGGGGGAGTTGGGATGGGTTGGTGCTGTGAAGAAGATGAGTGGATGGTATCGTTGGAGGGGAGCTCAGGGGATTGAGTTTCGGATGCCGGGGTGGGAAGAGAAGGTGAAGGATTTGATTTGGTGATGGTTGAGCTGCTATATACCCAGAATGAGAATATATATACCCAGAAAGACAGAATGTAGATTCATGTAAGAGTTGTTTATAGTACATCACAATTAGATGGATAGATCAAATAGTCATTCCTCGCGAGAAGAGTGCCTATATTTGTCATGGCTAGATTATTACACCCTCCCCTTGCAACTATTACTCAAGACATCAAAGTTTTCTTTTTCATCAATACAGCAGATCATGCCACCGTCCCAAAAACGTAACTCAACTCGTACAAGTAGCCATTCAACAATCATAACAAGCTTACACGCGATCCACGCTCGACCTTCGACCTCCAAGGCCAATCTTTTCCTTCCCATCCATCCACGGCCGCAGACACTCTGGTATAGTAACCGTCTTGGCTTCTTCGTCCCAGCCGTTCTCGAGGATGGCTGCTAGAACGCGCGGCACGGCGAGGGCGGTGCCGTTGGTGGTCCAGGGGAAGGAGAGTCTGCCGTCGACGCGGGTTCGTGTGCCGAGACGGCGGGTTTGGTAGTCGGTGCACATGCTCGCCGACGTCACTTCGCCCCAGTTGCCCTTGCGGCTGGGGAAGAAGGCTTCCATGTCGATCTTGCGGGTGGCTGACGCCCCCAGGTCGTGAGCTGGCATGGAGAGGATACGGCAGTAGAGACCCAATGACGAAAGGATCTCGGTTTGCATGTCGAGCATTTCGTCAAAAAGATCCTGAGCTTCGTCCTCATTTGCAGCTGTCCATGCAAACATCTCAACCTTGGTGAATTCGTGAACGCGGTATAATCCCTTGGTGTCAGCGCCACGGGCACCAGCCTCGGCCCGATAGCATCGAGAGACGGCGACGCGCTTGAGGGGTAGATCCTCTGGATCGATAGTGGTGTTGGCCTTCATTCCAGCAAGGGCAATCTCAGATGTTCCAGTGAGGCACATCTCAGGGACGCCGCGCTCGATATCTTCGGCTGACTGGGAGATGGTGTAGACTTGTTGCTCGCCGCTCTGGTCGCGAGGCTGGAAACCGCAGGCGGCGCCAATGTGGCTGTAGACCATGCTGGGAGGAGATACTTGTGTCCAGCCGTGACGGGTTGCGACGGCGATAGCATACTGAACCAAGGCCTGCTCCAATTGAGCAGCCTCACCAAGGAGATAGTACCATCCCCATCCAGAAGCAGTAGCAGCTCCAGCAAAGTCAAAGATGCCGAGTTCGGAGCCAATGTGAACATGAGACCTCCAGATCGTGTCCTCGGGCGATTCTTGGAAAATAGGAGGATCATTGATGTAGCTGAGCACCTCAGGCTGGTCACCCTTGGGGGTATCTGGGTGAGTGAGGTTGGGAAGTTCCAACGCCAACTCCTCCATCTTGGCGACCGCCTGCGACTCGCCCTTTTCAATCATGGAAAGCTGCTGCTTAAGGTTCCTGGCCTCCTCCTGAATCTGCTCGCGGGTCAATTGCTTCACCTCCTTGAGATCCTCATCGTCGCTGCTGGTGGCCGGGTTGGCGAGCTGTCGCCTCAGCAGATTAGATCGCTCACGAAGGGCACGACCCTGCCTCTGAAGATCCTGCCATTTGGCGTGCAGCTCAAGAATCTGAGCCGGGTTCTGGGCCTTTTGACGGTAGTTCCTCTCGACGCACGTCTGCTGATACAGGTCCGGGTTCTGACGAATGTCCTTGATGTCGACGATTGGCTTCGGAGCCGAGGGCGGCCTCTTGACGTCTGCGAAACGACGGATCAGGGCCGGATGAGTCCTCGCTTGAAGGTTGCGACACGTTAGACGTGTCAATGTTCTGTTCATGGTGGGCTTGATTGGCCTCAATGCTCTCGCTCACAAAGATTCGAAGCTTGACGTAGTCTAGAGGTAGTTGCGGCTCCCCCCGAAGCTTTGGCGGGTGACATGCGACGATGGAGCTCGGCTTATGCAATAACCCGAGCCCGGCGCCGATCCGCCCCCGACTATCGTCAAGGCCAAGCCTCGGAGATCATGAAGTTTTGAGAATTGGTGAGCCAATCTTGTTGGGCTAAAGAGATGAGATGAGGTAAATCAAATTTAATCTTGTTTGCTAATGGGGTATATTGATCCGTCCTCAATGGTTGATGTGTCTTGTAAATCTCTCATTTTTTCAACTCATGACCTGCACAACAAGGTTTGCTTTGCCTCGTTCATAAAAAGCTCATTTCATGTCATGACATCTTAGTTCCCACATCTAAAGTTCTAAACACCAATGCTTTCTCACAAGAATCCCCATGTCCCCAATGTCCAATTGCCGTGGTGTCCTCCAGCGCCTCGAGAGTAACCACCAGCCTGCATGCTTTGTCGTTGCTGTGCCTTGAGGTCCACTTCTGTTGGACGGGAGGCTCCGTGTACACCTTGTTGCAGCCAAATCTCACGATCGATAATGGCTATTGATGGCACCTTGAGCTGGCACAGAAGGCTACCTCCGATCCATGGCCCAAGAGAATGAAGCACTCGGATCTGGCCTTTCATCTGCGGTGCCGTCTCTCGCTGCCGTGCGACCTTGGCTCCGATAGGATCCCACTCAAGCTTGGTATCAGCAGCAGTCTTGACAGGCTTTTCCACCTCTTCCCCAGACTGTGATGGTGACGAGGATCCGTCACTGGGTGATGAACTGCTGGATTGTCGGTTGAGTCTGACAGTATTCCGACGCTGGTCAACGACCTTGCCAAAGACAGGCTCCCACCCTCTCTTGTCAACAATCGCTGACAGGTCATCAATAATTCGTTGTTTAAGGCCCAAGATATTTGAGCAGCCTCCCGTAAACATGATCCGCGACATGCAGATTGCTCTCACATCCATAGGAAGCTGCAGAAGATGGCGGTAAATGAGTAGGTGCACTGGAAGGTCGTGGTCATCGAATGTTGCCCGGTTCGCCGAAGGGTCGAAAAAGGCATCGTCGCAAATCTCGGCCAGTTTTTCGAAAGGAACTTCTATCGTTGTCGGTTGGACGCCTGTGGTGATGGGTATTTGGGCAACTCCGGTTGGAACACCAGCTTGTTCCGACTCAGCCTCGAGTTCCTCTTGTTCATCCACCGTCTCCAATTGCGTCGATTGTCTCTGAGATGACCTAAATTCGGAGGACTTGCACCATATCAAACGGCACATGATGTCCTCGCACTCTTCAAACGTGATGGATCTTTGCTTCTTGTCGTCGTGTTCCCCCGGGAGTAATGGCTGGATAGCTTCGTAGAGTGAGTCGAGGAGCGTCCTTCCTCCTCGAATAGTCCGTGTGCTCTTGACTTCTCGATATTCGTAAATACTGGTAACAACCGTCTCGGACCATCCCAGATTGATGACCAAGGCAGATCGGACGCCAGCGGCGACTGTGGACATGACTGGGCTTGACATGAGTGAAATGGTAGGAGCCTGGAATTTGTTGAACATGGTGTCCAGTACAGCTGTTAATAATGGCACCGGGACAGCAGAATCCAAAACCAGACCCAGCCTTCTAGGCCGAGAGTCGATAAGAAGGTATCTAGACTTTGTGTGAGTGAGGATCAGCTCGAGTTTGATGGGGTAATACCTAGTGAATGCATCTCGCACTACACGTTCCAACTTGTCCTGGAAAAGTCCAACATCAATTTCTCGCAGATCAAACCGCCAAAACTCATATTCCTTTGACCACTCCAGTCCAGGTGGCCGTCTCGGTTGCTCCCAGCCCCGATAATCGCCAGCCCGGCGTTGATCCTCAGGACTGCATTGGAGCGTAGCCTTGGGAGAGGCATCGCCGGCGAAGCCCACTCGAATGTGGCGTGACCCCAGCTCAATGACGATGACCTCGTCATCAGCTCGTATGGTGGACGGTGAACCGTAGGTGGAAGTGATGGAGCGGTTTGGGGTGTGTGGAGTGGAGGGGCCTGACCCCTGAGGAGGACCTCCTCGGATGCTAGCCACGCTGCGATGAGCAAGCGTAGGTCCTGCCCCCGAGGCCATGGCAGCAAGAGTGTGTTACCAGACTGTCCTCTTTGACTTTGGGCGTGTTTTTCTTGAAGTCGACGGTGATGCTCTGCTCTTTGTTGGGTACAGCTTTTATGCAAGATGCTGGTTGGTGGGTGTAGAGCCTGGGTGTTGAAGTCGGTGTCGGCGATTCAGAGGCCGATCCGCCGATAAGAAAGAAAACACGCCGTTTTGGTAACCGCAGCGACGTGGGGCTGCGCTGCACCGTGAATCTTCACCTACATCATCGACCTCGAATGCCGTGAGCAGGTCGTTTTGGGGGCTTTCTGTGAGCCAGATGGGAATCAAGGGGTAATTATTGCCTTGTGTGCAGTCATATATACTTTGCTGACTCTTGTAGCATCTACCAGGAGATCGGCGAGGGCAGACGAGTCGCCCTTGCAAAGCTTGCAGCCGACTCTTTGGTCAACGAGGGCCGGCCCTTTCGAATCGCCATTGACATTGCCATTTGGCAATTCCAGAGCCAGGTAGCCCAGGGTATTTTACTCTCACAATAGTCTTTCAACATGCCCTTCTAACTACGCTACAGGCGGCACCAACCCTGCGATCCGAACCCTCTTCTACCGTCTCGTTCGACTTCTGGCAGCGCCCATCAAGCCCGTTTTTGTGTTCGACGGCCCCTACAAGCCCAAAATAAAGCGAAACAAGCGATCCGGCCGAGGCGATGCTTTATCGAATGCGCAAGCGAAACGATTAATCCATTTGCTCGGGTTCCCCATTCACGATGCGCCGGGAGAGGCAGAGGCGGAGTGCGCTCTGCTGCAACAGCACGGTATCGTCGACGCCGTCATGAGCGAAGATGTCGACACTCTCATGTTTGGATGCACAAAGATGCTACGGCAGTGGTCTCCGCAGTCGAAGCGCCAAACGTGCCCAACACATGTATCGCTCATCGACAAGGAAGAGATGGGGCTAGTTGACCAAGGCCTTGACCGAGAGGGCATGGTTCTTGTCGCCCTAATGAGCGGAGGCGACTATGACCCGGTTGGAATCGTAGGATGCGGACCCAAGGTCGCTGTTGAGGCTGCCAAGGGAGGGTTTGGCAAGAGTCTTTGTCGATTGAAGGCTTCAGACGAGAAAGGGATTCAAGCTTGGAAGAAATCGTTGGTACATGAGCTCCGTACCAACGAAAGCGGCTTCTTCAAAAGACGAAACAAGGCTTTGGCTATCCCAGACACCTTTCCCGACTTCAAGATTCTACGTTACTATACACACCCTGTTGTTTCACCAGAGTCGAGTCTAGACGAAATCCGCGACAAGATCTACCAGGACCGAGAGATCCAAATCGAGGACCTTCGAGAATTCACGCGAGAGGTATTTGGCTGGGACTATCGAATAGGCGCGATCAAGTTTATTCGAGTTCTCTCTCATGCTGTACTCATCAACAAGCTGCTCGACACGGGCTACGACGATGCCGGTCACATCAAGGGGATCACAGGGTTTAGAAATCACGTTATGAGTGATCTTGTTCCTGAAGTTCGCATGCAGCACATCCCTCTGGAGATTATACCGATCGACTTGTCCAAGGAGGCAGACGAATCGATTACTCAAGGCCGAACCGGGTTGGCACTTAACAGTGATGACGACATCGACGAGGCCGAGAACATTGAGGAAACTTCTGGATCAAAGTCCAAGTCTAAACCATTTGATCCTTCAGAGCGCTACGGAATTTGGGCGTTGGAGGCCTTGGCCAGGAGAAGCGTGCCAGAGATTGTTGCTGAAGCCGAGTTGAAGCACAATGCTCGAGAAAGGGCCCTCCAGAAGAGAAAAGCTACCACAACAAAGACCAAGTCCGGTACCAAGACCTCTGGAACCAAGGCCAAGTCTGGAATGCCTAATGGTGCCCTTGACAAATACGTGCAAATCTCGAAATCTCAACCTGCTCCAGTGACGACAACGAAGGAGGACACCGGACTCGTTATGCCCAAGAGAGCATCACCGACCCGGCCGCAGCGACGTCTCCGAATACCCTCCCCCCTGGAGCCAAGTAAGCAACAACCCACGTCTTCGACCTCGGGCAGCCCCGCCAGGCAGACGAACCCTTGGACACTTGGCAGCTCACAAGTGATGCCTAGGCCGCGCAACCTTCCTCCTCCAGCAGATGAAGACGAAGCGATTATCATCTCATCTAGCCCCGTCCGCCCGATGGATTCACCTCCCACGTCCCCGTCCCCAAAGCCTCGGGCTCGTGCTCAGGAGTTCCCTGATACAGTACGCTCAATACTTGCTTCAGATGGCTCTCCGAAGAGGGTGAGGAATACGGCGCGGAGTTCAAGGCTTCCAAAGCTATCGAGCTCATCTCAAGGGTCTCAACCTACGAAGCTGAAGCAAACATCTATGGACATGTTTACCAAAAGGTCCTATACTGACACTTCAAACTCTCAACCATCTCCCCCCAAGCTCCCACCTCCGCGGTCTAAGCCTTCAGTTCGTTCAAAAGATGATGACCCCTTTGACGGCGATCCCTTCGATAGCGATTCCGATGGCCTCGTGCCCCTCTCCGAGCTCATCTCACGCTCCCCTACCTCACCCACCAAGCGGCATCAGCCATCTATCCCGCAGGAGCCAGAGACTAGTCCCAGTCCAGCCCCAGCGCGGAAGAAGAAGTTACTCATCCCGCGGGCCAGTGACGTGGGCTTCTTCAAAGAGGTCGAAGTAGACGCCGATGAGCGTGACGAGCGGCTTGCTAAGGAGACGGCAGCTCTAAATCGCAGGGGTATCAAGGCGAGTGTGGTGCGGGTGAGTGATATTGGATTTATAGACTTGACGCAAGAGGATTGAACAACGGAATGGAATGATACAAGCGGGCATTGAATGCATCACGATGGAGTTGGAGGTCTGGTTTATTTCATCCATGGCGTTTGCGAAGGATATCACGATACTGGCATTTTTTGGCAGGCAGCATTCCCTCACGACAGGCATACGAAAAAAGGGGAGTTACAAATAGACTTGATATATCTATACATTTTATGACTTTTGATGCCTTTGCCTTCATCCTGAAGGACTTTTTTACTATACAATTACAACAAACCCATCTAGGGATATCCAAACCCGACCATACTCCAGTGCAATGCAATTATCCATTCCGACGCTTCTCTTAGTCCGTTTTTTTTACAAAAGTTACGGCCTCATGTGCCTCCCATCTCCAAATCGGGATCAATTTCTGTTCCTAGATCACGCTCCTCGAGGAATCGTCGTCCAATAAGTTCCTCTGGTAGATATGTCTGCTTCACCTGTCCGTCGCGATAGTTCGGGGGATACTTGTACTCTGCGCCATACCCGAGATCTCGCATGAGTCGTGTTGGCGCATTGCGTAGATGAAGGGGTACAGGGAGACCTGCGACGCCAGGTTCACGGAGAGCGGCGTAGGCGTTGTTGAGGGCGCGATAGGCACGGGTGCTCTTAGGCGCATTACACAACGCGACGGTGCAATGGGCGAGAGGGATGCGAGCCTCTGGCATGCCAATCTGCTGGGTCGCTGTGTATGTGGCTGTTGCTAGTGGGAGAAGAGTGTTATCCGCAAGACCGACATCCTCAGAGGCAATCACAACCATGCGCCGGGCAATGAAGAGCGGATCTTCGCCAGACTGAAGCATACGCGCGAGGTAGTAAAGAGCTGCATCGGCGTCGTTTCCACGTACAGACTTGTGAAAGGCAGAGATGGTGTCGTAGTGTTGATCGCCCGCGCGGTCATACACGAGGGTCTTTGTGAGGGCTGCCTTGATGTCGGCTTGTGTGATACCCTCGCGGGTTGTGAGGGAGAGTGCGAGTTCAAGGAGGTTGAGGGCGGTTCGGGCATCACCATCTGCAAAGCGAGCGAGATATGAAATCATAGCTTCGTCGAGGAGCGGTGTAGAAGGATAGACAGATTCCTCCTCACGAATAGCGCGCTGAAGAATACGAACAACGTCTTCAGTAGTGAGAGTCTGAAGAGTGAATGTCCGGCATCGAGATAGCAAAGCAGCAGCGACCTTGAAAGACGGATTCTCTGTCGTCGCGCCAATGAGCGTCACGGTGCCAGCCTCGACAGGCTTGAGAAAGACATCCTGCTGAGCCTTGTTGAAGCGATGAATCTCGTCGCAAAAGATGATGGTCTTGCGACCGGTGAGGGCAAGGTCATTTGATGCCTCCTGGAAGAGTTTCTTGACCTCGGCGACTCCTGTGCTGGTGGCGTTGAGCTCGATGAAGCGGCTGCCGACCATCTGAGCAATGCACCGTGCTATCGTGGTCTTGCCTGTTCCTGAAGCGCCCCAGAGGATCATGGATGGGACTTGACTCGACTCGATGAGGGAGCGGAGGACGCCGTTTGGTCCGACGAGGTCTTGACCGAAAACATCGTCGAGTGTTCGTGGCCTCATTCGTTCTGCCAAGGGAGCTGCCCGTTGTGTTTTTGTCTTCTTCGCAGCTCTCCCATCCTGCTCTGTCCTCCCATTCGTCACGTTCTCGTCGCCATTCGTAGTATTCTCCGTCTTCTGACTCCCTCCAGCTCCAGGACCTTCCTCAAAAGTCCTCTTCCTCTTTGTTATCGGTTCCAGAGCTCCTTTCACAGGCGTCGACACCCTCTGCTCAGAAGCAGCCTGTCGTTTCGGCGCAGGCGTCGAGAAGAAATTCGAAGCATTGCGCTTCTGCGATCCCGGCTGAGGAGTCTGTGACTGCGGCGGTGTAGGAACCTTGTCCTTGTCGACTATGAAGCTCTCGCAGCCCGAGTCGATGTGGCCGTTTATGTCGGACGACCTTACGGACTGGTTGCAGATTGGACAGTCGACGGGCATGGTTGACTCGGGGAGGGAGGAAGATGATTTGCCGATCGCCGGGTGACGAAAGGCGAGGGTGTAGATGCTGTGCGACTTTGCGGCTGCCGTCTTGTTTGGTCGTTGTCGTGACGTTGGTGTAGCTCGAGGAGGAGGTGTTGAAGCTGTGGGAGCTAGAGTGACGCGATGCGTAGGAATTTTGGCTGTAGCTGTAAAAATGTCAGGGACAGGATGGACGCGCCCAGGAGATGGAATGATACGTACCGAATCGCGGGGACCAATCCATGACAGGCGGGCCGCTTTCGGCTCCACAGATTCGGTATTGTTCGTGCAATGGAAGACAAGACTCGATGGGACGTGAGAGGCAGAGTAGGAGGAAATATTACATACTAGAGTATGTATTCAATAAAGGCCTGAATTCATTATTGACTTTTCTATTCACATGATTCTGTACAATTCTTTACCCTTCCCGCCCCCTATGACTGCATACAAAACATGCAGGTTCATGTCATGCTCGTCCATCCGCAGCACCCTAAGACAGCCTCTCAAACCTCAGCAACAGGGTTCAAGCAGGTAAAAGAAATGGATAAAGTGCCCTTCTCTGGCTGGCTGAGCACCAAGCCTCCTTTACAACTTCAGCTGGATCATCTTGCCTCCAAGGCAATCACTATAAACAAAGCTCATTGGTCCATCAATAGTTTCATGTTAACAGGTGTTTATTCTGTGTCCTTTGAACGAGTTGCGAGATGCCTCGTCTCCTGTAACTCCGCCCCGTGGAAACTCGCCTCTTCGACCATCCACCACATGAATCATTTCATCCGATTATTTCGCATCAATCCCCCTCTCCCCATGAATAAAATCAACTCCCAATGCTAGAAACCTCTGATGTGCAGCTGACCGCCCGCCGTCCGTTTCATGCTTGTTGGTAATGCATCCCATAACGCCTTTTCGTGCTGCTTCGCCGCTGCTGCAATGTTGCAAATCTTGTCACATCGCCTTGGCCAAAAACATCCCATCACAGTTTTTGGTCATGATCCATGGTAAGCTCTCCTCAAGCCGACGTCTTCAGAGACCGCACCTTGGGTGACGCGATACTCGTTTCCGCCTTGCGCTTTCCAAGCACCGGCTCTGGTGTCCGTCCTAGACCAGGTGTGCTCTCACGGTCTCTTGTTGCTTCTGCATGACATGAGGCGTGATATGCCCGGTTGCCTACCAAGACCGTATCCAGCCACACCCACTCCTGCGCAGTGTCCAGCCACTTGTTCTCAAACCGATCCTGACAAATCGGGCACACGGTGTTGATCCCACGCGACGGGTCCGGCACAGCAATGTACTTGGGCTTGGCGGCCTCTGACGCCTTTGAAGCCTGTGCTGCCACCTCGTCGGGTCCAGGGACATGGTCCACATCGACAGCCTCCCTCGACTTCAGCCAGTCCTGCTTCTTATTAGTGATGGGTTACAGTAAGTAGAGGTGGGTTGAAACTTACACGTTGGTCAACATACCAACTCCGGTGCATGCCTCGTTTTTCGGCTTCGTTGGCTCGTTGATGCACACGGAAATGCCAGTCCATATGGGCGGTCTTCTTCTTCTTGCCCTCCTCATCAGTTCGGAATCGTCTACCACATTGCGTGCAAGGAGGCCCGAGTTCGTCATGAAGGCGTGATACCAAAGAAGGGTGGAATCTTGTAAGGGAAGAGGGTTAGCTGTTGTCACAGATACGTAAACATTCGGGACTCACGGTTGCTTCAAGGCGGCCACATTGATGGCGCCACTCGGCGGAGCGTTGAAGTTTGCCAACATCCCAGCTGCCTTGGTAGAGGCTAGTAGGCTTGCGATGTTTGGGGGGACAATCGATGCTGGCGGCGGTGCAACAGGAGCAGCCGGCGCAGATGATGGTGGAAGCAAACCTGCTTGTCGAAGTTGATCCAGGAGTCCCATCGCACCCCCGGCTGCCGGTGCCGGTGCCGGTGCCGGCTTTGGAAGCTCAGCATGAACTGGAGGTGGTGATCGGATGGCCACATTGGCATACGCTGGAGGCTGTGGTGTTGGTGTCGAGTTCTGAGGCGTTGCTGACTGCCTCGCCATCAAGGCCGCCAACGCACCCTTGCCCAACAGCGAGTCGAGCGTCACACCTCCCGGTGCCGCAGCCGCAGGGGCTGATGAAGGGGCTACGGACACCGGAGGCATTGGACGTGCCTGGACGGGTACGGGAGGAGTTGGTGTAGGTGTAGGTTTCTGGGCCAATGGCGCCATCATGTTTACGGCAGCAAGTTCAGTTACTTTGTTCTTAATGAGCTCGAGCTGGTCCGGAGGCAAGCTAGTGCTCTTCACAATGCCCTGGAGGTCCAGCAGCGCTCTTAGTCTGGTCTGAACACTAGCATCTTGAGGATTCCGCGAGGCTTCAGCCTGCATCACCACAATCAGGTTCTGAATGTCATTGCTCAATGTTTCTATGCTTATCCCAGCGGGGGTAGGTGTCCCACCAACCCCGTACGCCCCGGGATAGGGAGGTTGGAAAGGTGCAGGTGCAGAGTTGTTAGGTTGAGGTGTTGAGTGAGGGGGGTAGTAAGGAGGCTGCGATGAGTTAGCCTGAGCTCTGTCGCCATGGGGACACAACTTACCTGCTGTCCTGGGAAGGGCTGCCCTCCGTTCGAAGGGTATTGCTGAGCTGGATAACCGGGCTGCCCTCGCATCCCAGGGGGTGTAGGAGTATCACGATGGGGGATTGCCGATCGTGGACGACCAGGGATCATTCCTGGTTGAGGCATACTTGCGGCTCGCGCCTTCATGAGCGCATTCTCAATCGGACGTACCAGCTCGTGTGTGAAGACAGGCCTGCTGTCCATTGATCCACGAACCGGCTCCTTCCACGTCCTAAGCATCTCCTCCATCTTGCGGCGAACAGGTTGGTCGACTACCGCATATGATTCCATGAATGTTTTGAACAGGTTTCGACCGAAGTAGAGGGTATAGGGCGTGCCGACATTCTTGACGATCGAATCCAGGACGTATAAAGCTGGTAGCTTCTTGTTCGGGGGTGCCTACCATCCCAAGTTAGCTTTGTATCACCAAGAATGGAAAATATCGCATGAATACAGGCGCAGAATCAGTTGCATGAAAGATCTGCCTACCTTGAGAATGTGCTGCTGCAAAACCTCGGCAATCGCCAGCGCATGTTCGGTATTCTCGCGGGCAATAGTGGTCAAATTGCTGATTTCGAATCGCATGTTGGAGGAGAGGTCCTCCAGCGCGAGGCGGTAATCCTCCGCGACCTCTGCAGAATCCGAAGTCATGATGATGGATAGATCTGGTGTGAATCAAGTCGCAAGACAGAGAATGAGGAAAAGGTACGGATGTGAAGAGGATGTCTGGAGGAAGGGGGGAATGGCCAAATCGTGGCAATAATGAAGATGGTCAAAGGCGAGAAACAACAAAGATATCTCCAGAAGCAGACGCCAAACGAACTTGCAGCAGGAGGCAGAAGCTTCCGATGCAAGGCACAACTGTGCGTTCTAATCTGCAGAAGTTTATTCCCAAACAAGATCTCCCTCCTGGCACGGCACGCGCACAGCTCGTCTAGCCCTAGTACCAGTATTCCCAGAGAACCCTTGCGAACGAACGAACGCTGCAAATCAAGAACTAGCAGACATAGCCCGACGTCACCAGTACAAACGCGCGCGCACGCCTGTTTGGGCTCTCGAGTGCGCAGCGCTGCGATCAAAACAGAGACAAGCTCTGAAGGGATCCGAACAGGCGCTTATCGGGTTTGCTGACCTTGGGAGTCAAAGGTGTCGCGTGTCGAAGAGAACCGTTTGCAAATCGCACGCCAAGTCTATCTGAGGTGATGAGTCGAGGGGAAGCCTTGTCACGCGTTTGCTGTACTGGCCGAGGTGTCGAATTAAGGCCTGTGACAAGACAAGGTGATCGGTCGGTGATGATGTGAGGGAGGAAAGAGAAACAGAAACGGGAACCGAGTTTGGGTTCTTGACGAAGCGTCCCGTCGTTGCCCGCAGGTTGGAAGGCGCCCACCCACGTGACTCCCGGGTCGAAGTTGCCGGTACGTACCTGATCTAGATCGGCACCTCATCTCCATCACCTCACATTCCACGACCACACCACCATTGGGCATCCATTCACGATGTCACGACAATGAAATCAAAGCGAACAAAAAACTGTTAGAACGATCGATTTTCAGTAAAGGTGACTAGTAAAGAACTGTTGGCAAGAACAAAGCAAGCCGTAACTAAATCCCAAGGTCCTTCCCAAACGAGCCCGCTGGGTATTTCATTAAAACATTAAGCCAGACTCCCTGCTTCCAAACGCCTTTCTTTGTTCATTCATTGTCTCCATGTAACGAGCGTTGCCTCCGAGCTTGCCTCGCTTTCTTCCCAGACTGAACCTTCCTGCATGCTTGGTCTTCTTTCTTCGCCAAGCCCGTTCTTTTTGTCCTCCTAGAACCGCGACATGTGCGCCTCAGAGTAATAGCTGCTGCGGCGACCAGTATTCATGGGGTGGAGAGCTGTGTCGGGACGCCGAACAGTGGGCACGATGGGACTGCGGCGCTCTTCCTCGTACTCGTTATCTCCATTGATGTGGCTGTGGTCGAAGTGAGGCCCCGCATTGCGCTCGATATCGACATCGCGAGGGATGGGCTGGCTGATGTTAGGTCTGGTCGAAGCGGTCTTCTCGTCGCGATTCTTCCAAAAGAGCGACATGAACTTAGAACGAGGCTTTTCGTTAAGGGAGCTGCTGTGAGAAGACATGGGCTTGTGGAAGGACTCGTCATCGCGGCTCGTCGCGAGCTCGCCCTCGATTCGGACGATGCGAGCGTTGATGCCGTTGGCCGAATCGCGGAAGATTAGAGAGGCAATGATGTTCACGACACCAAAGGTAAGGCTGAGAATACCAGCAGCCAGAACAAGTCGCCAGAATGGGAGTCCGAGGTTGTCGGCAGAGTTGGCAGACTGGTTAAGCTTGCCCAGAACGTTGCAACCGATGAGGATCATGGCGACACCGAGCCAGGTAAGGCCATGGTGCTCAGAAAGGACGGGCCAGGTCTGACGGAAGTATGACTTGGCGATAGGAAGCTCGGAAACGATAAGAAAGACGGCGGCCGTGCTAGTGAAAAAGAGAGAGGTGGCGTCAAAGAAGAACCACCCGTTGGATGTGTCGATCTTGATGATCAGAGTCCAGCATGCGACTACGGCAGCGAGCAGGCCGATGATGGTAAAGCCACGGAGGATCTGAAGGAAGATCATCCCCGGACCACGGAGACCTGAGCCGAACATGATGGGTGTAGTAGATTGGTAAAGAAAAAGTAGTGTAGTGTTTTAGCCGATTGGCGTTGATCGATGAGATGTGGATGATTTTGGTAGATGCTCTTCGCGAACGAATCTCGTTGGGTTCAAAGACAGAGAGTGAAGGTGCGGTTCTAAGAAGGAGTCAGTGAAAAGCGCAAAAAGAAGGAGGTCCTCGCAGATGGGCTCTTACCAAATGACCTTGGTGGTGAGAATGAATCAGGAAGCGTTTGCGTGAGCAGTGATGTTCTCTGTGTGAAGCTGATGTTTGTATAAGAGAGAGTGATCAGGAGAGAGGAACAAGTCGGGAGAAAGAAGGGAGGGTTTTGAGTGAGAAGGGGAAAAGTTCCTGAAAGAGAGCAATAAGTATTGAAGACGGATCCAGTCCAAGTGTCAATATTCCAACAATGAAAATAGAAGCGAAAGGGGAAGCTTTGAATGACTGAAAAAAAGGTTGCGTCAATGGCGGTTCCTGAACACCATTGTCGAGGCTTTGAATAGAACTGAACAATAGGAAGTGAGGGAGGGCTGAACTGTCACTGAACAGA
Organism: Fusarium duplospermum; assembly: GCA_003946985.1. Classification (NCBI taxonomy): domain Eukaryota; kingdom Fungi; phylum Ascomycota; class Sordariomycetes; order Hypocreales; family Nectriaceae; genus Fusarium; species Fusarium duplospermum. Next base: position 225,758 of record NKCI01000011.1, on the reverse strand, counting down.
ACTGGCAGGCTCATGCAGCCTTTATGAGCAGCTGCCCAGGCGCATGTTGCTGCATCAGTGTCGACGCGCCCTTGTTGGGTAAATCGGGCATGCAGAAGAGGCGTCCATCCCTGCTTGCCAGTGTCAACCAAGCAGCAGCTGAAGCAGAGTCTTGGAGGCGTCGTGTGCAAGGGGGATGCGGAGGGGCGCATCGCCATTCGCCGTTTCGTCCAGATTGACTCGTTCTGAGGTGCATTCCCAGTGTCAGGCTCCACTCGGGCCCGTATTCTTGTCAGAGGATGAAAGAAACTTCCAGCTCTGCTGTCTCATGGCCGCGATATCTGGCCTAGGCCGCGCTCCCCAACAGAGAGTGTCCGTCTCACTTCACCAGAGATGCCTTGGGTGGACAGCAACAGGTCGCAGCACGTCGGACCAGTCGACCCAGGCCAGCGCCTAACTCTGGGACTTGGGCGATTTCATGAGCGAGCGGTTCGACTCTTGATGTTTGGGCGGGCGTCACTGGATGGTTTGCTACTCTACGCATCTCAAGACCAGGGTTGAGGGAGGGAATGATTGGACAAGCAGTTTCAAAACGTCGTTTCAGAAGCCCTTCTAGCCCAGAGGTGGACCGCGTGGGCAGCGCTAAGTGGCCTGGCAGTGAGCCGCATACAGGGGTGGCAAGCCACTGAAGAACATGAGATTCCGGGGAGCTGCGACTCACACGCGGGGGACGTTTGGGTGCCACGAAGCTCGACATGATGCACAAATAAAGACCTGAGGCTCCAAGTTTGCTGACGAGGTTTTTTTTTTTTTTTTTGTCAAAATAGTCATCCGTTTTGTAACCGGAACACGAGGTCTCAGTTTCAAAGAATTGTTTGGCGTTGAAGGCACAACCCAACCAACATTAGATCCATCACCCAATGAATGTTAGGCGCCCGTAGGAATCGTCCTAAATAGGTAATTTCTATCCAACTCCAACAATACTTGGTGTTTTTCCCAATCTTTGATCTGTTTTTAGAGTTAATCTCAGCTTGGTAGGTAATTTTGACTCTCGTTTTCGTGTCCTGTTGGTCGCTTACATCTCGACCGCGCGGGTCAACTCCAGGCGCTTGTCCGTCTGGCTGGTAACCGCGAATCGATGCTATTTTTGACCCCGTGAAGAGTTTTGTAAGCGCCGGGTACGGAACAACCCGCAGCCCAGGCCGTTCTTCGAGGACCGCTGATGATCTCATGATTATTACACCACCGGGCTCGACCAGTCCTTGCGCGTCTACTCGTTCAGGAAGCTCAGCAATGGAAAATGTTTGGCTCTTGTAGTTGGGAATACATACAACCCTCAAGGGTCTGTATTGTTAAAAGGTGGGAACGCTTCTACCTCGCCACCAAAATCCGGCCATACAGGTGAGCGCTCTCGCTGGAAAATTGCTTTGAAGGGTATTCGCCACATGGGAAGAGTGTTGTATACCAAATAACATTACACACCCTTGAGGGTTGTATGTGTCCGGTGCCCTCTCGTGCCAGTCATCCTTCCCGGGTTCCACATGGCTCGGCTTTATAACTAGCTACTCTGCCGCCGCATGTTTATCACAGACTCGGAAGCTTTGCTCTCCTTGATAAGGTGTTTTGGGCAATAACTTCGTAGGCTTTTTTCCTTTCGGTCTGTCTTGTCACACTGAAGAATACTTCTGGCTTCGTATTTTTCATCGCACTGGCTGAATTCGCCCTTGACGGCGCATCCACAAGAATAGAGCAGATACTCTTGCGAACACATTTTCCAAGTGGAGGATGTCTCGATATTTGTGGTCAGAAATGGAATAGGAATGTGGGTAACAGGTTCTTCCGTCTTTGACACAAGAGTCGCGATGAAATCGGAGCGAATTGACAATTTTACGCAAAATGACCGAGATGACAGAAGCAGTTGCTGATGCTTCCTTAAAGTCATGATACTCTGGGGCGGGAGAATTCACCGATGAGGTGAGTTTTTTTTGTAAGCGAAACCACGAGTGGGGGTTCGCGGGCTGACACGGGGTACATGGGTTTTGTATGCGAGTCACCAGGCAGAGCAAAGTACCCCGGGTCAACCGAACGCGCGCAGCCCAATCCTGAGGGCATCTCAGGCCTCCCGTGGCTGGTCTTCCGATTGGCCCATTGCCAAAATCTTCAGCCAAACCGGGCAAGGACACAGCCTCCCGCCTTGTCCCATTGGCTTGGGTATGGGTACGGGGGTACCTCTTATATCTGACGGTCTCGCCTCTGGTGTCGCGACCGCTGGTTTCACCTCTTCTCTTCCTCCCTCCCCATCTCTCGCTCGAATACGACAGCTTGACGATCCGTCATCCTTAGATCTTTACCATTGTACGAGTTTTGTATTAATCAACCCCCCTTATTGTGTCTATCCATCATCATGGCTCGTGGCAACCAGCGTGAAAAGGCTCGTCAGGCCAACCTTAAGGAGCAGGCCAAGAAGGTCCGTTGTCAGCCTCCAATCTCATCGACAAGCACACGGCTAACATGGTTCTGTTTTCACCATTTATAGAAGACTTCCAACAACCTGAGCGGCACCCAGATGCAGCATGCCAAGGAGGCCAACGCCGATATCATGCGGAAGAAGCAGGCTGCCGGTACGGACACCTTCGTCGAACCCCACGAAATGCCGTCGACATACGCCCGACTCCCATACAATTAATAGACTAACATGCTTTGTGCAGCCGAGGCCCGTAAGGCTGCCGAGGGCAAGAAATAGATGCCACGACCACGCTGTACGAACACTCCATCATTCCCGACCACACGACCGATCCTCTTCTCCCATAACCTCCGAGACGAGACGCGGGCACGATTAAATGTTTGACAACAAAGCCTCTCCTTTTGTACAACGACGAGACGAATCAATTTTGGACAGCATAGGCGAAGTGGTGCAAATGTACGGGATACCTTTTGGGAAGAATAAAGCTTACACTAGCCTCTTGAATGCATCTTTTTCCGCGATGTGACTTGTTTTGGTGTCTCTGGATTGTCTTTTATGTCGTGAACAACGTGGCCTCTTGTTATACCAGTCTGATTCACGGCAGGTAATAACACTGTCGTCTAACTTTATTAGTTTATATGTTAACGTTGCGGGCCGTTGAAAGCATACCAGTCATGTGCGCAGTCAAGTCTTTCAAGTCACTGTGATGAACTCTGGATAATAACCTCAGAGTTTATAGTTGCAGGATCACATGCAGTGTCAAATTTGAATGGGATATATTAGATATATAAATACGAGATTCTACCACAACTAGCTAACCAACTCATCGCGAACACACTCACCCTACACATTCTCAACCTATCCGACTCTCAGCTATCTGCTTCACCACATGTATACACCATGGAATCCTGGGAACTGCTCCCAGGTGAGCTCCGGCTGATAATCTTCGAAATGCTGGCCCGTGATCCAGCCTCCGAGAACGAAACCGAGTTCTCAAGATACCCCCTGACCCAGTACTCCCTCGTCTGCAGAGACTGGCAGATCTTTTTCGAGCGGTACCTCTACCGCCACCTCACCCTCGACCGGACATCTCTCTGGGACTTTGGGCAAATTGTCTGTCGACAAAGACGCTTCGTCGAACACATCAGGCTCATCATCGGCATGGAAACCTATGTATGCCTGGCATGCGCGAGGTTCAACCGGCTCTTTCTTGCCCATGAGAACATGGGAGTCTCGGAAGAGCTCATGCAGCTCTTCCGTATCCTCAGCCGCTGGAGACCCGGTTTCGACTGTCCGAAGGACGTGACGTTGGAGATTACCGGGTATCCCAGGACCAAGGATGGCTGCGTCCGAATCACCCCTGGCTGGCCCCTAAACAATCCGGAACACTTGAACGCTCGTTACCAAGGAGATCATCTGGGTCGCCGGTTGGAGCCTGACTTTGGACAGGGACTCGCGCAGGTTCGGGTGGTAAGAAAGCTCGTCGTGCCGCGAAAGTCGAGGTACAGACTCTCAAGGGCCATAGAGCCCATGATTCAGAGCCTCCCGAATCTGTATCACAAGACTGTGGCCCATGATGATGACACATTGGATACAGTTGCGGAGACTTAGTGGTGGAACTAGGTGAGCATGTATATGCCTGGTGTCCACGAGGTTATCGATGCTACTTTTGCTACCTCCAGGGTACCATGGATCTGGTGCGTGCTGCCAGACAACTTCAGCAATTCTTTAGCGCAATACCTCTTCAAGTATACTCAGGGGTATAACACGACCTGATTCCACGCATGAAGTCGTAGTGCTTTTACATTGCTATTATAGTTCAAGATTGGAGTTTAACGGATTGCTTGGTATAGGTAGATCATGTTTGTTTACAGCATTCAGGGGCAAGACCCCCTTTCTTCTTCACAATGCTTACAATCAAGAACAGAAATTCATGAGCTTAGTCGAATACATATACTTTATTAGAACTGTCCCACCTTCACGCAAAAGAGTCAGACTATTCATAAACACTTGTCGTATTACCCACTAAACTCGCCGGTTATACCCATCTTCATACCCGTGAAGACTTGAAACCAGAGCCATCTAGGCTCTCCCGTACAGTTTCCGAAACCGTTCTAAAAATTTCCCATAAAGTGGTACACTAAATTCATAAACTGGTCCACCTAAAATAGCTTCCTGGTATCATATTGCCCACAATAACAGCCCGCCCAACTAAGAAACTTAGCTGAGACCGGCCATCTTCATGGGGAGACCACCAGCCATGCCGCCAAAGGCACCGATGCCCTGGGCGTTGGCGGCGGGGAACGAGCCGGCGGCGCAGGAAACGACGCAGGTGCAGCTGCCGTCGCTGCCCATCTGGCCCTTGCCGGGCACGTAGCCAGTGTTCTCGGGGGCGCTGGCAGTCTCAGTGGCGGCGGGCTTCTCAGCGGCAGGCTTCTCGGTAGCAGCAGGCTTCTCGGCGGCGGGCTGCTCGATGGGCTTGCCGCCGGTGATGGGGGCCTGCTCACCCGTGCCCTTCTGCTGGATGGCCATCTCCTTGAACTTGGCGTGAGTCTTCTCGGCGGTGGGGTTGATGGAGAAGACCATGCCCTGGCCACAGTGGTTGCCCTGCTTGCAGTAGAACCCTGAGATGGTTAGCTTATAGTTGAGGTGTGTTAATGGGGAGTGACTTACAGAGAGGGGTGTCAACCATAACTTGCATGGCTACTTGGGGAGGAGGAGAAACAGTGTTGTTGGGGTTGGCCATGAAACCAGAGTCCATACCGCCCTCGAGGATATCGCAAGGGGTATCAAAGGCAGACTGAGAAACGGTGTGGTTCTGGGCGAGGAACTCAAAGATGACGGTGTCACCGATGGGAACATTGTCAAGCTCCTCAGGCTGGAAGACCAAACCGCCAGGGCCACCAACAGTGACGGTGTGCTTTGCACCCTCAGCAGGAGCAGTAGCAGCAGGCTCTCCGGCAGGGGCCTCAGTGGCGCCGCCGTGGCCAGCGGTGACTGTCTGGGTAACGGTGACCTTCTCGTTGATGGTGGTGGTAGCGGCACCGTTACCGGGGTTGGCCCAGATGATGATGATCTCAGTCTTGGAGTCCTTTGTGATGCCGTGACCCTTCATGCCCTGCCACTCTTCTCCAGAGGGGTACCAGGCCTGCTTCTCAGGCTCAGGGTGAGTCCGTCGTTCGAGCTCACCACCGGGCAACATGTCGAGGAAGCGAGCCATGGAGAGAGGCGCGACGGCCATGGCGAGAGCAGCGGAATACTTCATGATGTCTTTTTGGTGTGTGTGTGTGTGTATTAAAACTTTGCGCAAGGAGAGGGGGATAGAACAGTTCCTGTCAAAGGAGAGTAGATAGGTTGTGTGTTTGTCGACCTAGCGATGGTGGGAGATCAGAATAAAGGCGAGGGCCTGCTCGTAAAGAAGGAAATTATCTCGAGTGCGGTTTGCTAAAAAAGAATGAAGCACGCGGAAGGGTGAAGGAAACTTTGCAAGAAAGGATGAAGAGGATGAAGAAACAAAATTTCGTCTGAGGTTGCGGAACAACCGAGACTTATATCCATCGAGGTTCGTTTGGTAATGCAACCTCTTCTTCCCAACAACCCCTTCCCAGAGTCGAAACACGGCGACTGTAGTAACCGGTTGCTTCGCCTCGCTTCGCTTCTGTTCGGCTGCTGTTGTCTCCGATCACGTAGCGCCGCCCATTGTAAATTTTTTTGAGACGGTCTCCTAGATGCGGGGGGAGGCCGTCTGTGACAGAAGCGTCTCGGAAGTTGGGTTTGGTGTTTTGAGTTGTGACCCCTTTGGCCGCCACACCAAGAAGAGAGTCTTGGGGTAGCAACGTGCACATCTTAGGTAGCCTCAACTACAGAGTAGCATTCTTGGCCACCGCACCGTGTGAGTTGCATCAACCCGACCCCCCAAATTTTTTGACAAGGCCCCCCTTTTGGTGAGACACCTTCTCTGACAAGCCAAGGGCGGCAGTCTCTTCACCCGTTGTTTCCAAGCTAACGAACCGATAGGTTCGGTCATCACGGCAGTGACCGTTTTTACGCCTGGGGTAGGGGGGGAGGGGGCCAAGTCTAGATCTGCTAGGGTGGAACAGATTGTGTTTCAACGCGAGTCGCCCAACAATGGCCGTTTAAGCGAAGTTTGTTATAGTGTAATTGGAAATAACTACCAAGATTTGAATGAGAAAAATGCTTCCTTGGGTATTATCGCGTTGCTATAGTTGTGCGCCATTAAGATCGAGTTTAGTTAAACTTGTCCAGCCATCTACATTAACAGCCCCCTTCTTCATTTCATCCCATCCAGGAGTAAAACTCCTTGGCAGGTTTCTTCATCTGTAATCTGCATCTCCTTCAATTCCCACGTGTGTCTTCGTCTCACCATCTATCTATCAGCTCCAATTTGAGTAAAGCTTTAGGCACCGTCTACAGTTACCGGCCAACAAGCGCCGAGTGGCCTTAGTAATGTTGTCCCTCCTAGCTACATCATCTGACACTCGCTGATAAGGCTATCGACTCAAGTCTGCCTGCATAATGTCTAACTAGCCGTGCCGGTTGCTCAAGTGCTCAATGTCGATGTCCTGCTCGGCTGCCTGCTTCTCAATATCTTGACGGAAGAAGAGGTTATGCGATTGCTTTGCCGCAGACATGAGCAGAAAAGAAGACTCTGGGTTGATGCGAGTATATGACCCACGGTGGTTGCTCTGCAAACAAACAATCTCTACCGACTCTCTGATGGACGGGTAGTGTTTCACGGGTGCCATTAGACCTGCCATTAGACTCGAGGCCGTTGGCCTGAAGGGCCACGATATGAGGCCTGACAAGCAAGAGTCTCGACCATCGTGGATCCATGGTAGGTCATTACTCATGGTGCGTCGAGTGATGCTGGCTTTGTCGATCCTCCCAGGCCAGAATTCCTGCTTCCGGTGGCTCTCTGTACAGGGTCGGCCATCGTTTATCCTCAGGTATAGTTCATCGCTCCGTCATTGTGCGAACGTAGTGTGGTGCTGGATCCCGCGTAGCACGCAGAGGTATCCTTCGTAGAACAAGATGCATTCGAGGGGTCAGTTGAGCATCAATGCTGTCCTCGTATGCTGCCATACAGATGAGCAATCTCTGATCCAAGAAGGGCAGATCTTGTAGTAGAGGCGTAAAAAGCAGATTGGCCTGCAGTATGCTCCAGGCCAGGAATGGGCTTTGTTCCGATTCGTTCTCAGAGTCATCCTCATCAGAGTTGCCATCACAAGATCCCATACAGGGTAAAACATTGACTGGAGCAGATCCAACTGCAGTACACGCCCTATCCGCGATTTAGTGTCACATCTCCCGTGTTTCTGATCTTATCGCTCTCAGGATGACTAGTTCAACTTACAGCGTGATTCATAGAATGTACTCAATATTTGCCGCCTATCATTGCTGAGGGAAACTCACAGGGCCTCGTCTTCGCCCTCCATGTCGCCATCGTGGCCCATGTACCCTCAAAACCCCTTTCCTCGTGCAATTCCTCCCTGGAGACCAAACAACAGACCTCTGACCACTATTCGGATCGCTGGCTGTTACGATCGACACACCGTCTTCACACCATGGGGTGAGCAAAGGTGTAGTCTCTCAAGCCGGGGTCCAAACTCGAGTTTGCTTCTTGAAGTCGCCGATCTTCGTTTTTCGGCTTTAGTTCACAACGCGTAGGTTTCCCGTGCATCGAAACTCGTATGCCTTGGGAATAAAACAGTTGTTTTGACCTAAGATCCCCGGTTCTGCTGTGCTTGCTGTTGTCCCTCGAACAGACCGGTGTAGTAGCCAGCATAGTACCACGACATGAGGAGCTTCTTGAGGCTTTCATCTTGCACTGATAGAGATTGCAGTTAGCATCTGCTCGCTCAAGGATGTCCGTGAGAGTTAACTTACCAGATCCCAAGACAGCCTGTACAGGGAATGTTGGGAGTCCTTGGGGTGCAGCCTGAGGCTCGTTGCGTGACGAGGGTGCCTATCCGATTAGTTACTGACCAGTGACAGCATTGTGCACGCATGAAAGCATATGCCAAAGGGATATAAGATAACTTACATCTTCATTTTCAGCTTCTTGCGCCGAAGTTGATGGTTTCTCAGGCTCAATAATTTCGACATCTTGAAGACGATCAGGAGAAGACTCGTGCTTGACCGAGGCCCTAGCAGGAGATGTCAGTAGGGTAACCAAGGCTGATATCTCGAGATAACGTACCGGCTCTTAGACTCCAGCTCTCGAATGCTGCCGCCTCTTGCATGAATGCTGTGATATTTCTATAGGCGTTAGCGAACGCTCACCAATCTTCTTGGACTTGCCCACCTTGTACTCCTCTAGGGCCTCGTTCCATGAGTCGATGAGGGCCGAGTCGTCCCACAGCTCCTCGTGGGTCAGGTTCTCCTGCTTGGCTGACATTTTGAGATTCAAGAGCTCCAACTGTCGGGTCCAAACGATGCCGTCGCGAAGTGATCAGGAGGGTCCTAGAGGTGATGATGAGGGAGTCAACAAGGGAGGATGAGCTGAGTTTTTATTTAACTGGTCCGGATTATGTTCATCTCCAATAATCACACAGATGATGAACTGGGTTGCGACTCGAGTTGTTGTCAGTTCCAAGTGTAAGTCTGATGGTCGCGTCGACTGCCTATTGCCAAGCTCCAGAAGCTGCAGGCGACCCTTTAGCGGTCCAAGCCACTAAAGGTCCCCAACCCCCGCGCTGATAGTGGGCGGCATCCCTCACCGCCCAAATCAGACACGGCAGAATCCCAAATTTTTCCAAGCCTCCATCTTTTTTTCTGCGGCCGCCGTCCAGCTTTTGCGTAGGTACCTCCAGCAAGCACAACACGACACAATGGCTCCAGAACTTAGGAAAAGAAAGTGTTAGTATATCAAACGTCTTTCAATCTTCGTGCGCTAATCTTATTTAGCCGTCTCTGACGTGCAGAAGGCCAACGGCGCTGCTAAGCCTGTCAAGGCCGCCAAGGGCAAGCGAAAGGGTAAATCCAGCTCAACTCCATTGCAGTCACCTTTCGTCGCTAACTCGTCTCAATAGCCGCCGAGGATGGATCGCCCGTGTCGCTGAAGAAGCAAAGGTCGGTCAAGAAGGTTACCGTCACCTCAAAGCCCGCCGAGAAGCCGGCGCAAAAGTCCAAGAAGAGCAAGACCGTCGAGGAGGTCAAGGTCGTTGAGGAGGAGGAAACCACCACGCTCGACATCCCCGACGAGTCCGAGTCCGAAGCCGAGGAGAGCAACGAGGTCAAGGCCATCGTAGAGGAGCTGGACTCTGGTGACGAGGACATCACCGAGGGCGACGCTGTCTTCAAGCCCGGACAGGATGTCGGCAAGATCCCCAAGGTCTCCAAGGCGGTTCAGAAGGCCGCCGAGGGTGCTGACGAGGACGCTGGCGTCATCTACATCGGCCGAATCCCCCATGGTTTCTACGAGCACGAGATGAGGCAGTACTTTGAGCAGTTTGGCACCATCGTGGCTCTCCGACTTTCGCGCAACAAGAAGACGGGTGCCAGCAAGCACTACGCCTTTGTCAAGTTTGCTGAGGCGACCACGGCTGAGATTGTCGCCAAGACTATGGACAACTATCTCCTGTTCGGACACATCCTGAAGTGCCGTGTCATCCCCAAGGAGCAGGTGCACGAGGATCTCTTCAAGGGCGCCAACCGGCGGTTCAAGGCAGTTCCCTGGAACAAGATGGCTGGTTATCAACTCCAGAAGCCCCTGACTGAGGCTGGTTGGACAAAGAAGGTGTCCAAGGAGCAGTCCAGGCGAGCAAAGAAGGCTGCTAAGCTCAAGGAGATTGGCTACGAGTTTGAGGCTCCCGAGATCAAGGACGTCCCCCCTCCTGCACCCAAGGCCATTGAGAACGGAGAGGAGGAGGTCAAGGCCATTGAGGCTGCTCCTGCTGAGAAGGAGGAAGAGCCCAAGGTTGAGGAGTCCAAGGTCGAGGAGCCTGCCGAGGTTGCGGAGCCTGAGCCTGAGCCCGTTGTCGAGGAGCCCGAGGTCAAGAAGACGAAGGCTAAGCCAGCCGCCAAGGCAAAGAAGGCCAAGGGGACAAAAGCAAAGGGCCGCAAGGCAAAGGCTTGAGTGAATCGTTCAATGATTTAGGAGTTCAGCGACATAGATATAGGGTTTAAAAGTCCATAATGAATTGCATGTCTGGACCAGTTGTCACGATCATGGGTGGAAGAGATTTCTTTTTCTACGTTTTGATGTTGATATGTACGCACATAAGCGAACCCATAGCACTCATAGGAAATAAAAGAGCAAGCAACGGGATTATGAAAGGCGATCGATTGTCTACTTCGTGCCAGATCGTGAAGAAGCCACGGCGTACAATGGTCTTTTTCATTGATATGATAGCGAAGGTGGATGTAAGATGAAGAAGAAGAGAAAAGTTTTGGAAGCGAAGCGTTGAAATGAGGATCATGGGAGGTCCCACCCTAGATTGATGACTAAGATTTACCCGCGCCTATTATTGCCTTGGCAGGTTAATACTCGCGATCCTGGGGAAACCTTGACAAGAGTGTGAGAGATATTGACTTGATATGGCTAGGACTTTCTCATGTGAAGTTATCTCTATTGGAGGAGAGTGCATATGCAAAGGCGTGCGTATACATGTCTGAAGCAAAATGCGAGACAACGCCCAAACATGGCTAGACAATTGGTTATCCCGTTCATCGGAGCCGGCAGGTTTCCATGCGGGGTTCCGTTTACGGATGATGCCTCATGGGAAGCTTCGATGTGTATGAGGATCTTGTACTTATAAGATCTACCCGTCCGGGGTCTTGGGATTCCTTCTTGATCTGTATTTCATATACAATCTCACTACAACTTCTTCTACAACAGCCCCTCTCTCTTCGATCACTTGCACCTGAGCAATGACACAGTCCACAATCTTTATTAACGGAAGGTTGTTTGGTGACACAACAGATGCAACAGAAAATGCCGTCTATCATGATTCCATGATCATCGAGGGATCCAAGATCGTCCACGTTGGAAAGGAAACCGATAAACCCGTACAACAAGCGAAACAAGCAGGTGCCAATATCGTCAACCTAGAGAACCGAGTCGTGGTTCCTAGCTTCATTGACAGTCATGTCCATCTACTCTTCTTCGGTCTCTCGTTAAAGAAGCTGGACGTATCACAATGCGCATCACTCGATGATATACAAAACACCATCTCCAAGTACGCCAAGGAGCACCCGGAAGTGCCTCGGATTCTATGCAAGGGTTGGATGCAATCCGTCACAGACGGCGAGGGTCTAGCCAAATGGTTGGACGACTTGGACCCCCGTCCCATCTATATCGAGGCTTTTGATCTGCACTCTTCATGGTTAAGCACCGCAGCCTTGAAAGAGCTTCCGGTGGAAGAGATGAAGGCTACCTGCAAAGAACATGTCACCTGCGATGAGGCTGGAAACCCAACTGGTTTGCTTGCTGAAACAGCTCAGTCTGCGTTTGTCTGGCCTCATCTAGTTGGTGCTTGCACGACTGAAGAGAAGCAAGCTGCACTTCAGAGCGCCTTTGAAGCGTACATCGAAGCTGGATACGCTGGAGTCATCGACATGGCCATGGACATGAACTACTGGGAAGCCCTGGAAGAATATCGCAAGACCAAGGGTCTTCCCGTTCATTTTGCCGCTCACTGGCTCATCCCATACGAATCAGACGAAAAGGCGCAGCTCAAACACATTGAGGAGGCCATCGCCATGAACCAGAAGTGGCATCCCTCACGATCACCCGAGTTTTGCGTCGTTGGAGTCAAGATAATAAGTGATGGCGTCGTGGATGGATGTACTGCGGCGATGAGCTACCCATACGGCAAGGGCAAGGAGATTGTTCCGCCGTTGTGGCCAGGGGACGCTCTGCAAAAGGTCATCAAGCGGGTAGCTGAGGCTGGAATGCAGTGTGCGGTACATGCCATTGGAGACGCTGCAATCACACAAGCAATTGATGGCATTGCCAGCGCCAACAGTCCCCGAGGAAGACATCGTATCGAGCATCTAGAACTTGCCAGTGCGGAAGATGCCAAACGTCTTGGCGAGCTAGGGATCACAGCATCCATCCAGCCTGTCCACAGCGACCCCTCTCTCAACTCTGCCTACGCAAAGCTCATCAGGCCTGCGACATGGGAGAGGGCATTCCCTTACCGCGAATTTCTCGACGGACACGCTTGCATAGCGATCGGTACAGACGCGCCAACAGCTCGACACCTACCCTTCCCAAACCTATACAATGCCACGACGAGAAAGTCTGCGCTCCAGCCGACATTAAGCGCCAAGTGTAACGCCTCAGCCGCGCTCACACTGTCCCAGGCCGTGACTGCGGCTACATCTGGCGCGGCGTACTCTCGGTTCGCGGAGGATTGGACTGGGAGCTTGAAGGCGGGACTGAGGGCGGATTTCTTGACGCTGGATACACAGTGGACGCCAGAGTCTCTTCTAGAGGCTAGGGTATATCAGACTTGGAGTCAGGGCAAGGTCGTTTACCAAGCGAAACCTGAGGTGTTGAATTAGAAGCGTTGTCAGATTGTAACCAAGAAGTTTTACCAATTATTTGTAAAGCACATCTGACATTATCAAACACGAGTTTTGAAACCACACGTGATGAAGTTATACGAGGTGCATGCACACCTAGCATGATGGGAAAACAAACACAGCAATAAAATACCATCTCATCTGTCGAATGATGGAATGACAAAATGTCTCTCGCGAGATCTTGCATTAAACATTGGAGCCAAGACTGCATCTTTCAAGATCGACAGCGGGGGGTGAGAAGTAATGTAGCACCGTAAATGACCCAGGCGAGATACGATGTTTGAAGGCCCACATTGAAGATGACGATGGATACGAAAATGTGCAGAATATAGCTCATCCAACTGCTGAATCTGGTTACTTCCGTGAAGAATATAAATCACATGAATAAGATGATTCCATCTATACTCAGAGTACGAGCATCAAGAGTACATCCATCGTCGAGATATCTCGTGTCATAAAGTCAACGCCATGGATCATCATTGGCTCAAATACAAACCAGGAAACCCCTCGTATGTGCTCACATCACAAAGAACCATGCTTCATCTCAGTCGTGCATCAGTTAAAAAAGGTCAATGCCAAGCAATTGACATTTCCGAGCCGATATTACCAGCCCGTATCTGACCTAACATCCATCGGACGTCTCGGCGGCGCGGCCGTTAGAGCTCCCACCTCCCGCTAACTCCAGGGCAGCTCTAGGTGCTGACATCCACTAAATACCACTGGCTGGCCCGTTGTAGCTGATGGACCGGGAGCTGACGTGTTGGAATCCATCCACTCACCTAATCTACCTGACCTACACCACCGACTGCAGGGAGGACAGACCAGCTCGTACCGTACCTAACACGTACACGTCCTTCTGCATACATACATACATCCCCATACATCGCGCTGGAACAAAAGAGGGCATCTCTGCACGACATTGATCCCTCTCGATGCCTCTGACTGGCGCATCGCAACCTCACCATGTCGTCCACGCCCACTACAGACCCTACCCAGGCGTCAAATTCAGGTGCGTGCGGCCCCTGTCCCCTGCAATCAATCCAATCGCTCGCTCGCTCCCCGTTCCCGTCGCTCGCAAATGGAGAATGAACGTGTCCTGATGATGGGGGGCCTCGCCTCTTTCCACGTGCAGCCTCGTCCAAGAAGAAGAAGAACAACAAGAAGAAGAACGCCAACAAGAACAAGGCTCAAGAGCAGCCCGTCAACAACTCTGAGCCACACCAAGTGTCCGACGGCACCCCGGAGGAGCCAGATACACCCACCCAGCCTGTGCGTATTGGTGTCCCCTAGTTCATGACCCCCCTCATCTTCCACCCTCCACCAATGCACCCTCACCCTCGCGCGCTGACCATATATCCCCTTGCAGGAGACTCCGGTCGATGCAGACGCACCCGCCGATAGAAACGGGCATGCCGTAGAGCCCAAGAGCAACGGGCTCTCACCCCCGACGGTTGATGGCGAAAAGCCCGACGATTCAGACACCTCCGCCAAGCTAGAGGCCATGAGCCAGGAACGAGAGGCCCTGCGGGCTGAGGTCGAGCAGCTGAGGAAGCAGCTCGAGAGTATTCAGGAATCACACGCCAGCGAGGTCACACAGCTAAAGGCCGACCTCGAGGAGAGCAACGCCGCAAAGGAGTCGGCCGAGGAGCAGTATCAGAACCTCCTCGGCCGTGTTGAAAAGATCAAGCAGACGCTAAGCGACAGGTTACGGCGTGACAAGGCGGAGCTAGAAGAGGCTAAAGAGAGGATAGAGGAGCTCGAGGCGCAGAATGACGAGCTCAGGAACACGGCCGTGTCGTCCGGCGAGGACGTCAGCAAGCTGAAGGAAGACCTGCAGGATGCGACAAGAGAGCTCAACACACTCCGAAGTCGCAACAACCTGTCAGCGCAGAACTGGAACAAGGAGAAGGAGGAGCTCGTCAGACAGGTTCAGCATCTCAAGGAGGAGATGGAGACGACTGCGAACGCTATGGGCGAGTGGGAGGTCATCGCCATGGAGGAGCGCTCCATCAAGGAGAGCCTCGTCGACAAGGTCTCGGAGCTAGAAGAGCAGGTCGTCGCCCTAAGGGAGGGTTACGAGGGTGCCAACGCAGAGCGGGATAGCCAGGCGACCCTCATCGATAACCTCCAGAACGCCCTCCGTGAGATACAAGAGGCCCGAAAGAGGGAGCTGCGCGAGATGGTCGAGACGACTGAGGAGCAGGTTCAGGGCCTGAAGAAGTTGGTCCAGGAGGCCGACGCCCGCGCCACCGAGGCCGAGGCAGCCAAGCAGTCCTTAACTCAGGAGCTCGAGAGGACAGCGCCGTTCGAGAAGGAGGTCAAGGAGAAGAACCTCTTGATCGGAAAGCTGAGGCACGAGGCCATTGTGCTGAATGATCACTTGACAAAGGCGCTACGATACTTGAAAAAGACCAAGCCAGAGGACAATGTTGATAGGTATGTCGCATGCGGATGTGTCATGATTCATACTAACCATGAACAGACAAATCGTCACCAACCACCTCCTCCACTTCCTCACTCTCGACCGCGGCGACGCCAAGCGCTTCCAGGTCCTCCAAGTCATGGCTGGCTACCTCAATTGGACCGACGAGCAGCGAGAGCAGGCTGGCCTCGCCCGTCCCGGCGCCTCCAACAGCCTCCGCCTACCTATGTCCCCATTCACAAGAACACCCAGCTCGCCCTCGCTCAGCGCCGACGTCTTCTCGGAGCCATCATCCTCTAGGGATAAGGAGTCACTGTCAGAGCTATGGGCTAACTTCCTAGAACGCAGCGCCCAAGAAGGCTCGGGAGACACGCCGAGCAGAAAGGGGAGCTCGAGCAGCGCCGCCACGGGGCCTGTAAGACCGGAATCGACGCGACCAGATTCCAAAAATTAATTACACTGGGGGAGGTTCACATGGTGTTACGCTATCACAAGGCATGGGAAGTGGACACGGTGCATGTTTCAAGGGGAGAGGGAGGGGAGCTGGCCAAACAGGGCGGATAATGGAATGGGCACAAGATTTTCTGGACGGTTTTTTTGAAGAAGCAAAAAAGGGTACGAGCTGTGTTTATTGTGGGCTCAAAGAAGGCCCTTGACGGGTATAGACCTCTCTGTATGAATAGGTTCTTTCTCAGGTGGATTGGTTGGGATAAGAAGTGGTCGGTGGGCTAGATACTAGCTATCACTATCATCTGCCGGCTCTTGCTGCAATGGCTGCAACACATTCTGTGCATATGCATCTGCATCCCTCGTGATGGTGCTAATGTCGATGCGGTTGTTCAGCGCATCGTTAACACCCTCTACCACGTCCCTCTCCTCCATGACCTCACCCATGAGGCGTACCTCATGGGACCAGTAGGCGTGGCTACGCGAGCGAAGCTCCTCATCGCGTAGCGCCGTGTTCTTGACTATTCCCAGCGCACTGAGCTTGCTCTTTACAGATAGCAGAGCGCGGGACGTTGACTCGATACGCTCAATGGCGGATGGGGGCTCAAAGAAGGCCCTGTTGGTTGAGGACAGGTAAAGCAGCCACGCAAGGGCGGCGTTGAAGGCCGCCAAGGCAACCAAACGCGCGACACGGGAAGTCCAGAAGAAAAAGTCAACCTCTGGTAGGCGAAGCGCGCGAGCGTTGGCCTGGTAGTTGTAGGAGTTGACAAAGTAAATGTCAAGAGCAGCAATAGCTGCTGCTGCCATTGTAGCCTTTGCCCGCCATTGATTGCCTGCCCTGCCTGTGAAGGAGGGGCTCGTTACGATGGCCACTGCGACGAGGTTTGCGAGGTGAGGCCATACGAGCTGGGGGATAGCGTAGTAGAAGAATGTTCTCGGGTCGTCGGAGTGGCAGAAGGGACATTCGGCCAACACGTTAGGTCCATACTGAATATACAACAGCCTACTCTCAAGGTTGACGAATCTCATGCGCAACGCCTCATCCTGCTTCGTCAAGGCATTCCCAGGCCTCCCAGCAGCGACACGGTTAAAGAGCACATCGACTGGAATCTGAAGCCGGCTCTGCGTCGCCTGGAAGAGGTTCTCGGGCGCGAGGAAGGGGAGCGACTTGAGGATGTAGGTGAAGGAGAGGAAGGCGAGGAGACCAAGTGCAACGCGGACGCGGGACGGGACGGGGACGATGGTGACTCGGTGGGAGGTCGAGCCGGAGCGGAAGGAGCGGTAGTAGGATATGGCCTTGGGTAGGAGCATGGGGCCGAAGAAGATGACGAGGGAGCGGATGCTGGGACGTTAGAGTTAGCTGGGCTTGCGCATGCGTGTATGTGTAAGTGGCCGTTCCAAGAGAACAGCCAGCATACACACGAGTTTTGGTATAGAAGAACTTACGAATCCCACGGAATCGCCATGATGGCGGATATGATACTCTCAGTAAGAGAGTCTCTGCTATCCTTTGGTGTTGTTTTTGCTAGAAAAGTTGACACGGTTGAGTGTATGTCAAAGGGTGAAGGCAGAACCAGTGACGTCGAGGGCGATTAGTACCCTTACAACATCAATAAGGCAAAGGTGTTCGCTAAGCCGAGAAAAAAATGTGGGGTCCAGAAAGATTGAAGGTGGGGCTTCTGAGAGAGCAAAAAGCTCGAAGAATTTCCTTCTTGATCAACTTTTTTCTTCTTCTTCAACACAAACTTTTCTCAATCACAAACACTTTTTTCTCTCTTTGTTCTTCATTCACTCGTTTCTTTGTCTTTCAATCATAGCTCGATAGCGCAATCACATGGCTTTACGCGCCAGTTATTCACGAATCCCCGTCCCGTTCCGATAGGCGCCTCGTGACACGTCTCAGATATTCACTCCATTCCAATTGGCACTTTCGAAGCTTTTGCGATCCTCCTTCTCCTTGGTCGCTAGAGTCAATATGTTGCCTAGATTAACCCCAAAATCACCCTGCCAAGGGTTATTCTCTGTCGTGTTACAAAGTCTCAGCTTCGGCAATGAAGAACTTTGCGTCAAATTTATCAAAGAGATACATTCCCAATCGTAGTCAATATTTTCGTAATATTGTAAAATGCTCCCATTCTTTGCGCCGTGGCGTATGCATATATCTACATGTTTTGTTCACTTTATAATTCCTTCTTCTCCGTCTCGACCTTCTCGCTCTGGGCCTTGACGGGTGCCTCCTTGGTCTTGCTCTGCTTGGCGTTCATCACCAGACCCGCGATGCCCATGATGAGATCGCTGAAGAGGAGGATGACGCCCGTGCAGGCCAGCTGCCACGAGGCGATGCTGACGCTTCCCATGGGACCTCGTGGGAATGATAGGATCCATTCGGCGTAGTAGGGGAACCAGCCGTACGGCAGCCAGAACATGGGCTCGGTGGCATACCAGAATGGTAGAAAGTATTGCGGCGCGCGGGTGAGGACGATGCGGGCTCCGGTGAGGGAAGTGTCGAACTTGGATCGGGTAGCATCCATGCTGCTCTCTGTAGGCACACGTGTCAGCTGTGTGTGTCTATCCCTCTGTTGCTATCTGTAGACGTACTCTTCTTCTCCAGCTGCTCGAGCAGCTTGTCATGCTGCCGGCGCAGCTTCGCCCACTTGGCAAACTCGTCCTGGCTGCTCGTGGCCTTGAGCTCCCGCTGGACCTTGAGGTACTCTGCCTGCATCTTGCGCTGCTCGGCCGCCGCCTTGGCCGTCGGGACGGGGAGGAAGTTGATAAGCGTCCAGAGCTTTGCGGCGAGGTTAGCAGAAGCTCCCTCAAGCTTCATGAGGGGAAAGGTGCATACCAGGTTGTTGATCGTCTTGGCTCCGACGGCGTTGACGAGGTGGACAACTACCTCGATGAGGAAGATGCTGAGCATAAGAGGGTGAGCCATGTTGACGGATTCGAGTGCAGTAATCGTGGACTATCTGCGCATTGCGTGGTTTTCCTCGAGCACCGGGTGAAGCTCGTTTCGCTGGTGATGCAGTTGGCGGTGTTGGAGGTTTCTTTTGTCAACGTGGTGTCGGGGCCATGTCATAGCCCCGACACATTGCATGGAGGGCTCCATTTCAAACCCCTCCACACCACGCCAAAAACCCTCCCTTTCACTTACCCTATACTTGTCATCTGGAAAGCTTCATTTCACAGTTTTGCCACCACTTTATTCGGCATATTCTCTCTTGTTCAAATGTCTAGGGCACTTGACGAGAGTGTCAAGGAGTCTCTCAAGCATGGAGATCACCGTGCCGTGTTTGATGAGATTTCTACCGTCCTTACGGAACCTTCTGATGAGCTTCTTGAGATTGAGCTGTTAGGCAAAAGCCACGTGCTTGATCCGAATGAGATAATCCTTCGAGATGGCAATGCCATTGCGATACCAAAACTACGGCTCGTTCAAGCATTTATGGTGGCACACAGGATATTTATGAGCTGTATGAAGGATGGCAGCACGGTATCGACAGACGAGATCCTTAAGTCCACGGCGGTCATGTTGATGATGGACCCGGAGCACTTGACCGCTGCCAACACAAGAAAAAGGGTTACTAGGAAACAACTTGAAGGAGAAAATGAAAATGGGAAAGAGATACTACGAACGGAGAAACGCTTGATGGATAGCTTACTGACCAGTCGTCTTCACCGGCATACCAAGTCACCGACTCTATGGAATCACCGTCGATGGCTGATGGACCAGTTCCGTCTCCATGAGCTTGACGTCCCTGCCGAGGACGACCTTTCAAAGATCATTATGGTATCCGGAGAGCGACATCCGCGAAACTACTACGCCTGGTGTCATGCCAGATATTTAATCAACACCTTCATCACCCCATCCCCAAACATGAACGAGGTCCTACCACGCCTCGTCACAGCAACGCAAAAGTGGTGCTTCGCCCACCACGATGACATTTCCGGGTGGCAGTTCCTCCTCTTCCTCCTCGACAAGCGACCACCGACTGAAACATCGCCCATCTTTCGCGAGACGCTCAAGCTAGCGGCGTCGTTCAAGTGGCGCAACGAGTCTGTCTGGTACTTTCTCCGACACATGGCCGCGTGGGGCTCCACAAACGCCGACCTGGACGAGTTTGAGCTTGTGAGGAGGACGCTGTGGGAGAGTGCGCCCGAGGATGGGTTTGAGCAGTTGACGCTGCAGAGGGCCGAGAAGTGGCTGTCGGCAAGTCAGGGGTTGACCATCATTGACGCTGGGTTGGAGGAGATGCCGTGAACTGTTGGATGCCTCTCGGTGAGACGTGGAGGATGCACAAAGCTGAAGTAGAAACAAATCTATCAGGACTGGACAATGCTGTCATGGGGCGTGGATGAGTGTTTCAAGTCCCCGATAACCTACGTAACATTGTTGTTTATTAAAATGAAGATCTTCCGTCCCTCCAAGTGTAGATTTCCTTTCCACGTGCCCGCAATTAATCTATCGACCATTGCTTATCTGTGCTGAACGCATTGAGATGAGCAGAGGCCGATTTGCATTGAAATTGGATCCCCGACCTGGCCAAGACTCTATCTGGCCGGGGTGAGGGCTGGAGATCTACGGAGGGCCGGGTCTTGTGGGTGCCGTCGTTTCAAGAGCGACCTGGGTCGCGGGTAAGAGATGGAGCTGTGGGTTTATTTGCTTTGGAAGGTTGAAGCGTGGGATGAAACTTGTTTTGAGAGAATGAAGTCATCATCCATCAGTGGTCGGACGGCAAAGTGCATAGGGGGTAGTAGTATCTAATGAAATGGAAATACGGCGCGAGACTTGATGCTACGTCGGAACAAGTTGTCAAGACGGCGATACCTGTTCGGCGAGCCAAGACTTGACGTTGTATGTAAGCATCTCCTCCTGGACGGCTATACATAGGATTCTGATCAATCACTTCTATTTACCATGCCTTACGAATGGATCTTATGCCGTACAGTAAGAGCTTTGACTTGGACCATTGTCTTATGCGCAGGGATATTTCCAGTTTTTACCGTTTTGACCGCTGACAAACCCTGCTCAGTCGCCGAGGTAGCTTTGGCTGATATCTGATATCTTTTTGCTCAAGCGTGTGGGGGAAGTCAGGTTTGACGCCCACGAGGACGTTGCATTCACGGGGACTGACTCCTGGATGTTGCATGACAGTAAGCGGGCAAGCCATGCGGTGTATCCTGCAAGTTTTCTCTCCAAGACGCGCGTAACGACATAAACAAAAAAATGTCTGAAAAAATATTGGAGCAAAAGCTGAAGGGAAACTTGAGGCTGGCTGGCGGCTAAATAGTCAGGGGATCTAGCAGCTTTTCATGTGGACCTACGCCGTAACGACGGTGCCATGCATCGAGATGGAACTTGGAAGGGGAAACAAGTAGACGATTTGCCCAATGGCGGCTGAGTTGGATGCGATGATGAGACAGGGGATGGCCTGGCTTACGACCGCGGACCTTATCTTCCATTGGCAGCTGCAGCTTGAATTGGTGAATGTCCGTTCAAGCGGTGCTTCACGTGTTAAACGCCAGAGGCATTAAGCTTTCTGTTCAACGTTGAAACGGGGTCACAATATCTGGCTGTCAATTAATTGAACCGGGCTCGAGTTTCTCTCAATGTCTCACTCGTGAGGGTGGACGCGTGTTCTTCCCAAGAAACTTTGTTTCTACGAGCTCGTAAACTGATTCAAGTTCGGTCAAAAGCTTGTTCCTCTTTTTTTTTTGCCGCTGGGCTCCACGTTGCAGCACCTGTGTCACTGGAGATCGTCCATCGGAAGGGGGTGAACTGACAGACGGAGAATGCATCCAAGCTGCATGCGACTCGGGTCAGGTCAGGGGCAGCAGTGAGACTCTGGGCGGCAAGCCTCTTCGTCTCGGGATGTTTCTTGGAGGCGAGACATTGCAAACGGATAATGGGTATGCAATTGTTTCCAATTCTTTTTTACTGCACAGCTCGTATGTATTGCTCAGAACAATACGAGATCAAATACCAAAAGCACCAGACAGGACAGGCATCTTCCGGCCGATAGCACCGCAATGTCCACATTCTGATGACCCCCGCCCCGGCACCGTCGCTCCCCAGGCGGCTAGCATCAATTGGACCACTCAGTGAATGACACCCCCTGGCAGATGAACATGCAGCGGCGGTGGTCCGGGGGCACCAGTGATGATGGGCAGAGCTGCAATGCTCCAGATCCGTCCATCACCCCTGGTCTTTGCTCACCGTGGGTCTGCGATTGTGGTCGTTTGACTGGCATGGACAGACGATGCGGGAGACAAGCCACTCTGGATCCCGTGGGCGCCCGGTTTTTGTTGTTGTTGTCTTGTCTTGTCTTTGTTTGATGCTTGTTGGTCAACGAGTCGAAAAAGGAGGCTCGTCGCTGATTCAGACAGAGTCAGGACGGCAGGTACTTGATCTTCAGGTACCATCAGCGATGATCGTTTACAAGGGGAGGTACCTAAAGTGGTGGCCCTAGCCTTCATCTGTAGTAGCCCGAGCGCCTCGAGATAGGGCATCAGCACCTTGAAGGTCGACTGCCTGACTGGGATGATAGCTACAACCCACCCAGGTCACTCAGGTCCCATCCCGTCCCGTCTCTCGTCTGTTCTCAGCTCTCACTTGAACCACCTTCTAACCTCCACCCTCTCCCCATACTTTACCCACCTTCTTCTTCGTCACCTCTCTCTCTCACGCTCTCTCTTACTTACTTACCTTTAACCCCGTAATAATCCCTCTCTCCCTCCTCCCCCTCCTTTGCCTCTCTTTTCCCTCTTTTGATTTCTTCCTCGTCTTTGCATCTTGCCGCCTTTCCTTCCTTTTCAAGTTTCCCATTCTCTCGGCATCCTCGGCCAAGTACCTACTCCGACTTCCGTCACCACCGTTCCAATCCTTGACGGTAGCATCATCCCCCTCTTCCAAGAAAAAGAGGCCGACTCGACGACAAGAAGAAGCCTTTGTTCCAAACAAGGCCCCGTCAGTCTCACTTGTAACCTCCAACCCAAGAAGCCAAGCATTTCCCCTCTGCGTGCGGGCTTTTGTGTGTGTTTCCAGCATCTCGCTTGTCCCTCCACTTGCCTGTGTCTGGTGGCATTCGGCATACCATTGTGCCGTTCCAGTTTCCAATGCCGGCCTCATAATTCTAATCCTTTAATACATCGCGCCAGCCGCTTGCCTGGTTCCTCCTCCTCTAGAGGCTTCGATTGTCGACTGCTGCTCCGGTTCGCTCTCCAAAGCCGGTCGCGTCTAAGACAATCCGTGACGAGTTGGTCCAGCCCGGTTTCCTACACCACTCGGATCGTCCTCTGTTGCATCTTCTGGTTCATCCGCGGATATATCACCGGGGAGTTTGCGTTTCAAGCTTTCCCGAGGTTACTGCTATTCAACTACAAGATGCGTCCATCGGTTTTGCTGGCACAGCTGGCACTATGCGCCTCATCCGCCAATGCCTTTTTTCCCTATGACCCGGATTGGCGTCGAGATGTAGAGCAGAAGCGTGCCACAAGAAGTCAAAGGACCATTCGAGGTCAGGAAGGTCGAAGTGTGCGAATGGGGATCAAACAGAGGGCTGCTCAGGTTTGTTTCACTGCAGGAATGCCATTGCTGTCACCTTTGCATTAACCCAATCACTGCTGCAGAACAAACAGCCCATCTCCGAAAGAGCTGCCCGTGAGGCAGCACGACTGGTGGCCAAGTACAGCGGCCAAGACATCCCGAGCGACAGCGAATTGGCCAAGCGAGCCAACGAGTACGATGTCATGGAGGCGGTGGAGAGCAAGGGCAAGTTTACTGAGGGCGTCAACCAGGACGGAACCGACTACTCTTACTTTATCGAGGTCGACATCGGATCCAAGAAGAAGCCAATGTACATGCTTATCGACACGGGTGCTGGTTCGAGTTGGGTTATGGGCGCCGACTGTACGAGCAAGGCGTGCGCGATGCACAACACGTTTGGTCCTGACGATTCGGATTCCCTGGAGTTGATCAACAAGCCTTTCAACATTGCGTACGGTTCTGGCAAGGTCAGTGGTGTGCTCGCAAAGGACAACATTCACGTGGCGGGTATGGACCTTGAGTATCAGTTTGGGTTGGCGACCAACACCTCGGATCAGTTTGTTCAGTTCGCATTTGACGGCATCTTGGGTCTTGCCATGAACAAGGGCGCAAACGAGAACTTCCTTTCCACCCTGGAAGCGTCTGGCAACATTGACAAGAACATCTTCTGCATCGCCCTGAACCGTGCTTCCGATGGCACCAACGAGGGTGAGATTAGCTTTGGTTCTCCCAACCCTGACAAGTATACCGGCAAGATCACATATACTTCCCTCCCCGATGACAAGGACAACGACTGGGCCATCAAGATGGACGACATGGGCTACAATGGCAAGGACGCCGGCATTGGTGGAATCCGCACCTTTATCGACACGGGAACTTCTTTCATGTTTGGTTCGTCTGAAAACGTCAAGAAGCTACACGCCCTCATCCCCGGAGCTGAGAGCAGTGACGACACGACATACAAGGTTCCCTGCGACAGCAAAGGCAACTTGACGGTGACCTTTTCTGGCGTCGACTATGTCATCTCACCCAAGGATTGGGTCTCGCCCCCAAACAAGGAGGGCGAGTGCACCAGCAACATTTACGGTTACGAGGTTGTTCAGGGAGCTTGGCTACTCGGAGATACTTTCATCAAGAACGTCTATGCCATCTTTGACGCGGACGAGCGACGAATTGGTAAGTTTAGACACGCATCTTTTACTCGACCTGCTCACTAACAGGAAACAGGATTCGCTAGCAACGCCATCACAGGTGGCTCTGATAAGGAAAGCTCCAAGACCAAGACCGCAACTTCTTCGGCCAAGGCAACAAAAACTGCTGACGACTCGGAGGAAACTGGTGTCAGCGCCCTTCCCGACTCGACAGCGACTTCAGGACCAGACGTAGGCCTCGGGAAAGAATCCATCACCACTGGCACATCCACCTCAGATGCGAGCCAGTCCAGCGAGACCAAAGACTCGTCTGCACCCACAGGGCTACTCTCACAAGCCCGCTTCACATTCATTTTCTGTATAGTACCATTTTTCGCCCTCCTGGTCTAAAGGGACCAGACGAGCGGCAGTACATTCTTTAATATCACCTACGATACACACAATTTCTCACCAGAGATGCGAAGATACGGATATACATATACACGGGGGACACCACTTAGATCATGCACGATACGGCGGGGTTCGTGTAGGGACATGGCAGCTGTACAGATGGGACAGAATAGACATGTTGCAAGTCGCCTCCCCATAGACGCGTGGGATGACGGGATGCGTGGTGTGACGGGCAGATGAGCATGATGGCAAAGATACCCGCCCCAGGGATAGGAAATACATAAGAGGAGGAAACAGACAGCTTAAGCCACGCTTGAATGGTATTCTTAATAGAGAAGAGCCTGCAGCCTCAATAGACAAACAACGTCTTTGGATCAGTTTGTTTTTGCCCATGGATTGATATTCAAAATAACAAGGTGCACTCAACACGCACATGTTAGAATGTTGTCGGAGACTAACATAGCCCCGAGGTTGCGCATATCTGGTGAGCGTCGTTCGAGTCGCAGCCAGCGTACACTGATGGAGGCCATGTCATAATAAAGTGATCACAATATGAGGATCTCCTCACCAAATCGATACTACTATTTCTGTCGCCCTGTCCTAGTACGGAATGAATGTAGTGTTTGACTGGAGGGTTGGACCCTTGAAAAAAAGGAGACGGGTGTGTAAATTAGACCCCTATTCCGATAACTTCGTATTTGGGCTGCGGTTTTGCGTTGAGGCAATGCTAAGTAAACATGTCTATTGTATCCCATTTTTAGAGAGGCATAATCTTTCAGCTTGGCCAAGCTATTCGTAACCAACTTAAGGAGCACTCCTCATGACACAAAGACCAACTCCTCCTTCAACCTCTTTGTCTAAAACGACCTCAGCCTCTGGATCCGTGCCCCTGCATACGCTCACGGCTAGTGGAGAGCTACGGGCGGTTCCAGCACCGAGAACCCGATTCCACAGGGGCCCTAGGGAAGTTTCCGGTCCTTCCAACAGGCAGGGGGCGCAGCCAATCCCAGCGTCCATCATCCCACGGCTCTCGCCCATCCAGTGACGCTACCTACCCTTGCTTATCTGGGGGAAGGACAGACAGCAAAGAACGGGAGACAGAGGCAAAGCGCGAAACCTACAACTTTCAACTCTTTTCTTGTCGATCTTTTTTTATTATTTCTGTTGTCACGTCTCTTTTTGTGTCTGTACATTTAATTGCGACAGCTACTTTCTCACACGAACGAACGAACGAACGAGATACAATTTCCGCGGGGAGAAGATGCGCACGCGATACCTCGTTGCTGCCCCCCTTCCCCGACAATGACGCACGCCAGGGACAACAATGGCTCCCCGAACCCTCACGGCGAGGACCGCGGTCTACTGGCAGTCGGCCACGACTTTGATGACGATGATTACTTTGGCGTGGGCGACGACGATGCCTTGAGCAGCGGCAGTGGGAGCGGCGCGGACCTGGCAAAGGGCGGCTCCGGAAAGGCCGAGGACGCCAACGGAGGACATACCCCCCGGACGCCGGGCCGCGTGCGATTCGACTTGACACCCGAGATTGTCCCCGTTAGCAACGGCGATGCATTCGGCGGGCATGGACCGCGGGGTTCAGAGGATGATGGATACTTTGACATGGAGGAGGCGGCGAGCCCTGCGCGGGCGCATCGCATGCCGCTCTTAACGGGCATTGAAGCGCCAAGCGTAACCGTCGCCAACTCGATGGGAGACCCGGGAGAGCTGGCAGAGCATGAGATGAACCGACCAAAGTCAGGTCTCAAGTCGGCATTCATGAACATGGCCAACTCCATCATCGGCGCCGGTATCATCGGTCAGCCATATGCAGTGCGCCAGGCCGGTCTCGTGGGCGGCATTCTGTTGTTGGTCGGCCTGACGGTGGTGGTCGACTGGACCATCTGCCTCATCGTCATCAACAGCAAGCTCAGCGGGACGAGCCACTTCCAGGGGACGGTCGAGCACTGCTTCGGGCAGCCGGGATTGATCGCCATCAGCGTCGCGCAGTGGGTTTTCGCCTTTGGCGGCATGGTGGCG
Source organism: Fusarium duplospermum (assembly GCA_003946985.1). Lineage (NCBI taxonomy): Eukaryota > Fungi > Ascomycota > Sordariomycetes > Hypocreales > Nectriaceae > Fusarium > Fusarium duplospermum. The sequence continues at coordinate 198,774 of NKCI01000011.1, read as the reverse complement.
TACGGCGTCATCGTGGGAGACACCATCCCCCACGTGTTGAAGGCCATCTGGCCAGATCTGCCGAGTGTACCCGTGCTGGGGCTGCTGGCGAACCGACAGGTTGCTATAACGGTGTTTGTGCTGGGGATTGGATACCCGTTGACACTATATCGGGATATTTCCAAGGTGAGAACCAAAAAGGGGGAGGGTTTTGGGTGTCTGTTCCTTTCCCGTGTGATGTTCTTATAAGGAACGGACTAATGGCTTTTGAATAGCTGGCAAAGGCGAGCACGTTTGCACTCGTCGGCATGTTGGTCATTGTCGTTACTGTGCTCGTGCAGGGTGTCTTGACGCCCGCTTCGGAGAGAGGGTCTTTTAGCCCTTCGCTTCTCCTAGTCAACGATGGCTTCTTTCAAGCAATTGGCGTTATTTCATTTGGTGAGTGATGCCCCTGAGCTGGAGACACAAGGACGCATATTGATGGTTGTAGCATTTGTCTGTCATCACAACTCATTACTCATCTACGGGTCTCTCAAGACACCTACCATCGACAACTTTTCCCGAGTTACTCACTACTCTACTGGAGTATCGATGCTCTTCTGCCTTGTCCTTGCACTGGGTGGCTTTCTCACATTTGGTGACAAGACGCTGGGAAATGTTCTCAACAATTTCCCCGCCGATAGTACCATGGTCAACGTGGCGCGTCTCTGCTTCGGTCTCAACATGCTCACCACACTACCCCTCGAGGCGTTTGTGTGCCGCGAGGTGATGCTGACGTACTTTTTCCCGGACGAACCCTTCAACATGAACCGACATCTGCTGTTCAGCACGAGTCTCGTGGTAGCGGCGTTGGTGCTCAGCTTGGTGACATGTGATCTGGGCGCCGTATTCGAGCTCGTGGGCGCAACGAGCGCAGTAGCCATGGCATATATCCTACCACCCATGTGCTACATCAAGCTTACGACGCGGAGCTGGCGGACATACATGGCGTATGCAGTCGTGGCATTCGGCGTCGTCGTCATGGTCATTAGCGTGCTCCAGGCAGTGCAGAAGATGATAAGCAGTAAGTTTCTCCTCCCTACTCAAATGGATAATATCCGAGATCCCTCGGCATGTGCTTCTTGATGAACTGACGTTTTTTGCTTGTCAGACAAGGACGGACCGGCGGTGTGCGCATAAAGACCGATGCAACTCGGATGGAAAGCTTCAAGATCAGCGAAGCATTACTTGGCCTCACATGCATGGGCATAAACAATAACGAAACACACACACAACAGAAGCATATAGACTCTTCCCATTCGTCGGGAGGGAGGTGTACGATTAATATACAGAACAGGGGAGCCCGAGCACGATTTCGAGACGCGCAAGGGAGGGGAACCTTGAATGGAGTATCATTGGATTGTGAAGAGAGAGGGGGCTTGCTTGCTGTCATGTACAAAAAGGCGGGAATTGGGAATTGGGAAATAGGTGTATGTAAGTAGATGGACGTGTCTGATCGACGGGAGAAAGAAACCAGGTACACCCGCCCACGCGTGTGCTTTTTAAGAGATCCACATGGGATGGGGTTGTTATACGCAAGTATTACTATAGGGACACAGAAAGAAAGGGACCCGGCGTGGCGTGTTTGTTCATGCTCGTTTTGGGAAGATCGTGAAGCATTGATCTCTCCATGACACCTGGTATTCAGCGCTAAAACTAACATATCGACCAGATAGTTCTAGAACATGATCTGTTTTCTGTCTCTGCCCTAGCCCCCGCTTGCCACTATACACAATCTTATTGATCTTTCTTTTTTTTAATGACTTTTTTTTAAGGATCTTGTTTGAAGAGGCTGCTCGTCTCTCGCTTCAAAGATCAAGTTTCACCGCCCAGACCATCATGACATGTTACTCACACGATATACTATGATCGCCCCCACACCCGCACCAAGTACATCCCCCATCAAAAGACTCAGTAACAATTCCGCGGGAACACTCATCTTTTTCTTGTTGAGGCTATTCGAAAGCCTTGCATACTAGGCCCACATAAGCACTGTCGGAAAGTGAGCTGAGCCCGCCACATATCACACCCTCAAGAGGGGTGTCACCCGACGAACGAATCGCACGCGGGGGTAAAACAAAACGAGAGCCCGCTAGAGGTAACAAGAAGGACTTTTGACCCCGCTCACGTAACGTAAATCTCGTGTGCCTTTGTATGATGATCGAGGAGTTTCTTGTACATATATTACCACCTTCCCCTCCTCCTCTCCATCTCCAGACTTCTTCTTTAGTATCACACACTCTCAACTCCTTCTTATCTTTTGCCTCCCTTAAGTAACCTTTGATACAACTTCTTCTTCTCTATTCATCTCAGACAAGATGCAGCCCGTCAACTACAGCCACAGCTCTTGCCCCTCTTGCAGCGCTGCTGTCGAGGGTTCCAGCAAGACCTGCTCCAGCTGCGGCGCTGTACGTTTCTCTCACCCTCTTCTCTCTCCATCGCTCATGCTGACTGACACTTTCTAGCACTGCCCCGTCTAAGCAAAACGCAAACCAAATTACACACTTTTGACGAGAACCATGATGGGAGCAGGAGTTGATTTAAATACGGGGGTTTTATAAAAAAAAACCTCTTAGAAATATCCAATATGGGGAGGCAATGAAATGTCGAAACGGAGGGGGTAGCTTTTTTTTTCTATTATTTAACAGCACCACTCCTTTTTTAAACTTGTTCTGGGCGGGAAGTTTTTGTTATTAAACGCTCCCTTCGTTTTAAGACTCGACTCAGTTTCTTAGATGAGAGAATATCAAGAATGAAATCCTTAAACGCACCATCATCTGTCACTGTGAATGCCTCTCGGTTCCCGCGCTTGACTCACTGCCCGGACCTGAAGCTAGGCAGCTCCTGACTTAACGCCCGCATCTGTGGGTGACCAACCTCTGCGTGGTGATTGATGGGATTACATCACCTGTATCACCAGTGCCGGAACAGGCACGGCGTCATCAGAGGGGATGGACGGAGCACGGGAGGTGTGAGTGGGATGGATGGGATGGACCACATGACCGGCCGCTGGCACGTGGATACGATAGTCCGAGAGATAAGCCTTGTCTGCAGATCGAGCTATCTATCTGCAGTGGGACACGGTCAAGAGCAGTTGGGTGGACAGTCAAAAGCATGAGATAAAGCTCAAGAGGTGACAGCAAGACCAAGTACAAGCAATACAATAAGTATACTACTCCTTAGTATCAGGTAGATCTTAGCAAGAGCAAAAGACAAGCAATACAATACCACACATAACACGACAACAAACAAAGCATACTCCAGGTACGTCACTGGAACCAAGTTGCGACAAAAACAATGATTAAACAGGCAGGCCCTACGCAATAGATGTCCCATCTCCATGATCTAAATAACGGTCTCGAGGCTTCAAGAGAAAAAATGAAAAATTTATGACCTGGCCCGACCAGGTTCCCCTAGCCGGACCCCAATTCCATACACACAAACGCTCTCGCCGTTACCGGCCCACGGAGCCTCCCATGGCCTCCCCAACCATCTTGACCATCCCTCACCCGTCAGCTTCCGCCTACAGGCAAAGGACCCCAGAGTTGGGGGCGGGAGTCACTCCTCATCCTTCTCCTCGGCAGCCCCAGCAAGAAAAAAGACATCTGGCCCACCTCCCCCATACGCAATACGCAGATACATAAAACAAAGGTCCCGCTCGCCTGCCAGTGGTGATAAGAAAAAAGACGAGGTATCTGTCGGTATAGCAACCTCCCGCAGCTGCTGCAGAGTCAGGAGTCAGGAGGTCCAAGAAAGCATGGGCTCCGCCGACAAGAAAACCATCAATCCAGCGAGAAAGGTCGGCGCGTAGGCCGTTGGACCAGACAAGAGCGAGACGATATCAAACTCCAGATTCCGAGAAAACCGATGCATGTCGACAGCCGTCGCCTTCTTGGCTGTCGCGAACCCGTATCATCCGAACTGCCGGGGCCAAGTTGAGGGTGAACTGGAACGACGATGGATTACAACGCAGGGTCGAGCCGCAGCACGTCTGCCTGCGTTCCGCTCAGAGGGGCTTCGCGCCGTCCTCTACAGAACAAGACACTTCTTGTGGCTCTTGCCGCCCTTGCTGCGGGACAGCAGGGCAGCCCGGGTGGCGTGCTCAAACACCTCACGGACACCCTCGTTGGTCTTGGCCGAGCACTCGAGGTACTTGTAGGCAGAGATCTTCTTACGGATCTCCTCACCCTATCATCTTGTTAGCATGGCACTTGGTGATGTAAGGAGGAATGCCTGTCTTGGTCGGGTGAAGCCGGACAAGGGCATTCCTTGGGATTGGGGTCGTACCTCTTCGGGAGAAACGGGCTTCTGGCTGGTCTTGCGAAGCTCCTCGATCGTCTTCTGATCGTATCGGAGATCCTTCTTGCAACCGACGAGGATGATGGGGAGACCCTGGCAGAAGTGCAGAACCTCGGAGATCCACTGTTAAAGAGCACGTGTCAGCAAGGCTGTGCCGATCGCGAGGGCTATCAGCTCTGGGCGAGGCTGAGCATTAACCAACCTTCTCCTGGACGTTGTCGAGGGAATCGGGAGAGTCGACGGCGAAGCAGATCAGGATAACGTGAGAGTCGGGGTAGGACAGGGGTCGAAGACGGTCGTAATCCTCCTGGCCAGCAGTATCCCATAGGGCGAGCTCGACGTGCTTTCCGTCGACCTCAACATCGGCCACGTAGTTCTCGAAGACGGTGGGGACGTAGACCTGAAGGATGCATTGTTAGCATGACCATTGATGATGTTGATGATTTGTATTGATGATCGAAACGACGCTCGGCCGCGAATGGGTCGTCGTTGTGGAGCCGAGCGATAGGACGGAGCATGTTCAAGGCATCGTTGTCGTCGAGCCAATGCTTACCTCGGGGAAAGTGCCCTTGGAGAAGACACTGCGAAAAGGGTTAGCATGAGTCTCGCGGTCTGTGAAGGCGATGTTGATGGTGATGATGGATATGGCGACAGGGGACACGGAGGCAACCGATGGTCATCACGATGCTGATGGCGCCAACAGCATGAGGCCATCCTCAAGCATTCAAGCACAAGATAACCAGTAGCATCTGGGTTCTCCTGCCATGGGCGCTTGGCCTGGCTGCAGCATCGGCGACCGTCGACAGCACGATGGATGGATGATAGGCGATGGGAGGAGGTTGGCAAACTCACATCAACAAACAGGTTTTACCGCAGGCACCATCGCCAACGATGACGAGCTTTCGGCGAATCTCAGCCATGACGTTTGCTGTTAGGTTGTGATGAAGTTTAATAAAATATGAGAAGAAAACGGCGGTGCTGGCGTGGATGCGAGCTTGAGCTTCGGGCGATGTTGCAGAAGGTGAGTTTCGCGGAGAGCGGCGGCTGCGGGTCGATGGGGGATGGAGAAGGAGGAGAGTTGGACGCGGAAAGAGAACGTCAGAAGGGGGTTTGGGTTTTTGGCCTGGTTTTTTTTGGTTGGTAGACAAGGTAGCGGCGGGTGGGAGAGCGAGAGCGAGCGAGGGAAGAAAAAGAGCAGAGCAGATCAGAGAGAGGGAAGGGAAATGTTAAGGCAGCGCCAGGCAGGCAGGCAAGGAGGACAGATAGGACAGCACAGGACAGCCAAGAGTGGACGGGACGGGGACCAAAGGTACCTCTGGTGCACCGGTGGGAAGCTCTAACGGCCAGGTACCTGCTGTCTAGAGGGGAGGGAGGTCAGGGTAGCTGAGCTGGGCCGGGCGTCGTGCTGGGGTTGGGTTGGCGAGTGGACGGTGCAAGGTTGTTGGGACGAGGGCGTCTATGATTCGCACTGTGTTTTCCAGGCTGGGATGGGCCGTCCAAAGTGGCTCAGGCGATTGGCAGTGAGAGGGCAATGTGCAATCGATGGTCGGTGATGTGCAATGGCAGCTGGGCGTGACGAAATGACGGCCCGGGGAGTTTTGGCCCTTTAAACACGGGAGGAACTAGCTCAAGACGCCTTGTTTCGAGAATGGCCTGTTGGGCTTGGACTTGGAATCCAATCCTGTCTACTCTCTTCTTAGGTAGCGCCGCTTGAAAGAAGGAGGCTGATGCTGATGCCGTGCGGTGCAGTGCAGCTCAGTGCTGATGGTGTTTGCTACTGCTGATAATGATGGAATGGGTGCCTACCCAAGGAGGTGGTCGGCCGGACTCCTTCACCAATGGAGCTCCCGCTGCACTCAGAGCTCTCTCGCAGTAGCGAAACGGGGCGGCGGCAGATGAGCTGCGTCGACGCTTTGTTGTTTGGTCCTCTGTTGCTGGGGCTGCAGCAGTTGCTGGGGCCTGGACTGGGCACTCTTTGATGATGGATGGGTGGTGTTTCCCCTGGACAAGGCCTGGCTGGGCAGACGGAAAAAGCAAGGCCAGAAAGAGGTATTCTTTTGCGGGCGTCACCGTACAATCGCTACCTTCGATCCGGTCAGGTTTGGTAGATCCTGAGGCAGCCAACGGCGTGGCCCTGGCGTCGGCTGGTGGGTGGCAACAACCGCTAAGACCGTCCCCTATTCAGCGACCGGTTAGTGGAGTCGCTCTCCCCAGTGCGTCGACAGTGCGAGGGTATCGTCACAAGCCTCTATTTCCCAGCCAGAGCCAGGAGGGGGGAAAACTAACAATGGAACTGGCCCAGTTTATTTCTGACCGACACGGGGAGCCCTCCGCGAAACTTTCAGTGGGATGGAGCTGTTTGTTTGGCGCCTTGACGCGGCTTCGTTTGTTGTGCTGTGCTGTGCTATGCTGTGCTGTGCTGTGTTCTGCAGGGCGGACGTGCACGTCTTTTCTAAGCGGACAATGCCGGTGATTATTACCGGATAATGACGAGATGAGATGGTAGATCCGGCTGAATGAATGAACCACCAAAGGATATGAAGGGTGATGGTTGATGGGGTTGGCTGTTTGATCGAGCCTGGTTTGTTTGAGGGATTGTTGATTGATTACACGGCAGCTTTGCTTTGATGTGATGGCTTCTGTTTCCAAGCCCAATCTGTCGTCATCTTTCACGCTCTTATAATACGGGAACAAAAGTCCTTGGGCGTATTCTCATGACTCTATGCAGGAGCCCTTTACTGATCTACAGCAGCTTGGAACAGGCAGCTCTCGGTAAAGGCGTCGACGACATCAACACCACGGCACGCCATTCGCATGAGTCTTCACGCTCTTCTCCGTCTGCACTACACACATTCTCCCGTCAGACGCGGCCTGACGTGCGCGCCAGTCCTTGGCCCACCAAACAGAGTCCTGTCGCCGACTCGCCGCCGCCGCTTGCTGCGTCCTTCTACCGCCGATGCCACCTTGAGAGGGAGGCTCCATCCATAGCTCCGGGGCTGAAACCGTGGCTCAGCCTGTGTCATTCGGGCAGCACGACACTAAAGAGAATCAGCCTCGCGCTTCATCATCACATTTGCTTCTACTGGGCCTGTATGCCATGGCATCGGAAACGGGATCCCGACCTCCCCTGGGGATGGGATCTGGTCTTGGGGGAGATTTCCAGCTGGGATCCGGCGGCTATGCCAACGGCTCTTGTTGTCGTCATGCCCCCAAGGGGAAATGGCCGGCGTTTGATGTTGATGACCCTGCGCTGGCCTCCTTGCCTTTCATCATGCTTGGAGAATGAATCAAGAGGCATGTTCGCTTGCATGTCTTTACCTCCCTGCTGCTGACCGGTATCCTCCTTTGCTGATTCACTCTTCATATCCGTACCGAGCAACCACTGATGAAAGCTTACGTAGTGCCATCTCGACAAAAAAAAAAGCTTTGGGCGAAGTGACGCTGGCACAAGCTTCTCAGCCCCTGGTCCGTCATGCAATGCACGGCGGAGTCGCCTGTGCCATCCCGTCCCCGCTCCCCGAGGCCTGGGGCCAACCAGATTTTACGGGAGAGCCAGCCAGAGAGGTCGCGACGGGGAGAAAAGTCCTACGGTTGACCCAAGAGTCTAGGACTCGATCCCCCGCCTCGTCTTGTGAAGGCGTCAGGGTACCGTGAGCTGGCCATGGGTGAAAGATACGGTCTGGGCCTCACACGCGAGCGAACCTCCTCTGACGGAGGTTTGATCTATCTCATTGTCCCGAGTTGGCGCTTCAACTGAAGCGTGATAGTTGAGCACGTGTGTGGCCCCTGTCTCAACATTGTGACCCAAGTCCTCCCTGGAACGGAGGACTGTGCCGAAAGAACAGCAGCTTTGATTGTGTGTCATGTGAATCTTTCCTTTCATCCCTTCTCAATTTGCAGTCACCGGAGTTGTATGACGACCTACGTATCTGATATCGGAAATTCGGAAGTGGATTCTCTTTACGCGTATCCCAGAGAACAATGTTGACTCCTTCTGACGAAGACACGGTGATACTTCATTCGAAACTGCAACATCTGCTGCATGGTGTTTCATTGTGCCATGGCAAGCCCCCTGTGTCCTGCAAAAGAATCAAGTTTAGAGTGCAGACTTGAAACTTGGTGTGCGTTGATGCATGCCATGCCATTTGAGCAATGGAAGTAAGCCTTGCTTTAACCAACCCCGGAGGACCGAAAACCATCAATCCCGCATAAGTTGAGTTATCCTGCCGGCATGGTTAGTCTCATAAAGCCGAAATGAGGGCAACTTTCAGCTTCAAAGATATGAGGGTATCACGAAATTGGTACAGTGCTCAATACAGTGCCAATGATAACCCCGCACTCGCTACCGCGGATAATTCCGTTCTCACGATTGAGAATTTCCACCTCAATCGTCCACTCCACAACGAATTCATCGTCACGCCCAAGCGACAACTCGGCGCCCGCAGCTCGTTCCCACCCAATGGGTTGCTAGAGCTTGTGAATACCCTCAATCGACCCTCACAGCTCGTTCCCCCGACTTCTCCGCCATGCAGAAGCTCGCCAAGCGAGTCATCCAGGCCCAGCGCCAGGCCGGCCGACGTGCGGAAAAAGCTGCCAAAACCGAACAGACGAACTACAAGCTTCGAAACCAACAGGCCTTCCGAGGTGCCGTTTCTGAAGTCCGACAGAATCTTAAAGATGCCCGCCAGGCCCGAAAGGAGGATTGGGAGCTGGGCCCTCTTGCCCCAAAGCGTGATCTGGGATTCAATCAGTATGGCATGTTCGCCGAGAGTGTACGAACGGATTGGTCCAACTACGGCTTCTATACACCACGACCCGAGGTTCTTCAGAAGCGATGTGCTTGGGCAGGAGGATTGAAGCAGCTCAACTTGGCTGTGTCTGATCGAGTGGTCATTATGGATGGACCGGACAAGGGAAAGATTGATCGTATCAAGGCAATCAACTTCCAATCAGGATCTGTTACCCTTGAGACTCACCACCGGGTAAGAAATGACGGTCTATTGACAAAACTGCGGAAACTAATTGGGTCAATAGGCAATCAGTGCTGGCATGTTTGGCAACGACAGCCGGTCCCAACCCATGCCTATCTCAATCGGTTCGATCCGCCTCGTTTACCCCATCACCAACTCCGAGACTGGACTCACCAGGGACGTTGTTATCAACCAGCTCAAGGCAGTTCCCCCGAACATGAAGTCACCCAACATGACCCTCGACCGATGGGAGCATGGAAAGAAATGGGACCGCCTGGTCCCCGGAATCAACGTGGTTATCCCCTGGCCCGCAGTGGAGGCACCAGAATATGAGACACACCCCAGCGACACTCCTCGTGAGGCTGCCGAGAACCGATCTTTCTACTACAACCTCCTCTCCGCCCCCATGCCCGAAACCGTCATCGACGAACTACGAAACAAGTTCTCCAAGTTCCGAACACGCCACGAGGAGTGGTATGTCCAGCAGAAGGAGTACGAGGCAAATACCGAACAGGCACGCCAGGACTCTATTCTGTCCATGCAGACTCCTCTCCAGGAGTACCACGCCCAACAGCGCGAGCTGCGTGCTGCCCAGGGCGAGCCCGAGCTCAGCGACGAGATGCTGGAGAAGCTGGGTGCCATCCTTGCCGAAAGGAAGGAGGCCGCTCTCGAGAAGGCTGGTGTGTCCGAGGTGGTGGCAGATTCTTCGATACCTACTACAAAGACAACACCTCCAGCTCAATAAATGTTTTGGATATGGGATTTCAGGCGAAGATGACGGGGAAGATGTACCAGGGATGGTACCACGTGTACTTATATGATATGTGTGTAACAATGTACATCACGAAGCGCAAGATAGACGCATTTCCTGTGCACTATTATGGCTGTCCTAACGAATTGATTATGGCTCGACGATTTCACCTGGGTTCACGCTTGAAGAACACTCTGAATGGTCTGAGAGTTGTAAACTGAGACCAAACTCGCAAACTCGGAAGCTCGTTCCCTTTTTTTCGGTGACTCGTTGCTCCCGTTTCAATGGGTGTCGGTCTTTTCTGTGGCAGTTGAGTGAGCTGGGTGAGACGGGGACGGTTCTGAGATCAAATGATACTGCAAGCAAAGCTAGATGAAGAACACAAACCCGGGGATTTTAAGGCAGGGCGTAAAAGATTTGGTCTCTAAGGCACACCGGGTGACTCCGTTCGGGTCGGGATGGGTGTACTATTCGTCGCCTTTAAAAGGGGTGACGGAATTGGTCCATCACTTTGGATGTTCCAATGAGGATTCCTTGGCAATGTGTAACCAGCGGCGCGGTGTGACACGGCGGTCCTTGATATAGCCGGGCTGCTTTAAATCCTTCTAACTTGAGCTTTTCTACTTATCAAGAGTTAAGATCGTGCACTCGATAGTGTGTTACGGTGATGACCTTGTAAGACACGAGATCAACTCGCTCAAGGGACTAGCGCAAAAAGGGCCAGATTTTTGATTTAAACTGGTCATAAACCTCTTGAAAATAGCTTGACATGATCCTCACTTGATGTTGGTTTTATTTCTCATGGCGATCTCCTGGTTTGCGCATAGTTAGGCGGTCAAGTTACCCCCTTTTACGGTCTTCTAGAGTGGCCGATGTTCAGCATGAATATGACTGCCAGTAGAAGAATTAAACGAGAAAATAGTAGAGATATATTCATCGGCTGTAATTGAGTTGAAGTTGAACTCGGTATCACAGGTCATGGAAGCAACACTGAGTCTCACATGGTGGGTGAGGCCAACAAAACTATGGCAGATGTGGAAACATGGGGGCGAAGTAGATAGAAAAGAATGTGATTGAAGTTACGGAGAGTAAGGTATTGTCAAAGCTACCACCCTCTTACAGTTGAGTACAAGGTTGTGCTACCTGTGTTCTCCGTGTGGAGCGATTCTCGTAACCTCGCGCTAAGGCGCAGTAACTCGAGCCTCTCTTTCTACCTAGTGTATATAGGATGCCACGACAGGCATCTAAGAACCATGTAGTTATTCTCAATGGCTTTAGAGCTTTGCTCTTGGCTCCTTGAGGTCGATGTCGGAAATCGGATCGTCGTTCGCTTGGGCGTCCTGAGCGGCGCCCCCCTGAAAGAGGCGATCTTGAAGCGAAGAGGTATCTTGGATGAAACGGAGAAGCATCGAGACATCAAGGTCGAAACTAATGAATTAAATGTTGGATGCTTCCTTTACGCGGAGGTTTGTTATCTTACTGAGGCTTACCCGCTGCTGCGGTGTAAGTGAATGTTATGTTGGACGACATTGTAGAACGTCGAGTTGAAGGAGAGTCAGCAGTAGGCTTGAAATTTCAAGTGATAGAGAGAGTAGAAAGAATCACTGATGATGAAAAGATCATGGAAGAGAGTGTCGTGAAGTTTGAAGTTCGTCGGACGAGGGAGGTGTCTGGGCCGTGAGCTCAAGGAGCGCCATGCTTGAGATGGAAAGAAAACATCATCAACCCGGGGAACTCGACATCTTTATGGATAAAAGAATTCTACTTTGAGGCCTTCTTGAGTAGGCCGCATAATCACAAGCCAAAGTGTTCGGTGAGAGCCTGAACAGCCTCGTTCCTGACGTCCCGGGCGACGTTGACCCAACTACACGAAATGAATCCTATGACCGAAGACTTTCATACCAAACAGGCCAATCATTACGAAGCGGCAGGCTGTTCTAGAAGATGGCGACGGAGGTGTGGGAGGGCTGCGGCAAGGAAATGGAGATGCAAATTGTTCCCAAAGAAAACAGCGGTAACAAGTCGGTTGACCATGATTCGCAGTCAGTGATTGAGCAAGTGTGTGTGGCAACTGACAAATCCGGATCTGGTAACCCCCTCTACGGCTGCTTTGGTAGTTGTGCCAACCCCCACGTTGGAGGGTTGCGTCTTGCGGCCCTATAAGCCAACTGAGCCAGCCACCCTCCCAATTTCGGCCTCACATATGTCTCGCAGGTTAGAGAAGCGGTGAACAAATGCACGAGGGCAGAATTCTATGCAATTGGACCCGACATGTCCGGTTGCTGTGGTTGCTGTCAGGCTGTGCTTCAACTTGACGAGGCTCTGAGAGAACTTCTCTCACCGGGAAGACTTCACCAAGTAGCGGTATGGCCTGGAAGGCCTCACGAATGTGTTGGCTCTGGCATGCAGAAAAAGATTTAAATCTTACTGCTTTCAATCTATTTGTAGTCAAGAAATAGCGGTCTGAAGGTTGTTGAAAACGACTGGATTCATGATATTCAGGTCCAAGGTTGAGCAACCACACAAGTCGATCCCCCCGCTGGGACTTTGGGCGAATGTTGTGTAATTCACCACATCATCTTTCCAAGAGTAGTGTGTTGGCTTGCGTAGGTCGAATGAAGAATAGTCCATTCGCCCGAGAAGATGCACTTCCTAGACTCTCCATGCGTCATGGTTGCGTTGGTGTTTGGCGACGAGGCCAGGCTGAACGAGGTGCGGCTACCCCAAGACGTCGTAGTTCTTTTTCCGTGCCTTGGATGTTTCAATGGCCTGCAGGATCGAGAAAGCCACATGGAATTTGGATGAACCGGGGGTGGATGTCCGTCAAGTTGAGAGCCTCCCGAAGTTCAAAGTGCAGCCCGGTGGTAAGCGCAAGAGGCCATACCTGCAGGCTGTCGGTTATCCAAGGCCGGCGAGGCTTGGATCGAGAAAAGAGAGTAACTTGGCACGCAGATTGGGAAGCAAATGTGAGACTAAGTTGTCACTCCTCCTGAAGACTTTTATTTTGTAGTCTAACAATTTAACAAGCCTCTTCTTCATGATTTTCTTTCTTTATACTATTATTATATAAGTTCTTACGGGAGAATAGGGCGGTACTCTGTTTACATGCTGGTTTGTCCTTGATCTGAGTACAGGCATACTATCTGCACTATCCATCTTTAAGGAGACCCAGACTTCCCCTACCACACCCTATTGCTGCCTTCCAAGAACCAGTCTCTGAAGCATGAATTCAGCCTACCGGTATTATTCTCGGACACTATTTCCATGGCCCGCAAACGGGCCGTCTCGAGACATGCCGATGGGTTGCACAGCTGCGGCTGGGTGTAAGTCAGGCTGATCCAGCACAGCCCAGCGCCATAGTGTTATTGTTGACGCCGTTGACGTCTCATGTATATGGTGATTTTCATTGTGGAAGAACGTGTTCTGGATGTACAGGGCTCAGTTATTTCGGTCTCTGGATTTCTGGATGAGGATGAACTTGGATGAGATTGTGGTCAAGGGAACTTCAGGGGTTAGAGGGGGCGGGCTGCCCCCTCTGCTCCTTGCTGATGCGATGTACGCAATGAATATGGGGTATCCTTCAAATTGACTTGAATTATCGACATCTCCGCCCTGGTAGCTGGCGAAGAACTGGGTGAAGACCGGGTCGGCTGGAACGGGCCTAGGTGCAGATCTATCAGGAGCAGTGTCTTGTGGCTGTTATTCCAGTAGAAGTAGTTGACTGAACCAATTGAACAAGTAGTAGCTGCGAATGACTGAGTAGTATTCTAGCTCGAGGCGCCTATTGCGGCGTTAAGGCCTCGATAGCCGGGATGTTGGCATGAGTGGTGGGTTTAGGGACCCTCCCATCAACAGTAACTGTAGTCAGCGCTGAAAACCCTACGAGGCCCGAAGATAGTGAGACAGGTTTTGATGACAGCAGTTTATTTAGTCGTCGGTGTGATCGTTACGCCATGATTGAAGAGTTGGGCCTTCATGATGGCGCTGCCCCTGAAAGTGACGACAGGACCATCAAGCCCAGATCGGAGGCTTTGTGTCCCCCTGAGCCTATTGTTGAGCAGACCATGGGCATCGGCTGTGTGTATGCCATTTTCCGTGGTCCAGAGCTGGAAAGTTCTACCTGAGAGCCCAGACTGTAGGTTTGGACGTCTCGTTCCAGCCTTGCGACTACAACTTGGATACTTGCGCTAGTCAAGGGTTCCACTGACAGACCGGGGCTATCTTTTTGAACCAATTTAGATCATAACCTGCTTCAGTAAGCCTCTTATGGGTTTGAAAGGCAAATAACTGAGACTTGTGAGGTTGTTCCAACCAGACTCCTGTTCTCGGGGGGAAGAGGCTCTGTCGTGAGCGTATAGCCCAATTGTGCACAACCAACTACCACATACGACCATACCCACTGGAGAACTCGGGATCCCGTCCGCTCTCTCATAGATAAGCCAGTGAGGGGCGGATTAGTAGTTGGGTCGGTGACGACCAGCGAATCCCCGCTGTTGTATGTTTTTTGCTCCATGTTTCTCTTTTTGCTGTTGTGAGGTGCCCTACGTCGCGAATAGAGCAGAAGGCTGCGAGTTGCTGACCCCTTGTTCAACCTTTCGTTGGCTACCGACAAGCTACCGTGAGACCATGGTTACATGGCCAATCGGGAATAAGAGTAGAGTCTATCGAGGATACACTAGTGGGGGAAGGAGATCAACCCCAGGGAGAGACAGACAAGAGACTGCCACGATACTACTCCATCGTATTATGCCTGTTTTACTAGGTCAAAGAAGTCAATTTAGGCATGTTGGTTATGCTACATAGGCCTACTCAATTGAACAGGCAAAGGTTTGGCCTGCTCTTGGTCATGTTTGCTTGGTACTTGAGGAGGGTGACCATGGTGTCAATGTTATCTCTTGCGCCTACCGTATAGTCCGCCTTACTTCTATGAATCAAAGACAGCTTGAAATACAAACGACTCCGAAGACGACTCCGAAGACGACTCTGAAGGCATCCTGCAATGGTAATCTATGACTTGGGGTTTTGTGAGATGTTTTAGGAGGTTATAGTTGGGCAACTTGTCGAGACCTTCATCTTTTAAGCTGAGCGTGTTGCGTTCAAACTCAATGAGACGCGCCCTGAAGACACCATGCCGACCCGTGATTTAAAGTAGTGTTGCGTAGACTCACCGAAAACTTGACCAAGTCATAACACCGTTCGTTGCCATAACTTAAAATATCTCATTAAGACTTGACCTTTGAGGCTCTTCGTCCACTTAAGCCAGTCTCTTCTTTTGAGGCTGTTTTTGTTTATCATTATCCTTTTTTTCTGCGATATGTTGGCTCTTCTGGCACTATTTGGAAATGCAGCCCCTAGCGAGCCCTTTTGGGTTTGTGATATCAATGCTGTGTTCACAGCTGCCGTGGTGGTACGCTGGATCTGCTTGCCCTGTGATTATGGAGGTGACAGCGTCGTCTCTTGAGAGTTGGTTCCGCATCGTTGGTGCAGGTGTTACGAGACCCAGTACTCTGGTCAAGAAGAACCAACGCCCTGAGGATTTGTGCAAGTTAAAGTCTGGAAAGGTTTATTACTCAGAGAAGACTATTAGTTAGAACGTGATGAAGTTGTCCCGGATAAGAGACCGGAGAGGTAGGCGCAAAGGGCGAGTAGTGACAGCGTCAGCCCGCCATCTCCCACTGAGGGGCAGTTTCGCCGTTGTAAATATCAATACGTAGATCGTAGTATAAAATTGTCGTAGAGTTAAGGCTATTGCGTTATGTTACTACATGCTTTTCTTCAGTCAGGCCAATCTCGCAAACAGTTCGAAGTCAGTTGGGCTGTGACGTGGCGCATGTACGGGCTGTCAAGACATGTACTATGACCAACCAATCGCCTTGGGTCCTGTTCGAAGCCAGGCGGTAATCGTAATGTGGTTCTGGTTTTTTCCCTCATTTCAATCTCTTTGCGTAAACAACTCTTCTAGTAATACTAGCATGGAAGTTGTTGTCTCATCTTGGCGGCATCAAAGTTCAGGCTAGGTTAGGCCCTCTGTTGAGGCTCAACTGCAGCTCCGATCTGCAGTGAAGTCATTCTCCTTGATCGTCTTTAGCGGTCAATGTCTGTTGCTTCCTGTCGTTGCCCCCCTTCTCCCGCGCTACTGCAGTATTGCCTTGCGGTTCTCCTGCGCTACTGCAATATTGACTTTCGGTTCTCCCGCCCTACTGCAATTGCCTTGCTGATTGCTTCCACATGGTGATGTACAGGGGGGAGATTTGAGGAGCTTCCATTGGGACTGCATGCATCAGGAGGGGGCCGGTACTGTGTGAGCGGGACCGTGTCAGCATTCGCCGCACGTAGCTGGAACAGAATGTGCCCGGTGTAAGTGCTACTTCATGTATTGATAGGACAGAGCCTGGCTTACTGTTAAGAAAAGGCAATAAAGGATTCACTAAACATAAAAACAGGTCGAGATCACCGCTTGTATAGTAATCGTAATGCACGAGACGTGAAGTATCTCCCTTGCCTACATATATGCCTACCCCTGATACAGCATACCTTCCATACTAGCATATTCAAGGGTAGGAAGCCTGGCAGTGGGCTATTTGCACCGTGATTATTTAATACTACCCGGACGTAGGATTTGTCGACTCCACTAGCACTTAGGAGCCTGATGGTTTGAGTGAATGTAAAATAGAGCAACTATCTCTAGCCATCAATAGCAGACCCAAGCAGCCATCTCAAGGTAAGCTAAGCAGCGGAAGCCATTGAATTAAAAGTCTATATAGCGAAATATAGGGTATTAAGCATCCAGCGATGGCTGTGCACCTCCCACCCAGTGTGCATCAACCTTATAGCTTCGCCGTAGCTTCTCCGGACTTTTCAAAGTCCTTGACATTAGTATCATTCGACGACTTGTCCTTTGCTGCTGCCGTAGTTGTCGTGGTTGCTGCCATGGCGCGCTGGATCAAACGATTCTCAAGAGAGGACGTGTCGTAGATGAATGGGCCGAGCATGGAGGAGGTAGTGCCGTCCCTGGAAATAGAAAATAAGATGCCATCCTGGGATAGACTTTCATCGAACTTACTGGCCCGAGTTGTCGGAGGTTGTGTTGGGAGAAACGGCTTGGGAGGTCATGGTGGACATGAACTCGGCAATGGAGCAAAACGGATCTGGCTGGGAAGTGATGGAGGCCGAGAAAATGAGTCGAAAGATGTAGCACAAGAGGCAGAGATATAAGGAGGAGCAAGAAGCAACTTGGTCTTGGGGTGGGAGCTGATGTAGGAAGCTGAGATGAAAACCAAGCGAAGAGAGGAGGGCTCGCCAAGGCAGTGTTTGAGGATGGTCTTCTGTCATAACAAGATGAGTCAAGCTGGGAGAGGAATCCGTGTTTCTTATAGTTACAAGCTGCGGTCATAGACATCGGCGCTTCACCTCCTGAGCAGCCACAAGAATGGGCAAGACTCGCCAGGTGCGTGTCTCTTGCCACGCCAACCAGGCTCCTGCATGGTGATGTGATCAACGATGAGACTCGAGGCCTCAAGATCCATGGCAAGGATCAACTCGGGGCAGCTGGACACATGATAAGCCTGTAATTGGGTAGAGGCGGTAGGTTGATTCGATGGAAGAACACAAGCATAGGGGGTGTGAGACCAGGGATTGTCACTTACATGCAAGTAACGAGGTTGAAGGTTTGGTGAAAAGGTTGTCTGCCTCACTGTATTCTCCATTTCTACTACGTGTGGGTAAGGCTACCAAGCTTTCTTCCAATCTTCCGGAATCCGACTTGGTTGCCTTTGCATCGCTCATGCAAGCTCCATCTCAAAAAATGGCTCGCGGTCCAGGGATGCCAACACGCTTTAGGCGGTTGCCTCGCTCATTGTGCAGCTTTTTATCCTACCTTTGGTTCGCGGCCCAATTCTCTCACAGGGTCCGCTGGCTTCAAGTTAGGTAGTTTGCGAACCAGCACATACGAAGGAGTAACCATCCGGCTTGGTTGCCTTGCATACACAGGTTACTGTATGTACGTGGTACGTTGACCCCATATAATCGCCATTTAGTTTGCGGTTCAGCCGGGAAAAGAATCGCTTGGCTTGCATCTATCGTGCTTAATATGGCTCATGTCTGACCGAGACGCATACTGAAGCCATGGTTTGTTTGGTTGCCTTGCCCTGATGCATAATTTCAAACCGTTTGGTTCGCGACCCAGTTCAAACGACATCACAAATTGGTCTCCCCACAGTCGGATAGGCCGCCTGTCCCCAGTTCCCCAAGAGAGGCGATATTGCACTGATTTTCCCAGATATTTAACTAATGAGACATTTGCATCTACCCCGTTAATGAAAAAGAAAACCCCGACTAGATCTACTATTCAGTAACGCCATAATATGTTCATTAGTGAAACAATTACCTCGCTTCTTAGCCCGAGGTAAATGATATCTCTTGGTGGTCCGCCCTGACCTAGAGAACCATCCAACCGACGGGTCAAGAGTTATTGGTCCGCGCAGGTCGGTGGACTCGATCTATCTGCCACAGCAGTTGTGATACATGAGACGTGGAAAGTATTTCTCTTGCCTACATATATGTCTGCCACCAATATGACATAGCCTGCTGGGACACACGAGAATGAGAAGCCTCACAATGAGCGGTTTGCGCTGTGATTGCTGGACGCCATCCGGACACAGGATCAATCAACTGCAACAGCCCCCTAGAGCCTGATGCTATGCCTGAATATAAGATGGAGCAACTGTCCCCGGTCGTCAACAACACCACTCAACCAGCCATCTCAACGTCGCTTGACTCGAATCTCTTTGGCCAAGTCCGTCCTGCCAATCTTGTGACGAATAGAGGGCAATCATGTATCCAATAACCACCACTGTCTCCTTAGCCAAGTGTGACAGGCATGGTGATTGCCTGGGGGCTATTTGTATTTGTTATTCCAGTGCCACCAAGTTGGTACAAGGCGTCTTGTCACAACATTTCTCTACATGGCACACGGCATTTGTCTTTGGGCATGGGGTTGGAGTGAAGGCGGTTGGAATGTTGTGGGTTAGATAACGTTCTACCCTTCCTGTTTAAAAAACAACTGATCTTATTGTACATGCAGAGAAAACCATCGACTTGGGAGTCTAGTTGGTAAAATGAAGGATATCGAACACTATACACCTCCCGCCCATGATGCATCAATAGCTCATAGCTTCGCCGTAGCCTTTTCGGGCCCTTCCAATCCCTTGGCATCGGTGTCGGCCGTCGTTGCCCTCGCCTCTGTCATGGCGCGCTGGATCAAACGATTCCCAAGAAGGGGTATGTCGTAGACGAACGGACCGAGCATGGAGGTCGTATCGCCACTAAAACTTTTGTAGATGAAATCTAGGCCGGGCCTTCACCGAACTTACTTGCCCGGGCTGCCGCAGGTCGTGTTGGAGGAAACAGCTTGGGGGCCGTTGGTCAATGGAAGACTTGAACGGGGCCCAGCTAGGAAGTGACGTAGACCGAGAAAATGGGCTGATGGGGGTAGTCCAAGAATGAAAGGAGGAGCAAGAAGCAATGTTTGTTCTTGGGATGAGAGTTGGTGTAGGAGGCTGAGATGACAACCGAATGAAGAGAGGAGGGTCGACTAGGGTAGCATTTGAGAATGACCTTCTGTCATAGCAAGAGGAGTCAAGACAGATCAAGTCACTTCGGGTTGGACTTTTCGTGGTTGCTGTCCTTGGCTTCGGTGTTGTTAGGATGAATCCCTTCGCTGGTTTCTCCATCGCCTGCGGAGTCCTCGTTGGCACCGGCATCAGCTCGTTGTATCAGACGCTCCGTGACTGAGGAGGTGTCGTAGATGAATCGAGGCAGCATTGAACCTTTGTGGTCCTCAGTTGGGCTTGTCTTCTCTTCTTCTTCAACAGCAGGGGGATCCTCGCCGCCTGTGGGATCAGGGTCGCCAGAGGCCTTGTCGGCGGTCATGATGGTCAAGTGGTCAATGGTCTGTTACCGCCCCTATTCGGCTCCTGGTTTCGTTGATCGGGCCTAAGCGTGTCTGGTAATTGTGGAAAAGAAGTAACCACAATTATGGTGAACCGGTGGGGTCTTGGCCGTTGAGTGTTGGTATGGGAGTAGGAAGCCACCTGAGAGGCAAGAAGTCTCTGAGCTTGGTCGTGTGTGGGAGAAAAGGATGAAGAGCGAGGTAGGATTGTCGGGGAAGACAGGCCAAGTCTTATACTTGTAGGAAAACATTGAATCATAAGCAATGATGGTGTTGGCAACTGCTTTTACTTCGTAGAGTCGTGGTTGTGCGACTGGGCTGGTTTGTATTAAGAGTCAACCCCTCGATGGAACACGAAGATGAAAGGTCATCTGCAGGCCAACATGTATATCGACTCTTATTCAGACACTACAATACTCATTGGAAGGATACCGACAAACAAATTCTCAGGTGTGTGACGGCCGGAGCTTCTGGCCACCGTATCCGGATTCCTAGGCCTCGCTCCCAACTGTGAAGCCAGCTCTGTTGGCTGGCTCCAGAGCGATCAGAAAGGGGCTCTTGCAACTCCCAAATACGTCGCACTTCTGCCCACCGTGATCAACCTGGCTGGCAAATGAGTGTGACAAAGCTATCTCGTCTGCAACGGTTGACTCAACACTCAACAAGCAGAACACCAAAACCTAGTCACGAGGATAATCTTGGGGATGTCAGCAGATGAAAGAACCTTGAGTGATGAGCTGTACACGTAAAGCTTGCTTTTAAGCGTGCTACGGGATACCGGGAGTTCGTTCCTTGAACGCGGATGATGTTGATCCACGGTCACATTTACCGCAGGTGGCCCTTCAGTCTTCGAAGGAGACATGCTGAGCGAAAAGGAAGTGAATATGTGTAATAATAGGGACCGTAAGGCTCAACAGAGTGTAGGTAGCCGCGTCATGGACTTGCAACTAGGCAGGGCGTTTGCTTTGTTTGATGGCTTGACTGACTTGTACTTGAGAATCAGCTGGGCCTGAAATTGCTCCTTTGGGGAGTGAAAAGCGGAAATTACATTGGGAAAGGTGAATCAATTAGTACATGGGGCTTCAATCTTGTTTTTGCTGACCCCGTGTTGTCAGATATGATTGCCTGTCGGGGGAGGCAGGATCCTCCATTCACGGCTCTCCTCTCTTCTCGACCATGTTGTGCGACACATCGTGTTTAGTCTCTGGATACGGGTCATAGGGCATCAGAGGGCTTATGAATTGGGCAAACATCTCGGTAAGACCATCATTCCAGACCTCCACTCGCTGTCCCGACATGTCATTCGCATAGACCGTATCGAGGTCATATATCATGACAGTTTTATACTTCCCAGGTCCCGTCCTCTGATATATATGAGCCCTTGGTACACAACAAGTTAGTTTAAGTCTTAGTATGGAGGGGCGGGCCTAAGAAGAAAAAAAAGGGGGGGTTTACCTTTTGACTGTCTCGGTAGAGAGGCGATACCGGAAATCTAGTTCAAGCGATGATTGCTTCCAGTGTCTTTCATCAACCCGGGTTTGCCACTTTTGCCTAGATGTCGATGTTGGTGAATAGAAAGACGTTCGCGCCCACTTCCACTGGCGCTTTGGGAGTGAGTTCTCGTCGAAGCGGACCTCCTTGCTATGTACTATCACATTCTTCCATGGGATGCCTCCCGCTTGCAACAGGGATGGTAGGTCTTCAATGAACATACGGCATGTTAATGTCCACCGGGAGCATCCCACGTGCTTGGCATAGGTACATGCTATGAGCTTCACCATCCAACCCCATTTCTTAGTCCAGTCGTGCTCGCCCAAATTTGCTGTGTCGATGGTATATTCAATCTCGCCTGACTGTATGGGCGTTCCGTTGATGGCGAAAATGGATGCCGCCTCTTGGCCGGTGCGCTGGTTGCGTAGTCTACGGAGTGCTTGGATCAACCTTTCCCTCGTACTTCGGATTGTCTTTGTGATTTGGTCTGGAGTTGTTGGCTTAGACACCTCCCAAGTTTTGGGTTTTCTGTTCTTCATCCACCAAGGGCCGACCGCGACAGTGGTGCCACCATTGCTGGCAACCCAGCCTCTCAAGGCAAAGGTATCAACTCGACGCTTCCAGGAGGGTTTGAGGGATTCTTCATTTCCTGGTCGCGTACAAGTCAAGTAATGTCGGTCGACTCGACGGGTAACCGGTTCTTCGTAGGCTGGGGGTGGGGGATTGACCATGGCTGCCATGTGTTGAAGAAAAGGTCCAGGCTTGGGTGTTAGAAAAAACAAAGCGGGTAAGGATTCTGGGACAGGTGGCCTTTATAATGTTCTTTCGGGCCATGTACAAACCTTGAAGAGGCTTAAAGTTGAAGCATGCATCATGCAACTGCCGGTATGGCTGGGCGCCCAAGAACCATAAACATCTAAAACGGGATAATATGCTTCAAAATAGTGTGAGCATGTTAACTACGTTAATTTGGCTCTTTAGTATATCTGTGAGTTATGTGGCAGGTTAGTATCAGGGTCAGGGATATAGTTCGAACCACTCACTCCTGATGAAACTGTCTGCTCCCATCCAATCGGATCCAACATGCATCAACTCTCTTCCCCAGGAGTAATTTTGCATCTTGATTGAGACACAATTCATTTTACAGTTTTGTGGCCGTCTGGTAGGACTGTAACTCCTGTGCGACTTCGGCCCAATGAACGCCCCGGAAGCCGGTAGACGGTCCGTCTCGAGTTCTCAGCCAAACCACTCAAGCGGAGTCAAGCAGGTACAGAGCCTCCCATAGGCATGGGAGATGAGGCTCTTGTCAGCGGAGTCGTTCCGCTTCTCGCGTGCCAGTTGTAACTGTCCCATGGTGCACCCTGAGCCCCAACTTGTGCGTCAAGCCACGTAACCAAGTAGCAGCCTCATAAGCGTCATCTCGATTAGGTAGGCCAATGTATAAGAGTGCATGCCTACGCATATGCGGGCTTCTCGCCTACCGGTCCGGTTGTCAGACTCGGAGATATCCGGTGCCTCTACACAAACTCGGGGTCCTACAGGTGCTCGGATGTCTGCATCTAACTGGTGCGGATAGCCTTATGAATCAGAGCCAGTTGTACGACATCGGATACTTTGTAAGACAAGGCTTTGTGGAAGATCTGTCCTATGATATCTACCGGGGTATTGGACAAGACCCCCCAACCGGTAGCGATATCCTCCAGTTGGAACTGGTGGGGAAAACATGCATGACTTCCAATGGTGTGACGGATGTGCTTCGTATTACAATGAGCCAGAGAGTTGATTCAAGTTCATTGTATAACCCACATCGTCGGAATACTGCAGGAGAGATCCAAGAGCTGTTGACGTGGCGACCTCTGATGGCAAGACGGGAGGTGATAGGATACTGTCTGATCAAGAGAGCAACAAAGACACTGACTCACATACAGACAAACAAGAGGCTTGACACTCCAATCACGGAAAAGATGACTGCCCCTAGAAAACCCTCCTTAATACATCTTCGCATTGTCATACAATGTTGTTCTTGGATGCAGGAGGAATAATCTCAGACAAGATAGACCCTCCACTACCCATCCAATCTTTGTATCAATGCTTGTATTATATCCAGACTCTCTTTGCAGAACCATGGCCTCATTTCACAGTTTGGCCACCTCTGATCTCTTCCCCGTTTTCTCTCGAGACTTGGCCGTGGGGACCTTTTGTACGCCTGTCGCTGTGCCAGCCATGATGGCGACCTGGATCAGGCGGTCTTGGAGTGAGGAAGTGTCGTAGATGAAGAGAGCAAGCATCGAGACATCCTGCATGGGACTAAACACTGTTAATACCCAGCCACAAGGCCAGGCTGAATGACTTACACGGCGGGGGAGGGGCTAACGGAGTCCATCTTGGTTGTTTTGAGAACCAAGTCGTGAGAGTAAAGGTGATCAAGTGCTCGTGGAGTAGCCGTGGGATTTGAGAATAAGCTAGAGGTGAACGTATCACTGTGTGTTGAGTCGAGTCGTCAGATGAAGGGTACTAGTAGCCATAGACAATTGTTGGGACAATGAGACAATCTTCCGATGTGATGTGGGAATAAGAGCAGTCGAATCTGCCAAGCAGAGAAGTTGCGGCTCTTTATAGACATATAACAACGCCATACCTTTGGTTGGGATACTCAAAACGATGAAGGCAACCAGAAAGAATAAGGCAAAGACTTGGGACAAGGGAGGAATCGGCTAGGCTGTGCATCTCGGAAGCAAAAAAGCGATGAACCATTTCTTGAAGAATGCCTAGTGTAGATACGGGAGGTGACAGATCACACAAGCTCCTAGCGAGGGGAGGGACAAGCCTTCTCACTCCACACTTGTGGACGTGTTACAAGGCGGCTTACACACGATGTGACCGGTGCGGTCCAAGGCAACTCGGGAATGGTGGGGCCCGATTTGACCATAAAGACAGACCAAAGTGGTAGAGTTCCTGGCACGCGGTGTCAGAAATGACGCATCAAGTTCCGATTCTCTGATGTGAGATGTCTAAGGGAACGGGCGTATCTTAGACACGGAAGCCAAATCCTGGGACGAGGTACTGGATCTGACGCACACCCTGGGGTGGGACGCCTGCATAGTGGCATCTTGCATTGACGCTGTGTATGTGTGCGTGCATATGTTCGTCTCATGAGACTTCAAAGCTTGAGGGAACAAGCAGGACCAAGTATTTGAGAGCGGAACCTGATGAGCGGTTCGGATGAAGCCTTGGTGAGATGAGGAGTGAGGGAAATCGACCTGGCTCATTCAGTGAGTACTCATTATGACCTGACATCTCAGATCATCCTTTACGCAAAGTGACGGGTGAGATGCGGGAGAAGCCGAGGCGAACTGCCGTGGGAGAATGCCAGCGTGGTGGATACCTCAGGTGTCAAACGGTCAAGCTGTGGATATATGACCTGTCATTATTTGTAGACAGATCGCGATCGTGGACCCCTGTCTCTGCATGGCGCGGGCAACGGCGTCCCCTCGGCTACGGCAAGGTGAAAGGAACAGGAAATACTGACCAGTCTGAGCGCTGAATGCGATTCATCTGTTCTCAGTGGTGCCTTTCGTATGCCAAGAATCAGCGTGGCTGACGCCATGTTCGTGGACCATGCTGCGTGATCGTGGGCCTCAAACGTGGTTTGACTTTGAATTACCGTTCAAAACGGTCATCCTGGCTTGGCGAATGTACCCCTGTTCCATTGAGAGCTCCAACTCTGAGATGGAGAGGTCCCATGCCCCCCACGCGCGCTGTCAGATTTACATGCACCAGTACAAAGACATGAAACCTTATTACCCGCCGTCCGGTGTCTCGTTCATCTCTTGACCAATGTGGGTTGTCAACCAGCGCGACTCAATCGCCAGACACTCGAGAATCACTATGTCAGTACCCATCTTACTCAAAAACACAAAGATGAAACAATTCCGCAGCTGAATGAGGAGAAACATTTCTTCTCTCCTCCCAACAAACAAGAAACAGGGTTCACCTTGATACGTCCGTGTTAAGGTGTGGGTGGGTGGACTTGGATTGGTTGCATGTTTTGGAGATGAGGCCGTTGGCGTGGAGGGCGAACCTGGCCCTCGGGAACGTATCATATTTACGAGTGACGGACACAAAACTCAACTACTTTGGGAAACTCAGGATACGGATTTGGCTGAATGCATGTAGGACGCCGCTGAGGCTTGGTCGAATCAGGTGGGAGATGACACACTGCAACCTTCACACACGGCCCCGGCAGACCAGTCTTCTTCTTTCACATGACTAAACTGCATACAGTAACAGACAGAAGGCGCCCTTCTTATTTTGGTAACTTCTAGATGATCGAATTATTTTGAAGGGACTGTCTAAATTTGCACACTCACGTGCGCCCAAAACTTGCACATCGTCACTTTTTCTCTCGCACCTTGAAACGCCAGCCCATTTGTCGCTCCTCGACTAGAAGATGCTCAGGATAGAACGGGTTTCCCACAGACTCATTATCCCTGTCCCCTTCGGTAGAATCGGCTCTCAATGAGATCAGAGGCGGGCTCGTGGGACCTTTGCACGGGTCGGCTTGGTGGCTGTATCAACAACAGCGAGTTGGACCAGACGATCAGAGAAGGAAGATGTGTCGTAGATGAATTGTGTCAGCCTAGAGGGTTCGTTGAAGCGCCTGTCAAGGGTTAACAGGAGATAAACTTTGATCTTGTGACATGGACTGACAGCATATCCTCCTCATTCTTAGAGTCCACGTCAGTGGAAGCTGGCTTGGGGTCCATGTGAGGCAATCCAGATTGTCCCGCAAGACAGCCAGTCTAAAAATGCAGATAGGTTTTGAGAGGCAGGTACAGACTGAAATTGCTCAAGAAGGCTTGATAAAGTTGAGAAATGTGAAGACAGGGTGGGAGTTCGAGATGGCAAGATTCCGGCTGGGTAAAGAAGAATGTCTAAGTGCTTGAGTGGTGGAACGGTTCGACGTTCAGTTGTTTCTTTCTCTTGCAAAATACATTGAAAGGTGAGCGACAGGCAAAGGTTTTTATATTACTACTCATTTCAGGTTGTCCGCCGAGTATTGGATCTGCGGTAAGGCCAGCCTCAGTGCGATTCAAGGCAACCTCTGAGCTCCTAAGCTCAGTGAGGAAGCACAAGTACCCAACCTGCAGCTGCATGAGCCATTGGGGAATCTTGTGCACAAGCCAAGCACCACACCTGTCAGCATCGTGGGTTTCCAACGCAGGCCCTGGATTGGAAGGTATACATGGCAGCAACAGGCGGTAGCGCCGCCAGGCCAAGCTGTAGTACCGATGCATCGAAGTAGGGCCATAGACAGGCCGAGCCCCTCCGCGCGGGGGTCCCTGCTAGCGTTTCATCAATGGCGGGGAAGCTGTCTTCTGTCTGTCGGTAGGTGTAGGTGCATTCACCTTCGAACAGGGCTGGGGGGTAGGTATGTTAGGCTGACTTTAATTGATCCAGCCTGGGGCGAGAGCACAGGGAATCTGAGGATTTTGGTCAGCGGGTGAGTGGTAGAGGCGAGAGAAGGAAATAGAGAGACGTGTTCTTCGCATACTACCATTGTTCCTGTGAGATGCGCGGCACAATCATCTTCTCGTCCAAATGATAATTCATGCCAGCATAATCAGACCTTGGCAAGGATCATGGGCTGAATCAATAGCGTTCGTCCCAGTGGGCTGGCATTGAGTGGAGCTCACGATGTAGGATCATGCTGATCTTGGCAATTGAGGCTCTCCAGCTCAGCTTGATGATTCCGGGTTGTCGCGCGATCACCTCAAGGGAAGAGGTCGATCTGACAAATGACGGCACGTCGCGAATGCCTCGGTTAAGAAATTTTCGGGTGTCCGGAAGTAATAATCCAATGTCGCGTGTCACATTCTTCTCCAAATTTTCGGGTGTGAAACGTTTCTCCTGTCAGGTGTGTCGAAAGATCGACGGTCATGCATTTGCAAGTCCATCATATAAACGCAAGGTCTACTCGGTGAAATCACAAATGTGTGATGCAGGAAAACAAATTTAGGTCCGAAAAAAGTGGAAAAAAGCAATTAACAACGCATCCATCCACGTAGTCATTACTCAATGAGGTTGCTTGTGATGCACAACTGCCTGTATCGAGATTGGTTGAAGAGCTCACCGGAGCCCAGGACAAGGGGTAGGGCGGGCGCAAGTGTTGGGTCTTTGCTCTGCGGGATACACTCGCTTACTACCGGGCCGTGCAGCACCCCCGGGAAAGGAAATCGTGGGATCCAATGGATGTTTTTGATCAGGAATTGTGTACCTCGTTTCCCCAGCAAAGGTCATTGGCCGTGGGGGAAAAAATCTACCGAGCAGGCGGCTCACACGTTCTGCCTCAGCGTGGGGGGAAAACCTACAGCACATACGTACCTCACCTTTCAGTCCCACGCCTCGCACTGCAAGTCAGGGGGCCTGCAGCCTTGGATCATTGATCCATTGCGTGGTCTCTGATTGCACCGGAACAAGCCCTCTCGCATACTGTTTTCCCCATGAGGTCGGTTCAGACTCTTTTGCATTCGCCCTTTCTTGACATCATCACTTGTCCGGCAGAAAGGTCTTGTCTCCTTTCTTCACTCCATCTTTAAAACGGTGAAAACAGCTACGTAATGAGGGCCCGGTGCTTAAACCCCAAATTGCTGACAAGGGAATTGTAGATCCATCTGTCAAAGCAGCATGAGCGGGAGCTACATGTTACCCGATGATGTCGGCAATCTTGTAGCCAATTTGCCTGTTCTTCATGAACGTTGAACTCGTCTTGCGCTTCATACATGGCTTGGAATGTCTTCAATTGTCATCATCAGAGATCATGATGGCCTTCTGTCATTTTCTCAATCCCAAGATGGCTTGTGGCTCTGTTGAGCTCCCACCATTTCAACTTTCAACGCTCAAGTGGAGTACGTAGTACATGTCTTCGGGTCCAACCCCACAACCCGGGCGGGTGTAAGCGAGCGTGGGGACCGAGCCCGCCCCGAACGGCGCGCGGGAGCTAATTACGGAGCCTGAAGTGGGCCTTACGGAAAGAAGGTGCGATGGATTCTGCATAATTGTTCCCCCAATTTTGGAGGTCGCTCTTGTGAAATCCGGCACCAAGATCAACCCCCCCCCCCCCCCCCAACGCCAGCCCCGTTCCTTCTGAAGCAGCTATTGGGGTTTCGTGTATATCTTGCCCTCGGGGTTTGAAAAGCTCTTTAAATTTCATGTGGTGACAAACTGAGCATGCGAAGACCAGCGCTCCAAAGAAGGCGAACGGGGATGGATTATGTTTTAAGCTTCACACAGTGAATCCAACGAGCAGATCTGCGAAAGGCATTGATATGAAGAACTCGCTAGCATGCAAGCCGGAGGGAAGTACGATCATGTCCTCCGGGGCGCACAACCTCTGAAACATGCACTTCATCTTCGAGGGCAAGACAGAGCCTCTTCCCTATGTCGTGAGCTTCGACAACACCCTCAAATACGCGGTAGAGTCCGACCTTGCCGTGAGAGAGGACAAGATGGCTGCCGCGTGTGGGCGAGGGGGCGCCAAGTAGGCGCACCCATCCCTTCAACGACCACCTCATGCCTCTATATATCGCCGAGTCTGCGGATGATGACTAACAGAACTCCTGGGAATGGTAACAATCAAACAACTACATGTGAGCAGAATTACTTCCATAAAAAGATCTGTGGGCCACCACAGGCTTTTTTCTCTCTCTTTGGCTGGCGACCCGACACTAGCTAGCACTTCCATCCACTCTTTTTTTTTTTTTTTCAAGCATATCGTGTTCTTTCCTGTCTTCCCTCTCACTTATCAAGTTTATTCCATTCGCTATCTTCCTTCTTCTGCTCTTTCTCTACATCTTCTTCATCCCCTTCATCGGCAAGAAATCACCTCGTGTCTACGTGCCTAAACCAGCTATACCCCCAACCGATGTCCGCAGCACCGTTTCTCAACTGAATCCCTGGCCATGACGATCAGAACCGGATGTAACAAATCCCATACGGTCAAAATTGTATGAATGTAAAGATGTAGCTATTGGTATGGACTCAAGTGTCTCCAGCAGTTCTGGCTTGCCACCTTTGTCCCCACTCCCCGACATTGACATCCGGGTCTTTGAACCATGACTCGCCTGAAGTATACTCTAGATACAATCAATCTTCAGCGGGCTTGTCGCCTTTCTTTGACTTGGTATTATCGGCCGTATCAGGGTTGGGACGGCTGGGTGTAGGTTCGTGGCCCTCCGCAGGGGTCGGCGCGTTGGTAGTGCCAGCGTTGGCAATTTGGACTTGACGATCAGAAAACGAGGACGTGTCGTGGAGAAAAGACAGGAGCATCGAGGAGTTTCCGACGTGACTAGGTATATATGAGTTGATATGAGACAAGATTTGGTCTTCTCAGAGGAATGGACTGACGGCAGGTTGCCATTCACACCACCGGCATCAGTGGAAGATGAGTCGACAACCATGAGGGGCAATAAATATTGTCTTTCAGAACAGAGAGTCCCGGCAAATCGTAGTAGATTCAAAGGGTCAAATGGAGTATACAAGAAAGCTTGGGAAGGTTTGGGAATGGGCAAGACTTGGAAGAGTGGGATGATAGAGGTCTGACTGAATGAAGAGAGAGGAACCAGGCAATGCGCGAAAGATGGAACGCTTCAATCACGTTTGTCTGTGGTCCTTAAGAGCTGAGAGACATGGAAAAAGCCAGTAGGATGTGACGGCTTTATATCAAGACGACTATCATTATTTTTACGTGTGTTCGTTTGCCTTCTGTCAGTCCAGACAAAAGGCAACCTTCAAGCCCAGCAGCGCAACAAGGGGGTTCCAGGTTGTCATTGGGATTCAGTCGGATAACTAAATCTGGGGAATCTCTTTGCGTGGGCAAGCCAGACTGGACTGGTTGGTCTTGTCACAAAAGCGTCGACAAAACCGTTGACCAAAATTCGCGTTCGCACCCCTCGACAAAACTGTCACACGCCCCCACGGTCAGTAACCGTATATTCGCACCCCCTAGCATTGCGCAGTCACAACTCATGCCTCCTCCATCCCCGCTGTCGCCCATTCCAAAATTCTCGTCTTGTTACGAGTACTCCGTACGGAGTACGCATACGTATTTCGCTTTTTGCTTCTGACCACCCCTGCGTCAGGGAAACGTCGTCGCTGCGTGCCCTCGCTTAGGGACGCGCCTCTAACTGTATTCCGCAGCGATCGCTGATATGCGACGACGACTACAACGACTTCGACGACGAAGTTGGAGCCAATTACACCCCAACCTATCCATTATGTTGGTTGTGGCTCGGGCGCCAGGGCGGGCTTGCCATCCCAAGTTGGCTATTGTCAGCAGGGACATGGCGACAAGGCACACGGAAAGAAAAAGAAAGAAAAGTCAACCAATGACCGGCCCTCTCGTCTCAAATCACCCATGAAACTAAGAAGCTCGTATGGCTTCCGAGTTCCAGCTCGCCGCCGTTCGGTAGCCTGGAAACTCTCGTCGCGTGGTTTCTAACTCTCGCCGTTCAATGGTTCAATGAGTGACCTGGCGGTCAGCAAAATGTACCCCTGACAACTTTCCGAGCAAGCACAGGTCGACCTGGCTGGCGAGTGCTGCACGTCACTCACCCAGGAACAAGGCCAACACCTGAGCCGATTGCTTGCGATCGGGTTCCTTGTCAACGGCCCAAATAGAGTTTACTCACACATTCGTTAGGGGTATCTTTATTTTTGCATCATCAAAATAGTCCAGTAAACGACTGTCTGCCAAATCGAATTAAGCGACTCGTTTACAATGGCAGATAATTAATGAAGGCTTTAGTATGGGCCAGAAAATCCCATCGTGACCAACTGTGTCGAGTTGTGTGTACAAATAGATGGCGATCTTTGCTCAATAATCCGGTAAGAACTCTGGAAGCATTATCCGAGAGATCAGCAAGAGCATGGGACCGCGGACCTGGGAATCGCGGTGTGCCACGAGTGGTGGGAACTCCAGACGGCCGTTCCTCCCGGTTGGCTCAACAGGGCAGCCCGGGCTGAGAACAACGTGGCGCTGGCTCGTGCGAAGGAGATTTGACCTGGAGAGAAGCTGCCCGAGGAGAGAGCGGACCCGACAGAGAGAAAGGGGCCTGTGACCTCGCACTGGAACACACGGAACAGGGACAAGAGATGGATCCCTGAGAAGCCCCCACATGGGCAAAGCAACCTTGCACCGCGTGTATCGCTCCGCCTTGCTCGAATGGGGTAGGCGAGATGTCGAACTTTGTCGAGAGAACTCAGCAATGAAGAAAAAAGGGAGCAAAAAAATGACAGCTCGGCCCGCTCGCCAAGCTTCCGCGAGCACAGACGTGGGGTCCATGTTGCCTACTTGTGTCGGGACCAGCGTCGGTGTCGGGCACGTCTGAGTACTCTACACCATGGTAGCGGATGTACGGTAGTGCAAATTCAAGGCTCACGGGGGTAGGTAATCCAGGAAAGAAGGAAGTGACATAACGTTCGTGCCGCCCAGCGTCAGTACGCACAGATATTCTTGTTCATCCCTATTCCGCAAAGACACTCTCGGAGCTGGTCATGCCTGCTCAGTGCGGCCCGTAACTCTAACTATATTTCCAGCGTCGGCTCGTCAAGCTGACTTTGAGCATGTTAATGATTGTCGCTACATCAGATTGTACCAAAGCTGGCACCCAGGAAGCCTGCCCATTTCCTCCGTAATGCAGGATCATTTCCTGCGCAGATGTTGGACCTCGTACGCCAAGAGCTCCCCGAAAAATCTTAGCGTCGGTACGCTTAGGTTGTCGCGCTTTAAGCGTACGGACGCTTAGGTTGACGAGCTCTAAGCGTACGGACGCTTAGGTTGACGAGCTCTAAGCGTACCGACGCTAAGGTAGCGTCAGGACGCTTAGATTGGCGCGCTGGTAGGGCGCAAGTACGCCAAGACCCGACGATGACGGTTCCTGTTGGAACGCGGCAAAGACGTCGTTTTGGAAAAGGGAGACTGTCCAGTCTAGTCGCCGGGATAGATCGGCGCCCTCCGAGGGCCGGGTACATACACCCTCCATCCAATTGGATATACCCCGTACTGACATTTGATGGTTAGGTCTGATGGCGGGTCATGCCTCGCCTTGCCTCGTGTCAGCTTCGTCTCGTCTCGCCTGTCTGTGGGCTATATCGTCACGATCTAGTTACAAAGCTTCAGCATCGAGCCAGAACCTCGTCATGAGCTACACAGCAAAGGGAGATAGGGAAAAAAAAAAAAAAAAAAAAAAAAAAAAAAGACCTTTAATTCTTTGCGACACGGTAGAAACCACGGAGCCTTGCATCTGGCTTGAGTTTGGTACCATATCGACTCAGCAAATTGTCAAAACCTGGTGGGTCTAGGTCCCCTTGCTGGCTCCTCTTTCAAAGGTCTTGATGATCAAGACCGAACAAAGGTCTTTCGGCCCACCAGGTCTTGACAATGTGCTGGGTCGATACGGTATATGCCTCTTGGGCAGTCGAGGAGCTTGTGGGACCTCTTCCCTGTCACACCACGAATAGAAGCTACCTACCATTCCATAGAATTACTGAGAGGGAGTAAGTACCTGTTAATGTATGCTAGGCGATTTTTACCCCGGCTGGGACTCCACAAGCTCCTAGACTGCCCAAGAGATTGTTTTCTCCATGATCCTTGTAACATATCACCCTCTGGATGGGCTGCCCACCAGAACAATTATGGGTCGTCGCCTGTGATCATGCTGGTCGTGGTTGAGCAAACTCATGGTACGGTAGAGTTGAAATGTTGTCACCAAAATGTGATGGGTCAGAAACTCGACATTCTTGGCAACGCTTCCCATAAGGTTTAACGGCTAAGTAGAGGACGGCCCCCTTTTGAGACCCACTTCAAATCTCCAAACATTTTGACCTAAGGTTCGAAGACTTGGTCAAGAAAGTCTCTCCGACTATGGAGCCTTTGGACCAAGAGTTTGGACCAAGGCGGCCAGATAAGTTCACCCCCCAGCACCCCCCGTCCATCTAGCGCCACTCACACCCAGACACTTGCATTGGTTTCTGGGGCAGACCGAGATCGGATCTCTCGCCAGCCCAATGCGGATCTGAGGAGACCTAGCATTGATCCCTGCATTCAGTCTCGAGTTGGTGACTGAACTCGAACTGGAGCATCGACAAAACTTGGCCCGGCTCCACGACATCTTCCCTATTTTGTCGCCGCTCGCTCCGAGATCATCTCACGGTCCGATCACCCAAAGGCTTAGGCAAGCTGCAGCCACACTCCGCCACGGACAGAGACCTGAGCCCCGCCACACCAAGATCCAGAGTCCAGAGTCTTGATCTGGACAGACAAGTCACACTTGGTGTCGGCGCGAGTCTCAACATGCCCCAGGATCAACTCTCGTCGCTGAGTCGTATCCACACACCAAGCCACAGGAGACAGGCCGCGCATCGCTGCAAATAGACATGAGATTTCATGGATTGAGGCATCCATTTCTGACTTATCATGAAGACACTGAATGCCCCAGCCTACTTTCGGGTGGAAAGTCGAGAGACGAGACAACTCACGAGCCTGCTCCTGGACACAATCTCACACCTGCATATGCGCTTTTTGGTCTTGGGCGTATGCATCTTGACAAGGATGAGGTTGGCAATTCCCGCTTGTAGAACAGGGCCCTACGGGGGCGAGGCATAAGCATGGACCATGGGTCCCTCTGACGCCAAAGAGGACCTTAGATGGGCAGCTCTCCCATCAAGTCCTGCGAAGACAGGGGTAACTGCTCGGAAGCTTGCTTGCGTTAGTGCCGGCATCGGCACGCGGTCTGTCCCTAGACCATGTCAGCTGTTCAGCTCACTTCACTTACACTTCGCAGAGTGACTTACTTGAATGCAAAACTGCCAAGTTTCGCTCATCTGTCGCTTGGTTGGTCAAGTCGTTGACCGTGGCTCTCATGCTTAGGGTCTTGGAGAGCTTCATCCTTACAATTTCCAGGGCACGGTCTGGCGAGTTGAGAGCTCCCGAGGATTAAAATTTATAAGTAAATATAGAAAAACATTTTATTAATATATGAACTTTTTATTTTATCATGCTTATTACATCTTTGCAATTACCTCTAAATAAGACTCAGGCAAAACGGAGGAACCTAAAATCGAGCTGAAAAACATCCATCGCTTTGCCAACATGACCCGCGAAATGGTGAGCGAGCCGACGAACTGGTTCGACGGAAGCCAGCAACCTCTTGTGCGATTCGAGGCTACCCGGTGAGTACAACAACCATGTCCCCCTGTTCAAGTCATTTGACCTCATAACATACCTAATGGCAGACCAAGGCAACCCAGCGAGAGAATACAGTTTTTAACACAATCAAGCCTCCCTATTAATGTAGGGCTCGCTTTCTTCAATTCGATCTCTCCCTGTAACCTGACGGTAGATCTGCCAACGGTGAAGATCTGCCCCGAGGTCGCTGTTACGAGTGGCCTGACGAAGGTGATCCTGTCCATGTTTGATTGCAGCTGCATTAATTAGGTACCCTAGTTTGTGAGCAGCACTTGAAGACTTGGTGGATGTGTCGGTCGCCAATGAAGGGGACTGACGTGTGAGCAGCCTGCTGTCGAGAAGCATCAACGTCACCATTAAAAATCTCGCTCCAGTAAATTTATTAGGGTCACATTCATTCCGTATAATGCTGAATTTCGGAACAAGAGAGTTCGGGGGAGGTTGATCGCAATCAGTGGTCAACCTAATGCATGGGTTTGAAAGAGCCTCAACCTGATTTCGCGCTTGCGACTGGACCTTAAATTAGTCACATCCATCGACATGAGGCCGAGCCAGAGAAGAAACAACTTGGCAGCAAATTGTTGTCAACTCGAGAGGCCAGGCCCACGCACAAGCTGATGCGGGTAGGGGTAGACGTCATTGCGGCCTCCACGAGCTCGGGACCTGCGCCAAGATAAGACACACCGATGAACTCCTTCACGTGTAACAACCCTACGTCTACATATGCCTCGTTTCGTCCCGGGAGTATATGGGTAAGGTTCGTCGCGCCGGACCTCGCCCAGCTGTGATTACGGCGCTCACCCTAGACTTCAACAGGACGCTATGCAGATTGACTGTTCGGTTTGTCTGTCAAGCATCCTGTGACTACAGGGGTAAGGCTTGCTTGTGTTAGGGCCGGCATCGATACGTGGCCCGTCTGTGAGTTGAAGGCTCACGTAGATGAGATAGCAAAGAAAAAGTGATGGGAGTTAACATCGCTCAGTGTCAACACGCGCAATTGTTCTTCTTGATCCTTTTCCCGCAAAGGGGAGATTCTATCGAGTTGGCCATGGCTACTGAGCGAAGTCTACATTATGACGGTACTCTCACTTTGTCCCCAGCATCGGTTCTTCTAGCTAACTTCGACAGTGCCGAGGATTTTCTCTTGCAACCAGCTGAATGAAAGTAGACCCTAGCAGAACTTGCTTAAGTAGGGGCCTCCTAGGTACGTTGAAAGACAGAGGGGGGCGTGTTTGAAAAGATATAGAAGACGGAAACAACAAGGCAATGATAGAGATAAGAAAGAAAGAGGATGGGCTGAACATAAATATTTTATAGAAGAAGGGAGGCAAATTATTACCTACAAATACCCGCGATCGGTTCAAGGGCCTACCTGGGTAGTCAACATCCAGACTGCCCGGCTTTGAATGCGAAGTGGGATAAGCCTACCCTACACTTTCGATCCCCAATATGGCGGTTTACACACACACAACTACCTAAGCTGGAGGCAACCTTGCTGAATGGGTGACAATGGGTACTGAGTACTTGGCTACCCACATGAATATGGTGATGAATATGTGGTAAAGTGAAGTGAGGGGTGCTTCAAAATTGGCCTCAACTGAGCTGTGATGCCTGGTACGCAAGGAGCTGGACCTGTCGCTTGGCTGTAAATGACAGATATGAGTACTCCTTGCAGCGTGACCTCTCATATAATCCTTTACGCCCGACTGTGGGTGGTGACATTGAAGTCTCCATGGATGGCGTGGATCAACTCGGTAGGGAAGTATTTGGCCAAGGGCTCGAAGATGCGGTGGGGAGTGGGTTTTTGAGCAACCCAACGGCACGGTAGGGAACTGCATGATCTCCCATCATTTATGACACGTCTTTTTTGACCTGATCCAGATCGAATCCCCCCGTCGGATCCATAGGTCCGGAGTCCGGGGACTAGGGTTTTCCTCTCGGCAAAGTGAGGAGTGTGCTGGCCCATCTGATGCACTCCCCGACCTCATGGAGCCTTTTTGACTTAGAATTTCCTAACCGAGAGTTTGTTTTGTTGTTCGCTCGTGGGATTTATGTATCAGGTGAGGGTAGTGTGGCTTTGGACGAGCAGCATCAACAGGCTGCGGATAGATTGTCTCACCAACCCCAGCCGTTTCTGGCGAACTATTTGCCGTCAAATACATCACAGCCAGTGTCTTTCCTTAATATGGTCGAAGTCGAGTCTCATTTGAACTATACATCCGTTGACAAAAGTGTCAAGTAAGAGCGTGAGACAGTCTTAGGAAGGCGAGGTACTTTTTTAGCCATCCTGGGAACACCCCAACCGAACGCTGCAGCCTGTTTGTTGTTTTTTCTATATGGTATGGATGTCTTGGTCAGACAACAAGGGAAATTTGGGTGCTTACGTTCCCTCTTCTTCCCTAAAAGGAAGATGGGAGTTGTGCCAGCCAGCTAAGGGGTATAGAGGGGTTGCGGCAGGTTGGTTGTGTGGAAGACTCGACCCTGGGCGCTGTGCTGCCTCGGACATCGCAATTGAGCTCAGGGAGTGAATATATATAAGTAAGGCTGAGAGAAGAAAACTTTTGTAGACACCGAAAGTTGTCAGCGGTGTGTGGCATGGGTATGCCTCGGCACGATGGAACTCTGATGACCTAGGCGAAGAGATGTCTTGCAATGCTTCAATGATGATATAGTCTGATCCTAGTCATGGGGACTCTTTCGAGAGATATGAAAGCAAAGTGCGAGCGAGGGTTAATTTCGCATTGCCAGCATACTTGTTCTTATTCGAGCGCATACGTAGGCGCAGGCCCTTCTTCCATGAGATTGAGCAACCGACAATTTCTGTATATCCTGGACTGTAGCCATCACGGTGTTGCTGGATCAGCCATATCGTTAAGAGTTTCCCATTGTTTGCTCGGCTTGAGAGGGTGTCATGGTTGCAGATGGAGGGCAGGATCCCACTGATTCTGGAAAAGGACGGAGGAACACTGCACCCTACTAGGCCAGCGCATCGGGTCTAGGTGCCAGGCTCAGCACACTAGTCTAAGTTCAGTTTCTGGGTGCTTATCTCGGGGCTCAAATGTGAGCGGGATAGAGGATCAGATTTATGTGGGTGCTGGGGGGTACCGAGGGTCGATGGCTTGAACTGGCCCAGCAAGTGAGCAAGAACAGACGAAACGCAGCGAGTGGGTGGCAGGCATGATCCCTGCACAGAGCGTTTCGCAGCCGAGGATGAGAAGAACGCGTTCTCGACTTTGGCTTTGTCCATTTACTTGGCAATGCAAAGTACAGTGTTTCTCCGCTCCGACAATCTACATCAAAGGGACACATGCATTGGACGCAGCTTCAGATCAGACGACGTCATAAACGACATTTGTGCGCGAGGGAATAGGAGAGGAGAGAAGAAGAGCATTCCCGCTGTGATCTTCACTGCAAGTCAGGGCGGCAAGGATATAAAAAGGGCGAAACCAGTGTGAGAGGCTGTCACAACCTATGAGCAACCAGGCAACGTCGTTTTGGCTTACACATTAGAGTTTAACATTCCCCACATCCTCTTCAGCCCGTCGGCAACGACGGATCCCCCAATGTCACTGTTTCTTACTGTTGAAGATCATGGTGGGGGGACTAAGGACGGCCCGCTTACCGCTTGTCTGTTGGCGGCCGTTTGAGGCTTGCAGCCACGTCCTTTTTTGTCTGTGACATGACTTACATGAATGGCTGATGCTGTGTCGACGTCCACGGCGGACTTTTTGCCATGAGGGGCGCAGCTATTGATAGCATCATGCGTCTACGAGTCGCATTTTGCCCTTCTACTTGAGACATCGCCGCTGGCAGAACTGAATCGTGCGGCATGTTGAGATATCGCGACAATGATACTGACCAGGCACGATTGATAGGATACCCTAGACGATGAATTATGTGGACAATTTTGGAGCCGCATTATTGATCTCGCTGAATCTATGCCCTACAGGCATGGCTCGAGACTGGTGACCATGGTTCACCGATCCGAGTCGGGCTCCCTCGGTGTACCTACGAACGCCAGGACAATACTACGAATACCTCGTATTAGACACAACACCAGATGCCTACAAGGGCCCTGTAAAGTAATCATCCTTGTAAACTCCAAGGGTTCGCCCATCATTGTGTGGATGAGATGAGAGGTGCCGGGCTTGCGATGGCTATGGACCATCAACGTGTGTTGGCCACGTCACCGAGCCGAAAAAAGTGCAATGAAGCAAGATGCAGCGTAGCCCAAACTCTCATTAGATCCATGTCATGAAATACAGTTCAAAAAAATAATTAGGAAAGCTATCCGAAAAATAAGGATCCATCCATAAACACTTGATCTTTTTTATTTCCCATTTCACCTATTTTATATATAAGTAGCTCCCTTTGGAGCGAACCTGAAGATTCCGTAGTAGGTATTTAATGTCACTGTTTTTTTTCGACGCTTAACGCGCGAGAGGGAAAATGAGACAGCCTCATTTC
This sequence comes from Fusarium duplospermum, assembly GCA_003946985.1. Taxonomy (NCBI): domain Eukaryota; kingdom Fungi; phylum Ascomycota; class Sordariomycetes; order Hypocreales; family Nectriaceae; genus Fusarium; species Fusarium duplospermum. The sequence goes on along the minus strand of NKCI01000011.1, from coordinate 159,583 downwards.
TGAAACTATCTCTTCAAGCCACACATAGAGTCGGTGTGAACGACCCGTCAAGCACCGCATCCTTAGTAGCAAAGTGACCAAAAGTCTACACTTGAGAGCACGACCATACCCGAAACCCCATATCAGCATTGAGCATCACATCGACCGATCTATGTTCTTCGCAGATACGATGTGTAATTTACAACGGTCAGCGGATCGGCGCAGCCTCCGGAGGTACATCCCGAAGGTATGGCATACCTCCATTATCTTCTTAGATGTACGGCTTACGGTCCGATTGAGCATGGATGAGGCTTAAAATGTCGGTGGGCGATATAGTCGCACGCAACTGTAAGACCGATTTGAACTCAACTTGGCTCAGAGAAGGACCACTTAGGTGTAGGTAGGAGTGAATGAAGAGCGCGTATTTCTCACAAAAGACCTCGGGCTACGAGGCAAGGGCTTAAAAAAGGTGAACAGGGGCGATGAGTGTCTAACTGACTCAAGTTGGGAACGGAACATGGCGGTCATCATGCTCAGGCTTGCCAGTCGAAAAACTCTGACACTCGTTGTTTGCATGTCGCCCCGGTACGCAAAGTCTATGGCCCATCGCTATCCAACTCGTGTGAACAAAGGCCGTTTGACAGATTCAAGGAAAGTCAATGCTTGGCGAACATGAAAATAGCTACTTGCATAAACTCAAGTGTCCCTAGTCGTCCTGACTTGCCGCCTCTTCCCACCCGCCAACATTAAAGCAAGGCCTCAGGAGACATAACCCAACTAGACTATACACTAGGTGCATCTTGGGAGGATGTTTTCGTCCCCTTTGCGCCTTACCTATTATGGACGATTCCCCTGAAAGGCGTCACTTGGATTCTGTGACCACGCCAAACATATGATCCCTGCTCCGATTCTCCGAAGACTTATGAGCATCCCTCCCCTTGGTGTTGTGGTTCGTCATGTCATTGGGACAGCATTGGATAGCTTCGCGGCCCTTCATGGTGCTCAACGCGTCGTCGATAACGTCGTTGGCAACTTGGACTTGGCGATCAGAAAAGGAGGAGGTATCGTGGATGAATGGCAGAAGCATTGAGGAGTGACTGGCAGAACTATGCATGGGTTAGTGTCGGGCAAAGATTAAGGGTGATGGACTGGACTAACGGCAAGTCATTGATCCCAAAACTCGGGGTTGAAGGCGCCGAGTCGACGGCCATGACGCAGAATAGATATTATCTTGCAATGGGAGACGGAAAGTGGAAGGTAGGGAATAATTGGGAGTAGCAGGGAGAATATCCGAGAAGGCTTGGTAAGGTGTGGAACGTGTAAGACTGGAGGGGGCAAAATAACGGAATGAAGAGAAAGAAACCGCACGAGTTCTCAATGATGAATTACTCTGATTTCTTCACTGGTGGGAGACGGGAAGGAAACAGGCGGGGTGTGGTAGATTTATATCACAATGGTCATCATCGTTGGCTCGGTGAGCAACACGGCACTCACCAAACCCGAGATGAGCGGCTGCAAGAGAGAAACTCCAAGACGTGGAGATCTACAAGGGGACGGCAGCCATTGAGGTTCAGTTGAGTGCGCCACGGCAAGTTGTTGCCCGTGCTTGAAGAGAGCAGAATAGTGTTTCGACTTGGTCGGCTCGGTGAGTGGGCGGCCAAAATTCGCATTCGAGATGTTGCACCCCGCCCTCCCAGAATTCGCGTCTGACCCGGATCCCTGCGACTCGAAGCCCCCCCCTGATATCCTCTCCGGATATCTATTCCAAAAATCCGTTTCTTGACAACGGTTGCAAATTTTGGCCACACACCCCCCCTGTGACTCTGATCTTTACTTCTGGTACGTGAGCTCGGATAGGAAACGGCGGTAGATCAGTGGGCGCTGCAGCACAACACACCCTCGTCGAGGGATGTATCATTAGGATTGATAAGCGAGGCGGAGAAGTCAAGAGGAAAAGGATAAACCTGGAGGACGCACATGGGAAGTGTGATCGACCCGCCTTAGAATCTAGCGTGTTGGGCGTGGCCCCCGGCCGCCTCACCGAGGTGAGAGGGGCCGTGGAATCTTGTTAGGAGTACATACTTCCAGCTCAGCCACCTCTAGACCCAAGTGATTGCCGGTGAAGAAGGCGGATGCATGGACAGCTTGCTGGCGTTGCTGGAGATATCCCCATCCCCGCATCATAACAATGTCCCGGGGGGGGGACTCGTTCGCTATCTGGTGTTATTCTGATTGGCTTCGTAGAGCACTTGATCTAGCCCGACGTCGTCCTGACATCGCGGAAAGAATGCGGTCAGGCTGTGAGGCTTTCCAGATTTCGCCAAATTTGTGTGGGGAGATACCGAGAATCCCTCTATGGCCGTTGATGTGACATCGGTCAGTTCCGCAGTTGAGCCTCGAAGGCGCAAGAATTCCACTATCGGTACCAGGTACCGCGGATGGATTCGCCCAAGACGTGTGTCATGTACAAGGACGAAACTGCAATTCTGACCGATAGGGCATCATCTAAGATAAAAAAGAACTGGCACGCTTTTATTTCCGTGGGGTCCCTCAGCCAAGGCTGCATGAAGCCAGGGCTCAAGAACCCTCCCGTTGGATTGCTTTGAAGACACCCCAAGGCTCTGAGAGCCTGCTGAGCAAGGTCCGGACTCCGAGTGTGCCGTGACCCTGGCTCGTGTTGTTTCTAGAAACCAACCAGCCAATCTCCACACATGGACGGCACACGCTAGACATGCACACAACCAGATCCCTGGATCATCAGGATCCCAGCCACCAGTATCCGTACTCCCCAATCTCTGGCTTCTGACATGGGGCCTTGACATCGATACGCAACAGGTCGACAGATGCGGAGCGTGTGAATCTGAGTCGGTAGCTTGCCTACCTTGGTGACTTGAGAGAGCAGGGGCAACTTGAACGAGGTTAAATGTCACGGCGTATAATGATCGCTGGCCATGCCCCCCTGGCAGAGGCCGTGAACTATTGCGTAGGCAAGTATTCTCATTCTATCTCCAATGCTGGCTTTTTAAGCCAAGGTCGACTATCCCGATGTTTCGAGCTGCATCTCAACTAGCATCCGGGGGTGGGCTAACGTTACCTAATGTAGTATCGTGCCCGAGCCATGGGTAACCTAGAAGCTGGGGGCACGCCCTGCCCTGGCAGTCAACCCCAGAGAGCCTACCCCCCCGGAAGGCTCCATGAGAATGGGATCCACTGGCATCCGGGGGACCTAACCTAACCAATGGGTCGGGTCCTGCCGTGGAACGCCCCTCCCAAAGATAGATAGGTGGAACAATCGAAAAAAGAAGGGCTTTACAGTCCTCGGTACCCCTGGCCATGTCCCCTGAAAGCTAAGAGCCAGCACGCATGAATGCAGGCTACATCGTAACATCTTCTCTTTTGCTGAGGCCACTCGCCTCGATTGCTTCGCCCACAACTCCACTTGTCAGCAAGTAACCTGGCCTGCTTGATTGATATCCATGGGCAAATCTTGAACGTGGGGCAGTGGCCATATCGCCAGGCTATCTGTCAGCTTGGATTACAGCGCTTCAAAGTCAAGCCAGGGGCCCGCACCCCATCCCCATGTAACCCCCTCGCAAGTAACTTGGTCACGGAGGCTGGCAGTTGAGCAAGGATCTCAAACCTTCAGGAAAGCTCAGAGTGGGATAAATAGGGCGTTCCTAGCCGCTTTTCTACAAGGGATTTGAGACCAGTATGGGTGACTATTGGACCGGTCGAACATCAGCGTGGCTTCACACATGCAGCTCAACCAGGCGGCGAGTTTCTTCCCACACAGCCCTCAACTGTCTTCTCACGAACTGTTTGTCTTAAAAACGCATCGCCTTCGGCTTTCTCTCTTAGTTTACCACGATGGATGAGATTCTGCGCATGGTGTTGGCAAGTGTTGAGGTTCATGTCCCCAGTTACCCACGGACCAATGGGCATTGTGCAGAGATAATCCAACCGCTACAAGCTCCATGACACTCATCGATATCTCGTTAATCCACCAATAATACAGAATTACAAAGTAGATACCAAATACCATATGCGCTAGGTATCTTCTCTGAAAAAAGTATCAATCGGGAGGACGAGACAGTCCAACAGAACGAGGGAGTGTCCAATCACCCACGGAGCACCACATCCGAGCCCCATGGACCAATTATTGGCCTTTCATAATTATATATGCCGCTCATTCGCAAAAACATTATTCTTTGTTCTCGTTGCTATTAGTTTGAAGAGATATGAGTGGTTCATGTACCCCAGCTCTCCATGGGCTATACAATTAGGGGGGCGGCTATTTGGTCGAAGACCCGACCCTGGGCGGTCTACAGTACAGCCCAGGCCATTACAGTTGTGTGCGGTCGGTATTAACCAATCGGGTCGTTCGATTAAGACTGTCGACATGGAAAGCCACTAGAGGCTGAGTAGTATTGCAGAGCAAGGGCGGGCCTCATCTGGGTGATGCTTGATCGCTGATTCATGTGAGCGACAACAGGCATAGAACGTCACAACGTAGGAATAGAGGAGAGCATGAGGTGAAACATTCTCTCAAGACACGAGGCGGGACTGTAAGCATTGTAGGTAGGACGGGTTAGCGAGATCAAACATGTCGATATGAGAGGGCATAATATGATAATCACTGGGCGCGATCAGCCTAAGTTGTAGGTGACATGTATTAACACTCACAGCTTTTAATGAAAAAGGGAGGAACGTAGCTAAAAGAGTTACTGAGGCAAATAGGCACTAGGCTGAAGAAGAGTTACCCATCGGCACACAGGAGGGAAACTGCCCTCTCCATTGCTTACCCTCAATCCACCGGTGCGACGAATTAACAATTAATCCACCTTGAACCTAGGATAATGAGGATCATGGGGCTACCGTTTCTATTTGACTAAATTTCGATGAACCTGATGAAAAGGCTACTCCTACAGGTCCAAGTGTCCACGGTCATTCATGTTCCCGTGTTGTTTTTGTCGTCTGGACTTTGAAACGCCACCCCATCTGTCGCAACCCAACGGGTAATGCCCACCATGACCTCAATTACCTCCCGACTTGTCGTCTTTCCCCTTATTGTTCGTATCGTCATCGGTGCATTCGGTGACACGTTCATCACCCTCTTCAGGGGCAGACTCTGTGGTGGGGTTGATGATAGTGAGCTGGGCCAGGCTGTCCGAGAAGGAGGAAGTGTCGTAGATGAAACGGATCAACATCGGAGATTCTGAAACAGGTCTAGAAGGTTAATATGGGATATCGTTGATCATGGGAAGGGGTCTTGGACTGACAGCACATCCTCTCCACTGGCATGGCGCCTATCAGGAGGAGTTGGGTTGGAGGTCATGGTGCGACAACAACGATGTTATATCGAAGAACAGCGAGTCATAAACGATAGAAGTCGAGGGGCGGGGAAGATTGGAAGATACTCCAGGAGGTTTGATGGGATCAAGATGGGGAAGAAGGCCTGGGAGTTCTGCACCACTGGGCTTTAACGAGACGATGAAGGGAAATATCGCAATGCTTTAATGATGAAAGGATTCAATCCTGATTTCTTGGAAAGTTGTTAAAAAGCTGGGAGAAACTGCGAGACATGGTAGCTTTTATATTATATTATAATCGTGCTGTTTTCCTAGTCAAGCAGAGGATCTCACCCAATAGATCAAATCTCCATGAACTTCACTTACATCACCGCGTATCTGGCCCTAATTCGTCGGTCAGTCAGGACCCATCCGGATCTGCAGGCTCAGCGAAGACATTTTTATTTGCCAATCAGATATGCAAGCTCAGCACCCACGCCAACCGGGAGCTTGTTTTCAAACTTCCTCTGAACGAATAATTCCCCACCTTTTCCCCCGTCATTGGGCGAGTATGGATGGGTCAGGCAGGGCAGCTTCTCTCACGTGGCAGCTGCGCAAGAAGCTGCCCACCGTGAAGCCAGGGGCGCCATGGCTTACACGGCTCATGCAGCAGTATATGCGGAACCCTTTGGTAGGCCGAGGATGCATCTTGTCGCCTTCCTATCTCCAATTTGGGACAATACTTTAGTGAATCTCTCAACGTCCAGTAACGGCATCAAACGTCAGAGGAATTGGACAAGACAACACTTCGAGAACCTATGACCTAGGTGATCCCGGAGACCACTATTGCCCTGTAACCATCTCTTGGATTCCCAGGCCGTAGCTACACTCGTCCTACTCTTCAGAGTTGAGGGTGAGATAGCTAATAATTCATTGCTGGCAAACTGGGTCAGCCAGTTAGACCCCGCCGTTTTCCGACCCTGGACCTTGGTCCCTAGTCTGGACTCGGGCGAGCATCCGGACCCTCTTTTGGCGTCGGTCCCCTCCTGCGCCAAGACAACCTGCAGATCCTGGGCCCTACACGGCAAACTCAAGAAATCCAGGGGTTCGCCCTAGATGAGATGGAAGTTGCCAAGCTGGGCTGGGCTGGATATGGGCCAACAAAGTGCGCTGGTCACGTCACAGAGTCGAAGGAAGTGTAATCAAGATGCACATTGGGCCAGTCGCTTCCAATCACTGTACTCAGCGACGCTTGCTCCCGCGTGTTGTTGGTGTTGAGAATATGAGACCGGCCTACACAAGTCTGTCGGTCTCATTTTTAACCCAGAAACAATGTTGCTGAAACTGTTTCTTCTCCACAGCGCAAGCCACACGTGGTGTCGGTGCAAGTGCTCAGGTGGTTTCTTTGCTGCTGCTGTGGTTGCCCCACGCTAGCCAAATGACAAAAAGCGTGCAATTAATATAAGTAAGAAGAGGTCTGTATCCCAGCCCTTTTATATGGACGCTAAGCACTTGGTAAAATGATTCGTGGTTGGACAAGATGAGACAGGCGAGTACACGGTTCCTGGGCGCTTCGGTGAACTTTCGCGCCTTTTTCGCAGAGGCGCAGTCTCCCATGTCTTGTCTAAATATTTATTTCAGTTTGGGCCATCAATTGATGAAGGGCGTCGCGAGACTTGGTGTAAGGTGAGGCAACATGATTGCAATGGTAAGGCTAAGGGTTAGAGAGGAATGGCCACTTGCACGTCAGAGCAAATAAGATGAAAAGTATCTTCCAGAATAAAGACCGTGATGAGGCATAGAGGGTCAAAAGTAGAAAAGGATATGGTAGTTATCTTACTGGGTCGGTTGGAAATGACATGTGATAGCCTTCACACCTCACCTTGCGAGCGCAGCCAGGCGCTTAGAACACTCGCCGTGGACTTCTCGCCCAGGTACACAACATCTATGAGTCCTTTTTCTTGTTAGCCGCGAAAGAAAAAAAAGAGGTGTCATGTGTCCCGAAAATGTAATATTGAATGAGTGTGAATAACTAGGCAGTGGTATAAACTCAAGTGTCTCCCGTCGCCCTGGCCTGCCACTCTTCTCTCAACCCGCCAACACAGAAATATCTCTCCATGGATCATGAATAACCCAGAGACACAGTCACTTGTCCACGGGCTTGCCATCCTTCTTGGTATTATTGCTCACATCGGCGTTGGGACGGCTGGTGTCAGGTTCATGGGTAGATGTGCTGGTAGCACTGCCGTTGGCAATTTGGACTAGACGATCGGAAAAGGAGGATGTATCGTGAAGGAATGGCAAGAGCATCGAGGAGTAGTCGATGGATCTATAGATGAGTCAATATGAGATAAGACTTGATCTTGTCAAGGGTAATGGACCAACCCCGAGTTGCCATTCACATGGCCAGCGTCAGTGTCGGTAGTCATGAGGGGCAGTCAGTACTGATCTTGCCGAGCAATGAGTACCAGTAGGCCGCAGTGGTTTTCCAAGACGGAAAGTTAAGGTCTGGAAACAGTGATTTTCCAAGAGGGCAAGGTAAGGCCTGGAAATGGACAAGGTTTGAGAGGAAGAGCGGAAAGACAGGAGTGTGTGCGGATGAAGATAGAGTAACTGAACAAAACTTTAATGATGGGAAGTGTCATGTTCTTATCGACCATGGTCCTTGAGAGAGAGACCCGCAGAAAGCTCCTGGGACGTGATGGGTTTTATATCACCATGACCGCCAGTTGTCAATGCAGTCCGCCTCGCCTCCAGCAAAGTCAAGGTGAGCTTCAAGAAGAGGCAACCTCCAAGCCATGCGCCTGACAAGGGGACGATAGCCATTGAGGTGCTGTTGGGAAAGTTGCGGCAAACTCTTTGATCGCGCGTGAGCCAATCCGTGCGGATAGGCCAAAATTCGCATCCACAGTGATACCCTCTCTCGCGCGCATCGCTTGGCGTTCTGTCCGTCGTCTCTCCCCATCTTCCCTCTAGCCCCCTGCTCTATACTACCACTATTATATGCCATGGCCAAAATTCGCATCTCATCCGACGTGTGTTACAACTTATTTCGTACTTTGTTTTGCCAATCCAGAATTTGCTTTTTGCCTACCGTTGCCAAAATTCTCCTTTACCCCCACCCCTGCCATAGGGCTCTTATATCGAGCGTGCCGCGGTTTGATCCCCCCGCCGCACACCCTCCCCGAACGGGACATTGGCCCGGTAGGGTGCCTCGGTATTAGTATGGCGCAACGATCGGTTTGTGGCTCAGACAACGGGAAGATGATGACGGAGGCAGGCCCGGGGAATAGACGGCGTTCGGCGTGGACGAGATCTGACCACATCCGGATCCATTGTGTTGGATGTGGCCCTGGCAGCTTCGGGCGAAACAATCCATCCCGCACGACTTCTAAATCTACGATCCTAGGTCGGTGGACGTCGCCCAAGGTTACATTGATCCCCGGTGAACGAGGCCGACGCGTCAACAGCTTACCAACGAGAGGGAAATTAACGACCAAACCAAAATTCTTGCCTGGGTACATTTATCAGCAGTAAATTTGTCTTTACATAGTTATGATGATCCATGGAGGACTCGACCGCGATCAGAGGTCAACTCGATGGCTTGGTCTGGCAGAGTAGACCTCCTCGTCCAGCCTTGTTCCGTGCTGGACGGACACTCCGACCTCAACTTGGTGAGTAAGGCTTGACGCACGACAGGGCGAATGAAGGTCGAACGTGGCAGCGCAATTTGTCGCCCAATGGCAAGGCTTGGCTCCTGTATAGAGCAAAGGTCAGCTCCAACAAAATTGATCTGACAGGACCTGGGCTATGTCGGTTTGGCAGCTGAGCCTGGGGAAGGGCGGAGTTTGTGAGCAAGCCCGGTGACACCACCGCCAAGGGAACGACTTGCCGCATAAAAAGAACCTTGAACCCTGCCTGTTCAGGAAGTTAATAAGCCCAGGGTCCCATGCTAAATCCTCGCGCTAAAGCGGGACCCATCGTGATTCGTCTCCCTTCCGCGAAGAGGCTCTTTCGAAGCCGGCCGCGGCCCTTCAGCAGAGCCTGCGCACTGCGCAAGTATTCTTAAGGGGTAGCTGAACTTTAAAATGCCTTGCGGCGAACTGAATCCTTTCGGAGGACCTTCCCAATGCGGCAGAATGGCCCGGGCAGATTGATAGGCCCTTTGCGGTCGAAGACGACTCAGCCGACTCGACAGTGACCTGAAGAACACAAAACAAAGTACCTAAGCAAATCGTATCCCTCTGTTCCATGCAAGTTAAAGAGCCACGCAAGCTGGGTTGGCCAATCGCCAACCGAGCCGAGCCTAGTTTCTTTGTCTATGTAGTTTGCAGGCGGCTTTCGGCCCCTTGATTACCTGCAGACCGTCGTCCTTGAGTTCGGGGACCCAACAGCCAGCACCAATTTCTGTCAACCACCTTCAGTCAACGTCAGTCCGGGTCAGGTATCTTCAATCACCTTCAACTAGGTACCTTTATCCACCACCAACTATCGTCCACTTTCGTCAGCCGCGATCAAGATCTACCTCGCTAGATGTTATCCCGACCCGAATTATCCCTGCTGAATGCAGTTTGCGTTGTGTCTTCAATTCGGCACCCCACAGCACCACTTTTCTACACCCTTGGTCCCATCTACTCTGTACCACCTCATTGACTTGGCTCTTGTCTTTGAACGGCACCGCAGCAATTTTATAAGTGAGAAATCCCCAGCAGTCTTGGATCCGTGGCCGTCAGGATCAGCCGTTGTGTTGCCAAGCTTCGGCATCGAGCCAAAGCCCCGCTGCGCCTGATGTTGTTCTCCTCCCTTCCCGATAAGACGGCTACCGTGGAGTCTCGTGGGTAAATTGAGTTGTGCACTGTTTTTTCGTCCTCACTGATCGCTTGTCAATTGGAATCACGGTCAATTGTAACGTAAGCAAACCGACAGTTGAGAGACTGTCTCGGATCAAGCTCTGAGACACAAGTTCAAAGGAGCAAGTTCTGAAAAATAAATTCTGGAGCAAACTCCGAAACCTGCCTGCCTCTGATCGTAGAGTCTTCCATGGTCTAGAAACATGACTTGGCAACCTTTCCACAAGAGACTTGAGGGCTTGACCCGACAAGGGATGACCCCTTTGGGACCCATCTAAGATGCCCAACGTTTCTTGGGCGCATATTTGAAGACGGTGTCGGACCTGGTACCTGCTTCCAGGAAGAGGGGCGCTATCCACACGAAAAAGTATGGCGAGTATTCATAAGAGTGGGGACGAGTAGCCCCGGAGGTCTCGGGGGGGGACAGCAGGGGAGGCCATTGGTGTGGCTGGTAGACTAAGTCAGATATTTAGCAATTTGATCAAGTCGCAAGCACACATCCTGACTTGCATATTGATTGTAGAAATAGTTTACTAAACCTGGCCAAAAGCCCAACGGCCCAAACTTGTGATGGCAGTAATGGCGAACCACTGATAGTGGTGGTGATGATGATGATGATAGTGATAGTGAATCACTGTTGTTGATGGCGATGGCGATAACTGTGTCTTTTGCTGTTGTTACTGATGGATTCTTGTCATAATTGCAAACAATGATGATGATGGGGATGATGTTGTTGTTCTTAGCCGGCGTCTTGGATGGGAGCTTTGAAATGGTACTATTACACACTGAAGGTACCACGCGTGGGTACCGCTGGCTCTACGGATTTTCCGCTACCCTTGCCAGATGGTGACAAAGGTAAGAGCGCTGCAGTTGATGCTGGTACCAACACAAGGAAAGCAAGATCCCATGTCCATGGTTGTTGAGCATCAAGACACCGACGCGAGGCGTAGGATGCAAGAAAAATATGGGCCATACTCCTTGTCCGAAGACGTATTATTAAGAAAACCTCTAGATTAACTTACCTCCAGCTTAACCTACCTCAAGCTTGACCTACCGTCATCTTAACCCACCATCAGCTTAACCTACATCAGCCTTAACCTACAATGGCCTTAACCTCCCTCCAGCTAAATCTCCACACCATGGGCCCATCCAGCCCGGGATCCCTGAATTTTAGGCATGCGCTAAGAGAGACCCCGGCCCACGGGAGTTGCCATGGATCCCTGATGCTAAAAACGACCTCAGACATGTAAGTTTGGTGTGTCCGCCAAGGCCCCATGTGGGATCTTGACACTCAGCGAAACCTCACGTCGGCAATCTACAAGAGTAGGTAAAGTGATCGGACAAAGTGAGCGCGGACGAGCTTCGACGCGCACAATTATCCTTTTCCGTCCCTGCCCGGCAAAAAGGGAGTATTTTGGAACTGCTCAAGGCCTTTTGACAGAGCCCGCGCACCGCGCAAGTATTCTCACTTTGTCCCCAAGGTTGGTTCTTCAATTGTTAATACATAGAATTCAGCTGACTTTTCGCGAACCGTTTGCCCCAAAATAAGTCGTCCTCAGCGTTCTCTCTCAATTTGCCGTAGGCACTGTCTGTCCCAGCGTGGGGTTGGTTACGCTCTGTGCCTCATCCACGAGCTCCATGACACTCATCCGTCTTTCGATGACCTACCAGTAGAGCAAGACTCCCAGGGCATGATAAGGCTCTCCTATTGAGACGACGCACTTGTTATAGGGATAAAGTATCGAGGAGTAGAACAAGGCGGTCAAACATCCATTAGCAAGGCGGATTCCCGCCGTTCCCATGCACTAGAGTTCATTTATTGCTTCAACAAAGAAATGCATCGAGCGTACAGCAAACTCTCTTCTTCGTCCTTCTTTTTTCTTTTTTTCTTTTCTTTTCTTTTTTTTTCCCCCGTAAGGAATGAACTCGTAGATACATTGCCATGGGGTGTGTACCGGTCGAGGTATGCCGGGTTCGGTGGACGGAGAAGAGCCGACCCTGGCTGACACATGTATCATCGCGATTGCGCAGACTCGCTGTGAACCAATGAGTTCGAGAGCCCGACAATATTGTAAAGGGAGCCACCAAAGGGCGAGTGTTGTTGTCGATCAAAAGCAAGCCCTACTCGGGGCGGTGCATGACCGCTTGTTCATGTGAGGCCGTCAGATTTGGGAGATCAAGGACGCCAAGGTAGGGACGAACAAGAAGTGAACCGTCTTCGTACAATAAGAAAAAGATAGTTGAGAGATGAAGTGATGTTACAGAGTGTGTGAGCCGACAATTAATTGGCGAGTTCGTGAGATCAAAGACGTCGGTATGGAAGGAACATGAGACGAGGTCGTCGAGCCTGATGAACTCGACCCGCGGATGACACGTTTCGACTCTCATACCTTGGCTGGAAGAAAAGGAAAAAGCAAAGGCAGCAAGAAGGTCTTTTAGGCTAAGAGGGAGCAAGCCACAAGGGGTGTCGCTGATCGACAGGTAGGAAGGAGATCACTCTCTCAACTGGCGGTCGACTACCATCAGTACATGGAGTGTGTGAGCCATTTGCCTTGTGACTTGGGAAGAGTGGAGTTAAAGACCACAGTCTCCATTCTACCTAAAACTGATCGAACTGATGAGATAACTACTAATATAGTCTTGAATGTCCTTAGTGTATGACGTGAACGTTGTCACCTTTTGTCCGCTCGACCTTAAAACGCCCCTCCATCCGCTATGACCAAACTGGAAAATGCCCGGGACAGACTCAAGTGTCCGGCGCCTTGTCATGGTCCTTCTTCTGCTGGCCCGTATTGACATTGGCGTGGTCAGGGACAGTCGCTTGGCTTTCGGTGGTGGAATCGACGACAGTCAGTTCGACCAGACGATCTGAAAAGGAAGTATTATCGTGGAGATACCGCAACAGTACGGAATCGCGTTCGCTGGGTCTAGAGATGTTAATGGGGTATAGTAAATGATCGTTTCAAGTTCCATGAACTGACATCATGTCCTTTCCATTCACACAGTCTGTGTTGGTGGATGGTGGGTTGGGGGCCATGGTGGGCAGTCACTGTTGTCTCGGAGAGAAGAGAGTCTTGATAAACAAAGAGATGAAATTCGAGCGATGAAAGTAGTTGGAGTATTTTCAAGTAGTGTTGGATCGGGAGGGGGAGAGGGATTGGAAGTCTGGCACGACAGGGCTCAAACTGGAAGGGGGGATCTATGCAATGCTTCAATGATGGATTACTTCGTGTCCGGTTTATTGAAGAACATTTCCAAAAGAGCTGAAACGGAGTGCGAGAGGCCGTGATTTTATATTCTGATCTTGCTATGTTTTCCAGGTTGCGACTTTGGGCACATTTGAGACCGTCTTCCACGCAACGAGGCCACCGATGTCTTGGACTGGGCTAACAGAGGCATCTAACGTGCGGCTGAAGGCACCATACTACCATGCGATCTTCTCCTTCTGTGTTTTCGCTGATACGAACAGCCGAAGTCGACGTCGTCTAAGTCGTGGAGTTGGTGAGACAATCATTCCTGTCTAAAAAAGCAACTCGCGGCGGTGTGGCGTAGGTCTTGGGTGACTTGTTGGGATCAGTTTTCTCTAGCTAAGCCTAAATACACTCGCTTGCCGTGGCCACGATGTGCCTACTAGACCTCTCAGGTTGAGAGCCGAGCAAGGGGTAGCACACCCACCCATTTGGGGGCTTGGCTTATTGGCCCGTCCGGTAATTGGCTCCATGAAACTGGCCGCCTCTTTCGAAGACAGGGCGGCAGAACTGGATGGCTTGTAAACATCGGTCAGCGAGTGGCGCACGAGCCTGCCGCCGAAAGCGAACCTGTGAAGGTGCGCCAGGAAGATAGGCGAGCCCGTCGAGTTCACACTTTTTCCCACCGAGTGAGTTACTTTTGCCAAGGTCATCCTCCACTTCTCGATCACGATCGCAAGCTTCAACTTTCGGCGTGAAGTGTTGCGCACGTGTGATATTCTCAGTTGCCATTGTCATCTTTTGGTACTCGAAGAGGCTCAAGGCCCAGCCTGATCTCGAGGTCCGAGGTTCTCTAACTCAGGTTCACAAATCCGACTGTTCGAGCAAGCGAGTGAGTTAGCTGGGAAAGAGACAATGTCATGACTGCAGTGCCTGAATAACCCCGGTGTAAGGTGTCTAACCATGAAAAGTAAACAAAGAAAAAGGAGGTAATCGTCGATTGTGTTCTCCATAGGGTCAGGCCTGTTGGGACAACTCTCCACCCTGAAAAGCAACGTAACAAAACACACGCATGTGTTGGATGTGGTTGCAGCCCAAATGACATCAGAAACAAGCATGGGACTTGGAACCAGCATTCCAGCAAAGGGAAACGGGACACAAAGGGGGGAACTGCAAAAGAAAAGGCAAGCTTGGTTCTGCTGGGTGGCAGTCAAATGTTGCCATAAGCCTGAAGGGTCAAGCGTGGGATCCGTTGTAGACGGACTGGCAAAGGTGGACCAGAGGACCAAAGAGACAAAGCCAGCGCAGCAGTCTCAGAATAAGCAAAACTCTCCATCTGTCCTGGGGAATCAAAGATGCGCTCGCTTAGAGCTGGCCATGGCTCCTCCGCACATCCCACGCTGGTCCAATATTTTCCCATCTTCAACATGAAGCAAGGCTCGCACCTTCTTCCTCGCCTTTATGGAGCCAAGGGCGGCTTGTTCACCACTTGCAGCACCTCTCCAGGGACCTATAGCCTTCTACTCCTCAACCCTCCCCCTTCGCCGGGTTGCCTGGCGCACCTCGCTTAGAAATAGACCCGTTCAAATGGCGGGTTGGGTGCGCAAGAGGCTGGTCTGGACGGTCGAGCCGCCGTTGCAGATGCTTTCTGTCTGCGAAATAGCCTTGGCCTGCATGGCTGATGTTGGGTTGACTTAGCGGCGGAAGATTTCTGTTATATGTGGCGCAAGGGTTCAAAGTGGGCGTTGCTGTATCGTGCAAACAGCACGCCTTCTCACCTCCCGCTTGGAACGGGACAGGACGGTGAGCACATTTTGTGGAATTGAGCCTTGTAACATGGCCATCTCTCGATTTGTGTCAGCGACGATCAGCGATCCGCGCACAGAAGCAACACTCTGGTGTGATGCATAATCGAGGTGATCAATGATGCGGGCAACCTCAGAGCCGAACTGTTTAATTCTGTAGGCCAAGTTCGCGGTTGCGCTTCAGTCAGTCTTGTGACGAAATCCTTCTGCACGGCAAGCAAAGGATATTATTCGGATTTCTCTTGGGAGTCGAAGATGGGCAGCTTTTGTTTTCCTAGCGACACTCCCTCGTTTCCTGTCCCGAGACTTTGGACTCGGTCTCGACTCGGGCGAGGACAGGCTAAGAACCTACCATTGCTTCCGGGGGACACGCCAAGACTGCCATACAGATGTTAAGGGGGGGGGGGCTCACTGTGCCTGCATCTAAATGCCGATCAGCAAATCACATTAAACCTCATCCTTCTTAAATCATGGGAACATCCTGGACGAGATGCAAGGTGCCGAACTGACACTAGACAAGGGTAAAAAACGCGTCGGCCACGTCACAGAGCCAAAGCAAGTTTAAGCTTAGCATCTGGCTCAGATCACTGGAACCCAGTGACTACGTCCGTCTTATTGTGTGTCTTGGTCGATCTACATCAAGTCTCAAGATCTCATTTAATGTGAAGGGGGAAAAAAGAGCCCAACAAAAACAATGTCTTTATTGAAACAAGTCCACATCTGAACGCATTGGGCACATTTGGTGTCGGTGTAAGTGCTTAGGTGGTTTCTTGCAGGAGGCGCTGCCGATCATCATCATCTCCAGCGAAGCGACAAAAAGCATGCAAGTATGAAGACGCTCGCATCCCAACCCGCTCATATGAGCGCTAGAGACAAAACATACTCATAAACGGTGATGGGAAGGGTCAGCAGCCAGACCAGGTTGAGCAGGCAAGACGAATTATGGGCACCCTAGCGGCAAAGTGCGGCTTGACCACCTCGAATGCAGCTACTTGAAAATATAATATGATCATTATACTAGAACAATAGAAGAGATACCCAACAGCACTCTTGATTTCTTTGTTTGTTGTTTCATGATGTCCTCATCACGACCCTTCGAAGAGGATAAGCTGGTGGCTTTGTGCTGACGCATTGGGTACGTACCGCCATGGAACATTCGCGTCTTTCAATGACCTGAGGCGCAGTCCGTCATCCGCTTCCCGTAGAATCTTCCAGCGCATTCTTCCCAATTCTCTTTGTTTCCGACGCTAATCGCATCCCCGGAGCATTTGATTCATCTCTGAATGAACCACTCCCGGACGAACCCTCCTTCCGCTCGGGGCTGCCTCAGCTATGTTAGGCTCAATCGTAAACATGACGGTGATTGAGAGCTGACGCGCCACCCCACCAGTCTTTCTGTATAAAACATCTTGGGGCCATGAACCTCAATTTATCGGGCCTACCATGCTCGCTCTCCCAACCAAGCTTACCGATGAAACCTCCGACATGGCCTCGTCTGCTCCCTCCTTCACCATTCCTCTGACCCCTGATTGGTCTTTTGATGATTTTGAAGAGTTTATCGGCCAGCCGTTGTTTGCTGCCCCGACTTCTCAGTGTCTCTCTCCAGTTGTCATTTCAAGGCCCTGCATGCCGTTTCACCCCGCCAAGAGGAACCATAACGCTTTTTTACTGGAGTCGCCGTCTTATCAATCTTCAGATACCTCGAGGTCTCCTCCACCAAAGAAAAAGACTGCGACTGGTGATGTGAACTTTAGCTGTCCGTATCGGAAGCGTAATCCTGAGGTTTTTAACGTGCGCGATCACCCGACATGCGCGACTCGGTCTTTTCCCAGCATTACGATGGTCAAGTAAGAAATCCTCCTCCCGACTTCGCGAGACCTCGTCGCTGACTGTCCAACAGACGACACATCATGTCTACGCATCTCTTGTCGCAATGCGCAGAGCAGTGTGAAAACTGCCACTCGTGGTTCCGAAATAAGGATGCCCTGATGATGCACTGTGGAAACGGAATGTGTCCTCATCATTTTAGCCCATCGACCCGAAAATGCGACATGGGCATCGATCCAGAGATGGAGGCCAAGCTTCGAGATCGGCGGGCCATTGGCCAGGTCCTCACTTGGCGCGATCTCTGGATGACCATCTTTCCAGGATGTGGCGAAGTACCGAGTCCAGGTAAGAGCCCTCTATCCCGACTGGTCCTGTGTCGCTAATCTTTTTGTAGCCTTCAGACCTGTTGTCGAGGGCCCCGAAGCCCTTGAGTTTTTCTTTAGGAGTCTCTCGGGTCTTGATGGACCGGGTAGACATCGTGCACAGGCAATGATTCATTCGAGTTGCGACTGTGATGATTTTGGAGAGGCTCTGCGAAGAGTGTATGGATTCGTGGTCGACGTGCAGAGGAGATCGGGCGGGTTCCCTGATTTTGGTGTTGAGACTTCTACAACTTACATTGGTGGCCGAAGCGGGTTCTAGGTCAAGCATACAACGTTCATGAGTTGGATCAAAGGGTGGGCATCGGTGGTGTTTTTCGATCTCTGGTCTTGCATCAGTTCGACGGCGTTGGGAGTTTGCGGGCATCGCACTAACTTGGGATTTTCCGTGGGTACATACGGACAAAGAGGTTACACGCTGGAGAAATATGGTCCTCTTCCTGGCTCGAGCAACACCCCTCCCCTTCAAGGATGGGCTAGTTCCCGAGTCTAGACAAACAAGGGAATGCAATTTAAGGTTATTCGACACGATTGCCGGTGATCCACCGTCCCACCCGGCAACGGCACGGCCCCGCCCGGGCCGAAACCTTGAATTAGGCAGTCGAAGCAAACGAAAAAGACTTTCTTGACTTCGATTCTCCTCTATCATCCCATGTTTCGTCCGAGTTTCAAGTTCAGCTCAGCAAGGAGGCCTCTCCGTTGGTCCCCCGACTACTGCAGCTCGACGTGGCCATTGGCCCGCAGCACCACACTGCGAACAGGCTGACGTGAGAAGGGGGTCCAGTCCGTTTCACAAGTATTGATGGCATCCCTTGGCCAATGCGTCAAAACTGACGCGCGCCATTCTGTAACTGGCGCCCTTTCGTGCTAGTACGGCGTCTGACTCGACGACGTCTGTAGAATTACTGTGAGGGTGACCACCAACATGATCAAATGTGGTAATGTGCAAGTCTGCAAGCCCTTGGCGGTCCGCTTGCGCGTCGCCCAAGCGCCTAGGCCTCCCCAGCCGTTTGTTTACTTGCGTGTTAGGCGCCTCTCCTTTTTGACTCCTTCGGCAGGCTGCCTCGTATTCGAATTGTTTCAATGTTTCGTTTTATGTTTCGTTGCCTTCGGACACCATCTCTCTTTTTGAGATGGTTGTCCGAACCTGCCGGACCTGCCGAGCCTGCTCGACCCCATCCCATTGCTCGGCTGTCGCGTCTATTGGGCATCAAAAGTCGCACAAGACAGAAGAGACGATTCATGTGCGTAATCGAGTTTCATTAAGCTGACCCATCTATTCCCATTTTCGTTCATCGTCCGGCGCTCGCATTCGCGAATCCGAGAGCCCCGTCGCCGTACTGTCATTACATTGGCTCCAGGCCAACATCATCAAACATCAAACATTAAACATTTCCAGAACATGAACCCCAGGCCTCGCAGATGGCCATCGCATTTGCATCGCCGCGCCTCCAAATTACCGGAACCAAAAATAAACCTTTTCATTAGTCACAGCTTGCTCTTTCCAGAAGTGTTCTTGGTAGCCTGGTGTTTCGCATTGTCGGAGTTGGGGGCCGGGTTCGGCTTATCATTTGCAAAGAGCTTGGACACATTGTCGATGGCGGTGGTGGCCGCAGCAGAGGGGCCGGGTGCGGCTGGGCCGCCCCAAATCAGACGCTCGTAGACGGGGGAGACGTCGTAAATCAAGGGTTCGAGCATTTTGCCGGTGTCCATTGTTCTGCGGCTGAGTGTTAGTGTTGGGGCTGAACGGCATCGCCATGTGAGGCGGGCTTACGCTGTGTCGTTGAGAGTCGTTGATAAAAGGATAAAAAACGTGAACTTGTTGGGCGCAATTGGGGGTTCAATTGTCAAAGCGGAGAGGAATAGTCGGCGTCTTCTTAAATGTGATAGAGGCGGTGTCGAGTCGGGGCAAAGGCGATGAAGCGTCGAAGAGAGAGGGGAGGAGAGTGTTTGAGAGTAATAATGTAATAATATGGTATTGAAAATTGGGGGACAGGAATAGCAGTCTGAATTACCTCCATGCTTGGATATAAATGAGAAGAAAAACAACATTGTTGGGGAATGGATCACTTCTTAAATAGGGAGCCTGGGGGAGTTCGGCTGGAAAGGAGGCTCTACACCCATTGACTTCATACACTCCTGCATTAATTGAGGGTGGTGCGGAGGGGCCGGGAAGAGTCAAGTAACCCAACATGCTTGCCCCCTGAGCTTATTGCAGCCGTTGCGTCGTGAGATCACACGTGTGTTGAGGCCGGCTTGTTTTGAGCGTGCTCTGTGGCGATTGATGAAGCCTTCAGCCTGGTTCCTCAGCCGTCTTTGAAGGAGTTTCTTGGTGTGCACGAGCAGGGTTTCGATCTGATACTCTCCAGAGTTTATTCAATGATCGTGTAAGTAAAACCATTCGAATTATTTCCCTTTTTACGCACAAGCCTCAACTCTTCATCGTTGCGCATTTGACCATGATCGTGATGTGCCCGTTTGACTCCATTTCGTGGCAATGGCCCATCCCCACACCATTGTATCGCACTGTCTCATCCAACTTACCTAGTTGGGTACACCGCAAACCTGCCGCTACACGTGTACTCGATGTGAAGCGTGTCTATCTGTTGCGCATACTCGCTGCATGACATACCTGTTGCCACCTGATATCAATGGATGGACCTTTATCGATTTTTTGAGCCATCCGAGTTGCCCGATTCCGTACCAACACACCGCTGCCGCTACCACGGCTGCAAGCCCATCATGCGAGGTGCCACACACAAAGATTTACCGTGTTATCCTCAAAGTATTTGATGAGATACGATAAGAATAATGCAATGCAAATAAAAATATTATCATGATTATCATACAGTAATATTTCTTTAATATTTTTTTCCTATGTTATATAAGCTTACATATAAGACTGGACATAGATTCGGTCTCGTTTACCGTTCTTCGTCGTTTATTTCCTGATCCGTGTGGGTGCACCCTCGGGCACCGGATCTCATCTCTGCTTCCCCGGTCAATGACCCCTTCACGTCAGCGCTGACTGTTCATCGAATTATTCCCCCGGGTCATACGGTAAATACCTAGGCATCTGTAACATGATGCCTAAAGCGGATGCGCTGGCGAGGAATCGAGTCACCCGGCCATGGCGTTCACACACCAAACAACTCATCGTCTTAAACGCCGAAACCCGCGCAGTTCGGTTTTTGGAAAGAATTACCGCGGCTGAGCCTATTGTTGGGGTTGAAACCATCATGAACTGAGGCCTCTAGAGAGCGGAGGCCTGAGGGGTGATGACGTGGAGGTTAAACTGAAGGCCTCACAAGCCGAAAGCGCATTCATTCCTGTGAGGCCCCGTGTAAATGATGTACAGGTTTAAAATGAGGTTTCCATGAGAGCCAGCATGAGCTGTTGGCCCTCGCGACAGACTCAATTGGCTGGTAACACATTAAAACAAGTAAATTCAGCCTTTGGAGGCTGTGCTGTGGCAGGTCTACTCTGCCTGGTGCACAGCGAGGCCCCGTCGGAGTTATGTATGGCAGCCCGATTGGAACTTTGTGTCCGCCCAGTTGAGAGCCACCACGCCTTGTCTCTTTCTCGCCACAGAGGGCTAATAAACCACAACTGTGTCGAACGAAGAACATTCAACGAGTGATAGCCCGAAGCTGAGAATAATGTGATTCTTTAGGGAAACCATTCTATTTTAGGACTTCTGCCTCCACAGCTGAATGGATCAGGTTCATTAATCAGCTGGAGCCTGTTGGTTACGGCCACTTTTACAGGGCTGAGATTGGGATTTTGCCACTGACGGCGAATTACTGTACCCCAGGTTCAAACAGCCATGAATAAACGGGCGGCGGCGTCTTTGCCACGCGGCCCCTGCATGGCCTTTTCGGAAGCTCTCTGTGTTTTCCTTCTGGTTTATCAATTTATTATTTGACTTGACTTGCTCTCACCCAGACATACCTACTTCACAACTCCCCACACCTCTCTCTTCTCTTTCTTCGCAACGCCTAGCGCTGCAACCATGAGTGACAACATCTTTTTTCCAACTTTTCCAGATGATGGTCTAGACTTTTCTGGACCTTCAGGGTCGTCCTACTTCCAGGAGAAGAGGCATCACATGCTTGACCCGACAATCACCGCGCTAGATGCAGATGGTGTTGCGTTTCATCAATCTCAGGAACCAGGTGTGCAGACGACCAACCAATCCTTCAGCTGCCCCTACAGGAAGCGCAACCCTTGGATGTTCAATGTCCGCGATCATCACATCTGTGCCACCCACTCGTTCCCCACCATCGCCCTCTTGAAGCAAGTCCACTTCTTTTGTATAACACCTCATTCGCTCAACTCTCACTTACACCAAAGTCTAGGCGTCACATCATGTCAAAGCACCAATCAAAGGATTTTACTTTTCCTTGCAACACCTGCGGTATTCCTTTTCGGGCGGATCTTGATCGGCGGTTGCATCAGGAATCGGGGCTTTGCTTTAGGCACCGCACGTGTTACTCTGATCAGCATGATAATGGTATTACTGAGGATATGCATCAGAGGCTCCGCGATCGTGGGGCTAGGAATGGTGTTTCTGATTGGAACACGCTTTGGATGACCATATTCCCGGAGAGTGAGCATATTCCCAGTCCCGGTAAGCCTCCCAAACAATTATTCCCCTCGACGTGATGCAGCCATGCGACACCGACTCAGCCATTCACTAATACGGCTGATCGTTAGATTTCGTCCCAGTTGTCGAGGCCCATGAGACATGGTGTCACTTCTTCCAGCGACTTCGAGAACACAGTCGTTCCATGTCCACAGAGGTCATGATGCAAGAGGCTCGCGTGTACCTGCAGCCGTTCATCATCCATGGTCAAAACTTTCTCCTGGCACTGGGCAACACCATACGTTTGATTGGCCGCATCCTCTCGGGCGTTACGCAGAGGTCGAGGGTGGGGAGGCCGCAGTGGTTGGATGAGGCGCTGCTGTTCAGCATGTCCAACACGGGGAATTGACTGTTTGTTCGAGGGTTGCTGCAGGGGTTCCACAGAACTTGGGGATTTACTGAACTTCAAAAAGTAATAGCAAGTAGTGAAGTAACATGGAGTCTTTTCTCTTTTGCGCAAGTAGAGATCGGGCTTCGGCGAGTGTCCCCACTTTCACGGCCGGGTGCACCGGTTCGGCCCGCCGTCCTGGCGCTCCGTATTACCTAATTTGGCAGTTTCGGCGCGCCGACAGTAATATCCTAGTTGTAGAGCTATACATGGTTGCAGCCCTTCTTCATATCCTGTTGTGTTATTGAGTGTTTAGGTATAAGCCTCAGCTGTGCTGTCGCAGGGTGAGTTCCGTTGCCTGGCTCAGATGAGCCTCATAGAGCCCGTCAGCAAAGGTGAAGTTGTACTCGGCCAACATCTCGGATTCCAGCTTACCTCTCTGTTAGGTCTTTCTAATAGTGAAAACCTGAATAATATCGTTGTCTATTTTGATCCAAGTGATGAATATTTAGCACCTCAGTTTGGCTGGGAGGCTCGGCAATGTGGTAGGTTAGAAGTGTGACCAAAGTCTAGAATCTAATCGCCGACAAGGCTTTCCACAAAGCTTGTTGAGACTTATAGTCACAGATAGTTTTCTGGCCTGTTTCCTCCATGAGTGGTCTCATTTTGATTTCCACAAGGCTTCTACCGGACCTTTCTGCAGCTTCGTATCCAAAACCCCAAGACTCTTCTCCCCTTGCTACCCGGCTGATGCGGTCCTGTGTGTGCTCAGCTCAGCGGTGTATCAACCAATCATTTGCATGGACACCCACCCTCACACACCGTCTGACCAGTTCCAGCTGGGCCTGCATTATTCAAGCCACAAAAAAAAGTGAGGCTAGAAATGTTCCTGCTCTTAAAACACGGGACGACTTGAAGCCACCAGCTGCAGACGCCATGGCGCCTGGCCCTGCGTTGGGCCTTCGATGACTGTCACAATTTTGGGCACCAGGCTGGCCTTTGCCTGTGGGGGGAAAAAGTCTGAGAAGCACCTGGCTTTCCATCCCGGCTTCGTGTTCAGGAACGAACGCAATATCTGTATCGATAACTGGTTTAGGATTGCTTAAAATTAAATACGGCACAATTAAACCGCTCATCGGTGTATGGAGTGCACTCCGTACCAGTCTCAGAGAAGTGGGACAGAGAGATGCCTGGAATGATATATCTTCGGTGACCGACTTCGCATACATTGTCAAGAAACTCGGAGGTTGGAGTATCTGGTTGCCGCCTTGGTCCAGTGAATGCACCGAGACCTACAACTCCTTCAAGGCAGATTGAGTCTCACTGAATGCTTACTGGATGGATCAGCTGCGTCGAGCCGGGAGCAAACTCACACATTCTATATACGCCGTCTAACTGCCAAAGCACCCTCTGGTGAGCAAATAGGGCAAGAAAGACGGGAGGCCCAGTCGCCCGCTGGGCACCTTTGGGGGCACGTCGTCGAAGGAAACTGGATGGGGAAAGGCAAGCTGCAGATCTTGGGGGCAACGCCTGGAGACAGCCCTGATGGTTGGCGCCAGTCAACGCGCACTAGGCCGTAGGGCTGAAGAGTGGTATAAGTACCATATACTGCACCTTAGGGATCAACTTGCCCCAGGAGGCATGTCTCCGGTACATTCTGCTCAGTCGGCCATCTCGGGCTTTTGTTGACCGGACAACGATCAAGGTCGCAGAATCTTGTCCTCGGCGCAAATGCTCTTCTCCTCTTCTATAAGACTCAGGGGCAACCTAGAGACACCCAAAACCCAATCTCGCTATTCCTTCCAGGTAGTTGAATATCATCCTTTTTAAGCAAATTCCTTTTGCTTCTCATCGTTTAGTACTGAGAAGTATGTCTCTGGCCGAGTTTGACAGCGATATGTTCGACGGCAGTTTTGACTGGCTGTCCCTGATCCCGAACGACCGGTTGCAGGTTGCGGCGGATCCTCCGCCTAACTCGATATCGCCAAGTTCGCAAGGCACCAAAAGAAGACGCAATGACTCTGAAGGAGAAGAGTCTCCCGGACGACCAGCGAGCGAAAGGAAGAGGGCGAGGGTCATTAATTTTAGCTGTCCTTACCGCCGGCGCAACCCTCGGATGTTCAATGTCCGCGACTTTTCGACATGCGCGCACCATTCCTTCTCTAGCATCACTCTTGTGAAGTAAGCGCCTTATTTTGCCAAGTCCTCAGCGAGGTCGGTATCTGACTGCTACTTATTAGACGCCATGTAATGTCTGCACACCAGGCCAAGGACTTCGTCTTCCAGTGCGCAACCTGCAGTACTTGGTTTCGCACCAAAAAGGCCTTGGACAGCCACTCCAACAATCGGACTTGCTATAGCATGCCGCTTCTCGTCGTTGATCAGCATGACAGAGGGATCACAGAGGAAATGGCCAACATACTGCGGGATCGTCGTGGCGACATCAAGGTGCTTGACTGGGAAGCCCTCTGGCGCACTATCTTTCCTTCCAGTCAAGGTATCGTTGCTCCCGGTAAGCTCTCCCAAGACTCGCCGCGCCGCACGAAGCTGACGACTCGGTTTAGATTATGTGCCAATTATTGAACACGACGAGGGTAGGGAGCAGTTCTACCGAGGACTGTCGGAACTTGATCCGAACACGACGCTCAAAGTGCGGCGTGTACTGTCCAAAGCTCATGTCATTCATCCGGCCCAAGTTGTGCGCGAGGTCGATCACATGGTCAAAATGCTGTCTCCGCCAGTCCAGAGGGGACTAAGCTTGGAGAGTGAAGCCATCCTTAATGAGCCCTTGGCGACACTGTCCTGGGAGCCCACGTCCAGAGTTTTGTGCGAAATGTCCAAGGAAATGACTGCAGATCAAGCATTTGAGTGAACATGCCCCGGAGTGTCAGAAAGAGCGACAATTCGTCATACTGACCCCGGCTCCGGCGCGGCGGCCCCGACGGCGGCCGGTGCATTTTACCCCTCACATTGGCGCAAGCTTGGGAGCCCAGCGGGGGACATGAAACAGCCAATTCAGTCTCGTGGTTTTTGTCCCCCGCTAGGGAGCTTCATCTATAATGTCTCTTCGAGGGCCATTTTGAGCTAATGGACAAGAAATGCCCAACATCACTCTCACCACAAAAATCAACCAGGGTTTTTGTAGGGTAGGTGTACACCGAGAAGGTCCCAGGCTTTAGATGGGTATGAACAGGGCACCAAAATAACAAGAGAACTCTTCTCTTGAACCAGAAGTGACGGAGGATTGGTAGACTCGAGTTCCCAAAGATGAAGCAAGGGTAGCCTGCCTCGACAAAGCTTCTTCTGGGATGGATCAAAGTCATCATCGTCACCCTCGATCCGGCTCAACATAAGCAACCGGATCCATCTTCAACAAGCAACCCTCGATGGAGGACAGCATTACACCATGGCTCCCACAGAAGCAAAGAGGCCCATGATTGAGGTGACATCTCGGCGATCACAGGTAAGCAACTACATAGAAATCGTGTTCGGTTTTGGCTCACACCTCTTCGTCAGGGATCGTAATACTGAGGTTGCTCCTCTTTCTTGTCACGGCATCTGCCAGCGCAGACATTCAGATTGCCCCGAGACTGAGTCTGCTCAGGGCGGAACTTCTGGACCAGATGATGGGAGAACATGGGACCTTGATCTAAGTTAGGGTACGCGGACGCCGAAAATAGGTGGCTTTTATGAGCGTCTAGGTATCTTGGTTGTGGTGTTTTACAGCATTGGGGTTTGACGTTGTCCTATGCGATCTTCTGGCTGAGTTATCTCGGCTTCAACTATAACAAAGAACACATTTGTTGTCCTATGCATCATCATTGTGTTCTTTGATATTGTGACCTACGGAGACGTCATTGATACCAACAACAGAAACAATGAGTGTCGAAGTAGTCGTGGTAATTGATTCGAACCAGCGGTTCTCGCGTGTTGAAAGATCCTAGAAGAATCCGTGTCTGAGCCACATGGTGGAAGGCGGCCCCGGCGGCGGCCGGCGCATTTTACCCCTCCCCCGCATTGACACAAGCTTGGAAGCCACATACTCAATAACGACTAAATAATCTCAACCGGAGCAAAACTCCCTTACTTAATACTATCTCACCATATATTATTCCTTTAATAATAACTTTATAATCTATTCAATATCGCTCATCCTAATACTTTAAACACAAAATAAGTAGTATTTAGACTCCCGCTAATATCTATATCCTAATCATAGATACTAGAAGCTCGCTCGGAAGCCCGGCCCTGGTTAAGAAAAGAATAAGACACCAGACGATAAATAATATTATTATAAATACAATAAATAATTTTTTAAAAAAAATAATAAAATTATATAGAGATTTTATAATTATATTAAAATATTAAAATATTATTTATTTAAATTTAATACATATTATTGATCAGTTTTTGAGGAGAATAATCTAAGAGCTTTATAGTGATGCGTCGTTTTTTTCTTGACCAGGCTAGGAGCTTCCCCTCCAGCCAACCTGGAAGCTATCCACTGATAAGCATGTCGCCGCCCGCCGCCGCCGGCCACCGACTAGAACTGTCTCAAATAAAAGCTTCTCCCCCTCTTTAAAGGGGCTGACGTCGTGAACCTCCCCTCCTCAAGATCCTCCTCTAGTTCTTGACATCATCAGCAACAGCAACAATGTCGCACTCTCACGACGGATCTGCCCCTCACTCGCACTCGCACGAGGGCTTCTCGGCCGCTGAGCACGGTCACTCACACGAGATTCTCGATGGACCTGGTAGCTACCTCGGTCGCGAGATGCCCATTATCGAGGGCCGCGAGTGGTCTGATCGAGCTTTCACCATTGGCATTGGAGGGTGAGAGGAATTATCATCAATTCGAGGAGCAGAGCTGACTCTCGACAGTCCCGTTGGATCTGGCAAGACTGCTCTGATGCTCGCCCTCTGCCTCGCCCTTCGAAAGGAATACTCCCTCGCTGCCGTCACAAATGATATCTTTACCCGTGAAGATGCCGAGTTCCTCACCCGTCACCAGGCCCTTCCTCCCTCCCGTATCCGAGCCATTGAGACGGGTGGTTGCCCTCACGCTGCCGTCCGAGAGGATATTTCTCAGAACCTTGCCGCTCTTGAAGATCTGCACCGCGAGTTCGAGACGGATCTCCTGCTCATTGAGTCTGGTGGCGATAACCTCGCTGCAAACTATAGCCGTGAATTGGCAGATTTCATCATCTACGTTATCGATGTAAGCGGCGGTGACAAGATTCCTCGAAAGGGAGGACCTGGAATCACACAGAGTGATTTGCTAGTTGTGAACAAGACGGATCTAGCAGAGATTGTGGGCGCCGACTTGGGCGTCATGGAGCGGGACGCGAGGAAGATGAGAGAGGGAGGTCCTACTGTGTTTGCACAGGTCAAGAAGGATGTTGGCGTGGATCATATCGTCAACTTGATCAAGAGCGCATGGAAGGCTAGTGGTGCTGAGGAGGAGAGGAGAAGCAAGGGAGGGCCTAGGGCGACTGAGGGTCTTGAGGCCTTGACCAACGCATAAAAGCGCAAATCAAAAGCGATATTTCATGAGAGAACCGCCTTGACGACGCGGTACTGCTTCTTCTTGTTCAATTGTGCAAGTATCGCACCTTTTGGTATTGTTGTGTGGTTCGGTACTAACAACAGTGGCGATGGTGACAATAATGGCAACACCTTCGATCCATTCACACTTGGGTCACAACATGTAAGTGAATACTCAAATCTCATCAAACAAAAGAAACCAAAAACGCCTGTATTTTCATCTAGAGAGGTATACTGGGGTGGTCATATCTAAGCCTATTCATCCATCATCATATCGCCATCAGCGTTAAGCGCCCTCGGGTCAATCTCCAACAACGGACCCTCAAAGGACGCAGCGTTGCGCGGCCACACGCGCTTGTACAGACTGACACCGATCGAATCCTGCGGGTTGATGCGGCCGTCAAACGTCGCCTTGAAGTAGCCGTGGGTTCCCAGTGGCTCCTTGATGAAGCCGCTGCGGCCGCGCTTGGTCCATAGGGGCATCGCCTTGAACCACTCGACATCTTCGCGGTTGAAGAACATGTATCGGATGGTGACGATCTTCTTGTGGATGTGGTACGGGTGGCCAGCGAGGATGATTCGCTTGGCGATGACGCGGGAGGTTGATGGGGGAAGGGCGGTTCCGGTGCCAACTAGCGACATGCCGATATGTTGACCATTCTCGGTCTCAACCTCCTCAGCTGTAGTTCTCTTGAAGAACAGCACAGGAACAGCTCCCCATGTCAGAGGACCCATAAAGGTCGCAATAGCTGACTGACCGGGGTGCAGGTATCGGCAGTACTTGTGAACATCGTTGGGTGTCTGCCCAGGCTGAGAGAATAGGGGCTTGACGACCATTCGACGGGGTCCGCATTGGACGATGAGCTCCTCTTTGGCCTTGATGGACTTTGTAAAGTCAGAGCTGAGGTTGAAGAGGTAGTTGACGGCCGTCTTCTTGTTCTCGTGTCGGAGCAGGGAGAACAGAGTCAGGGGTGACTTGGGGTTGTAGGTCTTCTCGACAATAGGAGAGATGCCCTTGATGTAGACATGAACACGGGTTCCAGGCTCAACTCCGCCAACAAGAGCCTCTCGTGTCGCTTGAGATCGCGAAGACTGGTAGTTGGGAACCTGGAGGAGACGCCTCCACTCCTCGGGCTCGTGAGCGCGGTCCTCGTCCTCCTGCCACACACTGGTTCGTAGACTCTTGAGACCACGGTATCGGGCCAGACGCTCTCGTGCCAGCACGTGAGGGTGCAACTCGATCTCATCAGGGAACTCCTTGTCGTCCTCGACTTCATCTCGCTTTCGTGCTCGGAATTGCTCCAGCTGCTCAGCATCTTCCTCCTCATCGGGCTCAATCATCATCTCCGATTGGGGATATTCTGAAGGGGCGCCCTCGGTTGGGGGAGCAGGGGCACGGCCCTCAAGACCATCCTCGGGACGAGCCTCCTCCTCGCCAGCTTCATCCTTCATCTCGAAATCCTCCATATCGGACTCATCATCGGAGACATCCTCGAGGTACCAGGCTGACTGGTAGTTGGATGTTCCCTTGGGCACCTTCTTCTTAATTTTCTTCGCCTCAGCCTCCTCGTCGGAGAAGTAGTGGTGGTCATCCAGCAAAACACCCTTCTTCTGTGCAGGCTCAGTCTCCATAGCGGCATCATCATCAGCATCCATCATGACCTCCTCAGGGGCCAGATCAACCAAATCATCTCGGTCCTCAGAAGGCTCATCGAGAACCTTCTCACCCTCTGTAGGCTCAATTGTGATCTCCTCTCCCTTCTTCTTGATGTGCTTTGGTAGGGGAGCGGCCACGATCTTTTCGATCTGGAAAGTTCCCCAGTCGCCAACCTGAACAAGGCGGTCGGCCTTGAGACCCTTACCACGAACAACACCGGTGATAATAGTGGGGTCAGAATCAGAGTAGGCAAACTTGATATCCTCAGCCAGCATCCAACTTCTCTCCTCCCTCCATCGGACGCCCTTTGGTGTTGTGCTGCATAGTGATCGCATAAGGTTGGCGCATTCCTGTCGGTTCTCGAGGCTGTAGAGCTTCTCTTGTTCGGGGTGGAAGTGAGTGATGAAGGACTTGAGAGAGCCAAGAACTCCTTGCCGCTGCTTGGCGGGCTCAATTGTTTCAAGACCTTGAACGAGAGTGAAGAGGGTTGACATGCCCTGGCTTTCGACACTGCGTAGGATCAATTCACCAAGCTCGTCAACCTCGGTATTGGCCGACAAAACCACAACCACAAAATCGGCCACCCGCGCAGCATCCAGACAGGCTGTCAGATCTCGCTCGAGGGGAATGTACTGGAGTTTTTGCTTGAATCGGTCGACTGTGACTCGAAAGTTTCCATCCACAGCACTGTCCTCAATATCGATGCTGCCATTCAACTGCTGGATAGCGACCTTGGCGTCTCCATCAGCGCACAGAGGAATAACCGCAACGTTCCTAGGCGCTCCATCTCGTCCAGCGAAAACCGAGGTTTCCTTGACGTGCTCCTTGTGCTTATTCAAGCGGGCCTGCTTGGCCTGGTTGCGTCGGTCGAACTTGGACATGACTTGTTGATGGATAGTTTTTCGCTGGCCTTTTTCGTTGGGGACTCGACCTGTGCATGCATGTCAGATTTTGCAGTCAACCAAATTTTTTGGCAAAAATTCATACCCTTGGCACGGTCTCTCAACTCATGCTTGGAAGCAGCCCTCGACTTGAACGGCTTGTGCGTGACCTTTGTCGTTGGCCGATGCGAGTGAGCCACAGCGACAGGCATCTTGCTGTCACCACCGGCTTTGAATCTGAACGGTAGAGATGCCAGATTGGACAGACAAGAAAGGTTGAAAGTGAAAAAAAAAGTGCCCGTCAAGGTCGTTGGCAAATCTCGATGGCAATATCTTCAATTATCGTAGGCGGTCATGGCGGGGTTGTGGTTATCTGGAAATTTTTGTGCGCTATCGATAACAGAAGCGGGTCGATTTTCAACCAATGGAATTATAGCGATAACAATCGACTCTTGGCGTCTTGGAAATTTTGTTTTATGCCAATCCTTCCCGCCTCTTGAAGCAGCCTTTCAACCCAGCCAGCGAATTCGACGAACACGAAAGCGATGGAGGTCGACACGATTGACGAGCCCCGGACAAAGGTGCAGGAGAATGGTGCTCTTGTGGTTAAGAGCGCTCGAACAGAGCTCGTCCCTCACCATGAGCGGGAAAAGGCTCGTCGACACCGCGAAGCCCAGAAGGCATACGGTCGAGGAAAGAAGATCAACACAAGGGGTATCAAGGACAAGAAGCTTCGCAACAACATGAAGCGTCTCGAGAACAAGTACCAGGATGCCGCGATCAGGGCCAAGGATGCCGAGATCCTTCTCGAGAACACCTCCGGTTTCCTCGAGGCTGAGGACGAACTCGAACGGACGTACAAGGTGCGCCAGGACGACATCACCAAGGAGGTGGCGGTGGAGACGGCGCAGAAGAGGTTCGAGCTCAAGCTTGATGATCTGGGTCCTTACTGCTTCGATTACTCGAGGAACGGTCGGGAACTGCTGCTGGGAGGTCGCAAGGGTCACGTCGCGACTATGGATTGGCGCGAGGGTAAGCTGGGCTGTGAGCTCCAGTTGGGCGAGACGGTGCGCGACGTCAAGTGGCTGCACAACAACCAGTACTTTGCCGTGGCGCAGAAGAAGTACGTCTATATCTACGACCGCAATGGCGTTGAGCTGCACAGCTTGAGGAAACACCAGGAAGTGAGCCACATGGAGTTTCTGCCGTACCACTTTCTCCTAGCAACAATTGTAAGTGTTGGACAATTCAATCTGTCGCATGTATCACTAACAAATCTCAGGGATCTACAGGCGTTCTTAAATATCAAGACACCTCGACAGGTCAATTAGTCGCCGAAATCCCGACCAAGCTAGGACAACCTACCTCTCTTGGACAGAACCCCTGGAACGCCATTCTACACGTCGGTCACCAGAACGGGACCGTCACATTATGGTCGCCCAACTCTCAAGATCCCCTCGTCAAACTTTTGGCCCATCGAGGTCCTGTACG
This sequence comes from Fusarium duplospermum, assembly GCA_003946985.1. Classification (NCBI taxonomy): domain Eukaryota; kingdom Fungi; phylum Ascomycota; class Sordariomycetes; order Hypocreales; family Nectriaceae; genus Fusarium; species Fusarium duplospermum. The sequence goes on along the minus strand of NKCI01000011.1, from coordinate 127,720 downwards.
AGATCTAGCGATGGACCGTGAGGGTCGGTATATGGTGTCAACTGGTCAGGATCAAAAGATGGCTGTCTGGGATGTCAGAATGTTCCGCGAGGTCAACAACTATTTCACCCGACAACCTGCATCATCAGTGTCTATTTCGGATACTGGTCTGACAGCCGTTGGCTGGGGTACTCAAACCACCATCTGGAAGGGTCTCTTTGACAAGAACAAGCCCGTGCAAGAAAAGGTCCAGAGCCCTTACATGGCCTGGGGCGGCGAGGGTAAGCGCATCGAGCGCGTGCGCTGGTGTCCCTTTGAAGATGTCCTCGGCATCGGTCACGATTCTGGCTTCTCATCCATCATCGTCCCTGGTGCCGGTGAAGCCAACTTTGACGCCTTCGAGGTGAACCCCTTCGAGACGGCCAAGCAACGACAGGAATCCGAAGTCAAGGGTCTCCTCAACAAGCTCTCACCCGACATGATCGCTCTGGATCCCAACTTTATCGGCAACCTGGACTTGCGATCCGAGAAGCAGCGACGCGCAGAGAGGGACCTCGACGCTCCCGCTGTAGACGTGGCCGAGGAGATCCGCAAGCGAGCGAGGGGCAAGAATGGTGCCCTGAAGAAATATCTGCGCAAGCAGCGCAAGAAGAACATTATCGACGAGAAGAGACTTCACGTCGACGAGATCTGGAAGGAGCAGCAGGCGCAAAAGGACAAGAAGAAAAAGGAGGTCGAGGCGGATCTGGGACCTGCGCTGTCGAGGTTTGCGAGAAAAGAGTAGCAGCAGGCTTGTTTATACTAAAAATGCGAATAATACCCCGGGCTCAAGTCACGGTTGTCTGGCAATGCGAGGATGTAATCTGGTGTGCCAAAAACTCCAATGTCTATATGTTCATGAAAACGTTTATATGAACCCAATCCAGTTCCCGTGCTCTATACTTTTCATCCATAATCTCATATGATACAACCCCCTAGACTTTTCCTTATCACAGCAACTTGAGTCCTCCAGTAACCTGATCAACAAGACTTCTCGGAGCAGGTCCAACACCCAACACAGTCATGCTCCCAGCCTCGATCTGCGTCCGTCCGGCGTCCTGGATGACTTCGGCCGTGAGACCCAGGGAGCGGGCCTTGCGTCGGAGCTCGAGCATCTCCTCCTGGCTCTTGACTTGCACGGCTATCTTGGCTTGGCCGAGGCGTTCCCAGCGGGATAGGATCTTGCGTTGGGGCGAGTTGGCGGGGGCGCGGAGGAGGGTTTTGTAGCATGCGAGGGTGGCGTGGGAGCACTGCGCGGCGATTTTGCCTTGAAAAGTCAGCGCAAAGTTGATCAATGGCTTGAGAGGTAATACGTACCCTTGGTCATGCCCAGGTCGGTTCGGACCACAAGAACCAGCTTGCACTCCTCACCAGTATCCTGCACAACCTTCTCCTCCTCCGCCTTCAATCCCTGCCTTCTATCCGCGTCAGGGCCATTAGCCCAGTTAGGCGCATGATCCAACAACGAATCATCCTCATCGATATCACTCTCCTCGCTCTCCTCTGGATCGTGAAGGTTTCGTCGACGCTCCTCGACGAGGTCGGGGGAGATTAGGTATCCGCGGATGGTCCAGACTCCAAAGGCGTAGCCGGTTAGGAGGGCTGTGAATGCCGTTGAGAGGATTATTCCCGTTTGTTGACCGCCTGTGTCTGCCATGGTTTTTGTGGTTGGAGTTGGGGTTCGGGGTGAGTTTGGGTTTTTGGAGGGTTTGGTTTTGGATGTGTTGGTGATGGAGCTAGTTGGTGTTGGTCATATCACGTGGGGCGATGTGTTTCAAGGTGTAACTTGTCATCATGGGTGCCTTGTTGGATAAATATATTGATAAAAATTGTGATTCAGAATCATGAGCTTATTTTTATGGCATTTATTCCTCCTCCTCAAACTGCTACTAATCATTAATTTACCAGAGTTCACGTTGTCGTTGGTCAATGGCCTCTCCAAAAAGGTGCGTATGCACCCACAGCTCATGAGCACTCCGGAGTCCAGGGAAAGTATTCTCAAGAAGACAAGGAACCTCCAAGTGTTTTCTTAAGACAATATCATGTACAATCTCCGGGTGTTCCGGTATAGAGCATCGCCCATGGCTGGTGCTTCAATTGGCCTTATCTTGGTCTTCATTCGTCATCCACGCACTCCAACACTCAAGCAGGCATGATAGCTATGCTTTCAATGCGACCATTTCCGTATTCAAATACGAACCCCTATTATGAATCAACAACTAGGAATATTTCCTCTGATCTTCCCCCTAACGCCGACCAGCCATGTTCCTGAGAGTATCGCGGACTCCCTGTCATCCATTTACACGACGATAACACCACGCTGGATATATGCCGTCTCCTCGACCAGCGGGAAACACCCAAGCATCTTTGAAAACTCATTCAAACACGCACTGCGAGCATCCATGTGTCCCGTCTTCCTACTAATACCCTCCCTCGGCACATAGTTGACGTACTTTTCATTCCCACTAACAAGCAGCGGCCCCTCGCCTGTCAACATAGAGTGGACGTAGTTGAGTGCAATATCTTCACAGTTGAAACCCTCATCCACGTAATCCCTGATCTGGTTCATGGCGGTGTCGTTGGAGGCGTAGTAATCGAGGAACGACATGTGCGAAAAGGCTAACCCAGAGAGAACCATCGAGTACCGCTCCTCTTCCTTTTTGGTGTTGCAGAATGTATACTCGCTGTTGCCATACAAATCAACGGGAGAACATCGCGCAAGGGCACCAGTAAGTCGATTCCGACCAAACTTGCGCCACGTCTGAAAGACAAACTCGAGATCGCTGGGTCGGTAGTAGACGTCGTCATCTGAGAGGAGGATCGCCTGCGTCTTGTAGTCGGGATCAGGCCAGAGTTTTTCGTTGAGGCTGTTCTTCTTTGACTTTCGGTACCGCACTGGAACGCCGTGCTTGGATACGTAGTTCTCTGGTGGTTCAGCTTCCAGGTCATTCCAGACGACGACTATTTCTTGAAGAGAGGGGATCTTGTCGGTCAAGAGAGCCTTGAGGGTATTGTCAAGCTCCTTGGGTCGACGATAAGTCTGCATAGCAATGCTGAAATCGGGTTGACATTAGTTCATCGATCGTGGTGAATGCGCGGGTAACGTACGTAAACTTGTCATCTGCAAGATGATCGTACTTTTTTCTCGACTTTTCCCAAATATCTCGTGTGCCCGTGTAGTTTATACTCGAGCATGTAGGAAACTTGGTCATCTTGCTGATAACTTGAGGAATAAGAGCGGTCGCATTCGTGAGTCGAATGGTGACGATGATGAAGGCGACAGTGAGGGCAAAAGTTGCCGTGAGTGTGGCCGCCCGTTGAAAGGCGCGAGACTTGACGAGAAGCGGGACATTCGTCCTGAGCCATTGAGTTCTCTTGTCGATCTCTGTTCTCGAAGGCCTGGTGTTCAGTTCCACCTTGTGAGTAAAGTTCCTCCAGGACTCTTCGACCTTGTATCCAAACGACTTTGTGGATTCCATCTTTGTTTCTTGCGGCTTCAGCATGCTCGCAGTTGAAAGCTGGGAGAAGGGGGTAGGGAACCACAGATGAGGTGTGTGTGCACCTTCCAAACTCCCCCGCGTGGGATGCCCGTTGAATAAACTCCAGCCGCTTGACTAGAATCGGTAGGTACGTTCACGGTGCCTGCTCCGATTTGTTGTATTCAAGAAGCCGACAAGAGAGATGGAGAAGGCAGGAAAAGGTGCTGCCAGCAGACGAGTTACCAGATAACAAAAAACAAGAATTTCACATATAACTGATATATGCCCGACAATCATGACCTCCCCTTGTAGACCCTTCCCCCCTGAAAACGCGTCCGCTGCTTCACGATCCCCAGACACCACCTTTCTCGTTGCTTCTTCTCAGACTAGGGGACCCATGGGAAGATCCTCAGGGGGAATGATGCAATGTGGCGTGGATGCACGTTGTCAGTTTTCTTGGCTTTCCCTCGGTAGATGGATCTGTTGCTGTTGGTTCGTCTTAGTTTTTTTCGGTTGCCGGGAAGGATGAACTCTACCAAGTTGGTGGGAGATGATCAAAGAGAGGTGTTTTCTTATTAAACAGTACTCAATCATTGGGGTATTGAAAATTGTTAATGGAGGATGTATACGTGGATCAAACAATCCCTAATCAATTCCTCAAACTTGGATGACGTTGCCATCCCCTGTTTTGTAACCACCATCAGGCATTTGTACCTGGACAGGAGGGCGGGATTGGTGCAGGGATGTTTCAAAACCAAGATCAATCTTGTTTCGCTCAACACGGTGTTAACCTTGAGCTTGAGAGAAGGCCGTTGACTGTTTTTCTACAATAAGTTCTTCAATCTGTGATGACACCATTGAAATGTCAAGAAAGACGACACGCGTCGAGTTCCCGATTTTAGTAGCCAAGCACCGGATCTGGAGCACACCCTGGTCAAGAGAAAAACGAGACACCAGCATTAATATCTTACCTTATCCTCCTCTAAATAGATAAAATAAACTAAAAATAAAATCAATTAAAATACTCTAATATATTTATAATATTATAATATTCTTATACATTTTATATAAAATTATTTATTAGATTTATGATGAGTTCCTTAATACCCTCTATCATTATTTCACCGTCGTGCCAGTTTCTGTAACCAAGCTACCGGATCTAGCGCACACCATCTGTGGCGTGCATGTGTGGGGGTATCCCATCCACCACCAAGATCTCAAAAGTCACTCAACAAACCAAACAACCAACTCCATCACACAAACCCAATCACCCACATACAGATCTCCATCATGACAGGGGCCAGAGCCCTCATCGTCGCCATCTCCGGATGCTCCTCTAGCGGCAAGACTACTCTCGCTCGGCTGCTACGCGACATCTTTCCCAACACGTTTATCTTGCATGAGGATGACTTTTATAGACCTGAGGCTGAGTACGGCCATCTCATTCGTTGGTGGAATAACATGTAGCTGACATTGGATTGTAGATTGCCTATGAAAAATGGTTTGCTGGACTGGGATTGTCCTGAGTCCATCGATATTCCTGGTATGGCTGATTCCTTGGCTTATATCCGTCAACACGCTTCGTTCCCTGTAAGTCCTCCCTCCTTCAACTATAAAAGTCTTGAGACCAACTTTCTCTTAAAGCCAACCCTCGAATCTAAAGAAGATCAAAACTCTGTGGGCAAGTGTCCCGTCTCAGAGTCCACAATCGCAGCCCAGAAAGCCAAAGTCGAAGCATCCCTCGGTCCAAACCATCCCCTCCACAAAAACCTCCGTCTGTGTCTATTAGACGGCTTCCTTCTCTACTCACCTTCAATGGCTGCTATACAACCCAACTTGGACATCAAGCTATTCCTGAGAACTACGTATGCAAAGGCCAAGGCGAGGAGAGAAGCGAGGGATGGATACGTCACTCTTGAAGGCTTCTGGGCTGATCCGCCTGGTTATGTGGACAAGATTGTTTGGCCTAATTATGTTGAGCAGCATGCTTGGATGTTTGAGGGTGGTGATGTGGAGGGTGAGTTCAAGATGGATGTGCTGGAGAAGGAGGGGATCAAGGTGCAGGACAAGGTTGGTGCTGATGGTGATATTACGAAGACGTTTGAGTGGACTGTTGATACCATCTTGGATGAGCTAAAGAGGCAGATCTAGGATATCAAAGAGTATCAGTTCTACTAGAGGCGGAAGTGTGTTGCATCTGATGCAACTTATCCTATGCATCCCAACCAAGCCTACTCTAGATCCATTGGTTCCACCCCCAGTTCCGCAGCCATCCTCTTCTCCTCATTCAGAAGCTTCACGGCCTGCTCAGCGGCCCTAGTCATGATCTCCTCTTTGTTCAGTCCCCCTCTAACGTCCGCCATCAGCCGGTCCCCGACCTTGAGTCTGCACACGTACTCGGGTTTCACTCCATCAAGCACCGTGTAGTCGTATTCGACCTTCTTCTCAACAGCCAAAGCACTGAGCTCTTCCTTGGGGTGCTTGATGTGCACCTTGTCGCGGATGATGCGTTCCAGATAAGGTAGGATGCCAAATCGACGAAGAACACCCTCGCAGACCTCGGTAGATCCCGAATCAACCCAGACAGCACCAATGAGTGCTTCGAAAAGATCCGAGTAAAACTTCTTGGGCTGGAAGCGAGCAAGTAACGCCCATGGATAGTGCGTGCCGTTCTCCATGGCATCCACGATTCCTCTTCGCAGGTTCTCGAAACGTTCCACGGTTCTAACCTGCTCGTTACCGATTGCCGGCGAGGTGTAGCGCATGAACTGCCACAGAGCCAAGGTCTTGACGGTGTCTTCCGTGATTCCATCGGCATTTACGTCGGTTTCTACCCGACGCAGACGATGCTCCAAGTTTACAAAGGCAAGAAACTCTCCGTTGACCATTGCTGTCTTGATGAGGTGGAGGTCTGAATGATGGAGCGGGGGTTTGACGTTGAACACCTTGGTGACGATGATGTAGTCGAGTACCGCGTCGCCGAGGAATTCGAGTTGCTCATAGGATCGCTGGTGAGTGTCTCCCGCATACGATCCATGTGTCACCGCCTCGATCAGCAGCGACTTCTTGCGGAAAGAGTATCCAATCAGCTCCTCAAGAGGTTCAAGGGTAGGTGGAAGAGGTACATCATCAAGAGCCGAGCTGAAGAGGATATCCCAGCCTCTCCCAGCTTCATGCCAATGACACTTGTCACCCAAAAAGACTGAAATGCACTTCAGGGCTTTATCCATGCCTCCGTCCTGGAAGGAGGCCCCAATAAGTGCCTCCACCACGTCGGCAAGATTCTTATGTCCTGTGATGCAATCAAGAGGAGCGACGCTCTCTTCTGGAAGGAAGTCGTCGAGATAAAGAGGCTTCCACTTTTTACCGCTGTATGATCTTCCAGTGAATGCCTTGGAGAGGATGAATTTGGAAAGGCCACTTTCGAGACATGCACGGTGGAGCCGTGTATTGGAAACCAACCTGTCCTTGAAGTGCACGAGCAGACCTTCAGGCCAGAGGGGGTCTATGATCAAGTCAGTACGGACAATAGATAGTATTTGGGAATGACTCACGCTCTGCATAGGCCTGGATGACCGTACAGTACTTGAGAAGCGAGTCTCCCAGAAACTCGAGTCGCTCGTAATCCACAGGTTCATGCGCATTCCGGGAGCTGATCGCCTCGAGCACCAACTGCAAGTCGTTGATACGAACAGGCTGAAGCAAGGTATTTGATAGCTCTGAAGCAGTGAGTTGAACCCCAATCTCGTGGATAATCGAGGGTATCAGCATTCCAACCTTGACAACTCTCTTCGGGACCATATCGACAGTTGTCCATGAGATTGGAAGTACACGACCGTATGGCTTAGTGTTGACTTTCCGCTCTTGGTTAGGACTGTTGGGGGGATGAAGCAAGTCTGCTCGTCGCGTCCACTTCTCCATGACGATGTAGGGTTCATCCTGCGGCGCCAGTTCATACTCGTAGAACGGGTGTTGTACTTCCTCCGGGGAAGGTTTTGATGGGATCGTCTTGATGTAGTGGAAGGGGCAGCTTGAGTTATCTCGAACAAGAGCCAAGCCGCCAGCTGCCTTCTCTTCGTTCCCCAGGAAAGGCACGCCTCCAATGTGCTCCCTCGAGATTTCTCTGTCCTCGTAGATGACTTTGATTACATGCTCGCCGTCTTCCACCGACCATCGATGTCCAAAATGAAGTGCGAGTAGTGTCGAGGTGTGGTCAGGGAGACTAGAGTTCTCGTCGTGAGAAATCCTCTTAGTCGAGACATGTTTGACGGTCCACCGATGGTCTGCGTCAAGATAGAGTCCAATATCCCGAAGTTGTGGTAGCTCAGCAGGGAGGGCAACATCGAAACGGACAGGATAGTCAAGTTCCTCGTCCCAAAACTCAAACCCGTAGAGCCACTTGTCCTCGGTCTTCTTCCAGTTCTGTGCCACTTGGATCCAAGGGTTGAATAGAGGCTCAGGTTGCAGCTCCGAGTCTTCTTCCTTGTCCCCGGGGATCACGTTGAGGGGTAGCAAGTTCTCGCCGACGAGTCCTTCCTCAATCAAGGCCACATAGGCTCTGAACGCGGCATCTTTCATGGCGTTCTTCTCCGATTTCCATGAGAAGGAGCTCTTGAATTTGCGCAGATTGGTTGGTAAGCCTGATGGCAACGTGAGTGCTGCGCGTAACATGTCCTCACCAAGTTCGTTCTGCTCTTTGTGGAAGATGTACTCTGGTCGCCGGTCGACGTAGTCTGCCTTGAAAACAACCTGACAGAAGTGTTCCAAATGCTGCCTGGCGTTATCAAGATCCAGTCGCGCACCGGAAGACTTGATGATGTAGTAAATCGAGTCTGTCTGTTCAGATCTTGCCAGTTCATCCAGTCGTTCCAATTCTCTTTGATCGTCTTGATATCGTCTCTTCATCCCCTCTTCCAGTTCTTCCCACGTGCGGGAGCTTGTTTTGGAGCTTTCCATGGCAATCATCTTTGACTCTTGCATGCGAGCTCTTCCACGACGCTGGATGAAGGACTTGAGCGTGGTTGTTTCATCAAAGCACACCACCAGGTTACAGGCAGGGACATCGATGCCCTCCTCCAGAACGCTGGTGGCCACAAGGAGATTCACCACCCCAGTTCGAAAATCCTCGAGGATCTGAGTACCGCCATTGTTGAACTCGTACATGTTCTGTGTCCGACTTCTGGAACTCGAGGTGCCGACCATTGCACCCACACGGTACCGGGCCTGGACAGATGGGGAGTTGTTCAGGAGATCGCACAGCACATTGGCCGTGGTTCTTTCCTTGACGAAGATAATGCCCACGACGTCATCCCCGGCGGCCAGGAGTTCATGGATCAGCTTTGCAGCCTTGTGAGAGAGATATTCCGCCGTCGGCGGTTCGTTTCCCAGAGAGCTGACTGGAACCTCTCTCAAGTATCCCGCAAGGTACGTCCTATTTTCGTTGGACCATGTATCATCGGGGGCGTCGACTCGAGAGAGAAAGTCCGCGATCAATCTCGCGACGTATCGATCAGCCGCCCAGCTGCCAAGCTCTTCGAGAATATCCCTACTTCTATTCCAAAGGCCTTTCATCTGGTTCTGAGAGAATGTGTCGTTCCTCATAATGGCATCTCGGAGTCTCTTCAGATTCTCTTCATTTCTGCGGCGGCTGAATTTGAGGACATCTGGGTCGGTTGTAATGTCCATCTTCTGGTAAGCAGTTTGTAGAGCCCGCATCAGGTTCGTCAATTCGGATCGTCCCTTAAATTCGTATACCGAGCGAACCAGATGCGGCTTGTTGACACATTGGAGAAGTTCCTCCCGATGTACCGTCGGTGTCGTGCAGACCGCATCCATCGTGCTCTCGAGTGCCTCAATGCTGGCAAGGTCTGATGATATGACAGGACTGGCAGTCAACCCTAGGATAGCAGGCACGGGTAGCCCGGCTTTCTTGTCTTCATGATAGAAGTTCAGCATGATTTTTCGTCCGGCGCTTCTCTTGACACAGTTGTGAACTAAACCCCTGGTTAGCGGAAACATGGAGGTCGGGATGATAAGTTACGTACCTTCATCAAACACGATAAGCGCAAGCATTCCCATCTTCACGAAACCATGAGTAAGGGCATCATGAAGAATTTCAAAGGTGGACACAATGATTCGAGTGCCACCGAGAATCTTGGGCCAAACCTCTGGTGACCAGGCGTCGATGTTGAGTTGCCCGGTCAGTATCTTCATGGAAACCGACGGATTCTGTTTCTGGATGACTTTGAATTGTTGCTCGCAGAGGCTGACGGTTTTGCCGAGAAACCAGATGATCTATGCCTTGTTCATGGGGTGTTCAACAGGAGCTTTGCGGGATACGCACCTTGTCCGGAGAGCATTTCTCTAGTTCAGCCTGAATGCGAAGAACGGCTCTGAGAATAGTCAATAACCAACCCTCGAGAACGTCTTGGGAGTTCTTACACCTGAGTCTTCCCACTTCCAGTGTCCATCTGCACGGTGTCAGCCAAATAATGCAAAGCATAGGAGACAAAGAACTGACAGCGACAATGACATTCCGCTCCAGACTTTGTTCCAGCATCTCTCTCTGGTAAGCTCTCGGGTTGATGATTTCTGGTGCGGGTGACTCTTCCTTGTCTTCAAGACTGCCATCTCGGTTGGTTTTTGTAATGTCATCCGTGACAATGACAGAGACCGTCTCTACAATCTCTGGGGTAGACGTGGCAGCTTCGTCAACAGGTAGCTTCTCAACTGATGAAGAGTCAGAGCTCCCACCCTCTGGAGACAAAGACCTCGGAGTCGCCATGATTGTTCTTCTCTGAGAAATGACAGAGAAGCGTAGTTGGGTGCCCCTTGTGGCTCTCCTACGCGAGGTCAAGATACCTCGACGGGATTGGGCACCCGCGCGATGATAGGATGAAAGCGTCGGACGGTGCAAGACGAGAAAGGGCAAAAGATGGGATGCAAGGGTCCTCAAACAAAGAGCCCGTGGTCCAAAATTCAAGCGTGTGAGGGAGTGATATTGTGAGCGCCTATTCATGGACGAATATCGCTGCAGGTCAAATCGGAGGAGGCCCACCAGTCATTGGACAAGGAAAGGGCTGGGTCGGCGAGGCATATACGCACGGAGGAGAACGCAGGAGGCCGATTTATGGTGTTGGTTAGGAAATAGGCCTGCGGGAGGCCGACCAACTCCTAGGCGAGGCCATGATTCACTGTCAATGTGAGGTGCAGTGGTATTGAGGTGGATATGAGGCTGGTGAGGTTGAGTCCACAGTTTCCTCCCGTGTCTGCACTGTACGGCAATGCAATCAAGGATGCCAGAGTCTAGCTCATCAATCGCTTTCCACTGCTAATTTGTTTGGCAATTTTAATACACAGGTTTATATTGAAATGACGCTTCTCTCCAAGAAACTGAACGCACTGAAAAGACTAATGGTGCCCAGATATTGATGAGGCATTGGTCTTGGGTCCACACTGTACGACGGTACTCAGCAAAGTGTTCTTGCCATCCATAACAAAGGTGTGAGAAATAATGCACATCACGACTCTCGTCACTACAATTTAGTCCACCACAAGTAACACATTATTTCTCTCCTATATCCGCTCTCTCTATTCTATATTAATAAATTACCTGTTTCGAGACAACAAGTCTCATTTTCTTTCACGGGAAGAATCCAAGAAACCACTACATAAGTAGGGTAGGTATCGTTCCACACCCCTCACCCCCTAGACACCACCCATACCACGGAAAGGTTTCAGGAACCCCAGTTTCCACAAAGCTCTAGGGAGTACATGAATGGTTCGAATGAACCAGAGCCAAACATTCATGGAGCTACCGGTGCGTACCGCTCAGGCAGACGAAGCCATGGAGCTGTACGTAACCGGCTTCAATGCCTGGAACCAGCTCACCTTCGACCCATCCGCAGTCAAGGATGAGCCAAATGACATCTTCTCCTTCACAAAGATCCTAGGGACACAAAGATTGGACAGAGTAGTATCCCAGATGTGCTACACAGCAGGTATACTCCCCACCCCATGATCACCGTCAGCTCTTGGTTAACGCAACCGAGTGCAACGCAAGGGCACATGGTCATTAGCTGGCTTATCCCCAGGCACACTGGTCAAAGCCGACCAAAAGACCCTATTCGATTATCCGAGTGCAATCTCTGCAGATGGGAGGGTTCTCACGGTGGATGGCCTCGGAAGGCCGTACCAGACCATCGTGGAATATCCAGCATTGGCTGCGTGGAGAGCCGACAGAAGCACACACTCTTGGCTCAGCGAGTCTGGTGTTCGTCAAATAGCTGCTTATGATGGAGGATTCGTCATTCTACATGAGGATTCCTCAGTCTCGACGATGGGAGACCCACGTTTTGGGGATTGCCTTGGTCGTGAAGTAGATGAGGCCAGGTACTTGCACAGACACCTTGCGTGACCCATGGCTGACCTTTATAGTCCTGCAGATGTACCCAGCCTCGTTTCAGACCTTGGTGACATTGGTGAGCCTATCAAGAAGGTTGCTGCTGGGGGATACACCCTCGCTGCCCTGACGGAGGGTGGTGGATTGTACCTCTGGGGCATGCAATCACCTGGCTCACAAAGCCGGTACCAGGCTTTTACTGATCTCAGTGGAATACCCAACTATGTAGAGGTCGACGGAGAGAAAGATGTGCAGGATATTGCACTTGGAGAGTCTCACGCCATCGCTCTAACCACCGACGGTTATGTTTATGTCGTGGGTGACAACACAAACGGCCAACTTGGTCTGGGAAACGACTCTAAAAGCCCAGTCGAATCATGGCTCAAAGTACCCTTCAACACGCCCTCAGGCTGGGACATTATCGCTGTCGAAGCTGGCCCTAGATCATCATTCATAGTCACAGCAAAGGCAAAAGCAAAATAGATGTCAAAGCTCGAAGGAGCCGCCTTTCTACCGGAACCAGCTCTATTGAGCCCAATAACCCTCTCTATTGTACAAGGCTTCTCCTAGTAATCGTCCGCGTAGAAGTAATCATAGACTCGTCAGGTAATCCTCAATCTCTTGAGGGGTCAGCTTTCTGAAACGGGGTCCGACAGCCCCCTCGACGCCCTCAAGGCCCAGAAGATGCTCCGCGGGGGCACCAACGATACCTGCGTCATGTTAGAACGAGTCCTCAAACCAGGAGCAAAAGGGCCTTACCAATCTCAATGGTGTCTCCATTCATCTCTCCCTCAATGTTGTCCTTCAGGGTCAGGAGCGCAATGTGGATGGCATCCTCAAGCTCGAGCTCCTCCGAGTATCTCTTCTCCAGGAATGTCTTTGCCTTGGTCGCACTCTTGCCGATGGCCGTGGCCTTCCAGGGATAGTAACTGCCCGAGGGGTCGACCTGGTAAAGCATGGGGCCGCCCTTGTGGATGCCGCCAGTCTTCTTGTTGACCTTCTTCTCACCACTCTCCTCCTCAGCAGCCTCCTCCTCGGGCTCGATGCCCTCATCCCAACCAGCGACCAACAGGCTCACACCGTAAGGTCGAACACCAGCGGACTGGGTGGCCTCCTGCATAACTCGCGCAACATCCTGCACCAATATCCGGGTGGGGGGGTACTCGTTGTAGATGCGCTTGTAACCGGTGTGCGAGACCTTGCGTGCGCGGTCCACCAATACTCGATAGTCGGGGCCCATGCCAGAGTATACCATGCCGATGTTGGGGGTAATGTTGCTGATCTTGGCGAGGGAGCTCTGGTCGGCGAGAGGGGAGGAGGACTTCTTCTCGGTAGCAAGGACGATACCGTTGGTGGCTTCTCAAGGTCAATAGCAATTCATCGACGTAAAGAGAGATGCGAACCTTTGATACCAAGGGCAGTGATACCCTGGTTTACGGCGTTGAGGGCATACTCTGTGTGGCATGTCAGTTTCGTGCATTGTGAAGGTCATGTTTTTAGCATCAGGATGCTATGCCAAGTAATTCGTACCGATCTGCACCAGCTTTCCGCTGCGCCTTTGTCAGTGATGATGCTCAATAGCAACAGTGTCGTCACCATAGACATACCTGGGGGAGAAGGTTGTAAGGGAGAAGGAGTATCGGTCCGCCATCGCTCAATATGCTGCTCTTCTAGAATCGTGTGTGATGTTTTTGGTTCCGCCGTCGGTTGAGAAGGAATTCGTGGGAATGGCAAGGAGATATCGAGCAAGCAAGGCTGCAACTGGAGCTTTGGTGTTTGGCCAAGCAGCTGTCGCCTCTAGGCACGGCCCAGCTGCGCGTCGAGCTCACCCGCCCGGAGCTGTGGTCGGAGAAATAGATTATCCGTAACCCGGACAAGGAAGCTCCGCTCCACTCACACAAACACCCTCGTCAAATTGGTCCCGTCGTTTTTGCACAGCCAGCTTTCAATGCTTGTTCTCTCGGCAGGTTCGGTTGCTTTCTTGGACCTTCTGTTGCGGAAAGCTGAGCTGGCCTTTTCACATATTCCGTGATGATCTTGGCCAGGTGCTTCCCCCGCTCTGTTGCCGGCTTTGTACGATCTTAAGCCTTGCAGAAACATGTAGGTTGCGCCTCGTACGCCTCTACGGCCGATGATCACTCAGCAAATTCCTTTGTTCTCCGGTCACTACTTAACCCCTTTCCTGTCTTCATCTTTACCTCGGCAGGTCTACATCAATCAACATGGATGCACGTCCGACTTGGAATTGGTCCTCTGTAGAGGACACCACTGCTCAGCAACCTCCGGCAGAACCTGAAGCACGGAGGCCGGACACGACATCGCGCCCCAAACCCCGAGCTGCGCCTAGAAACAGGCGTTATGGCACGCGTACGTGTCGCATCTGTCTCGACACTGAAGAGCCCAAGTTCCCTCCCGAGCCGACCACCACGTTTGGCATTGCTACAGCGTCGTCTCGACCGACCTACGTGTCCGATGATCCGGAACTAGGCCGATTGCTATCACCATGCAAGTGTAAGGGTTCGCAGAAATACGTCCACGAAGGGTGTCTCAACGCTTGGAGACTCGCAAACCCAACTGAGGCGAGAAACTACTGGCAGTGTCCGACTTGCAAATTCACATACCGCATCTCTCGACTGCACTGGGGTTCAGCATTGAGCAGCAAGTGGGCACAAGTCGGCTTGACAGTCTTCTTCTGTATCATGAGCATCTTCATCCTTGGATTCATTGCGGATCCCCTCTTTGACCTCTGGTCCGACCCAATTGGAACCATTGGCGAGACTGTCACAAGCGTGGTAACAGATATCGAAGCCCTGAAGCCACCTCCACCGTCAGAGCCCACATCATGGATCGAGCACTTCACCAAAGGCTTCTTCTCTCTGGGTATCGTTGGTTTGTTCAAGACCATGATTTCAGTCAACCCATTTCACTGGTGGCAACTGCGAAATAGCGGCATGGCAGGCGGCGGCAGAAGACAGGGGACTGGCCGGAATCGCGTCGAAAACATTAACCTGATATTTGTACTCATTGGCGCAGCCACTTTCCTTATGGGTATATGGAAAGGTGTTCAGAAGCTGAGTGCTCGCGTGCTCAAGAATGTGAGCGATAGAGTTCTCGATGTTGGGGAAGACGACGACGATGAAGACGAAGGGGACAATGCCAATGGGCCGAGCCAAGAGAGTAAGAAAGATCAATGAACGGTATTTTGGGTCTTTGTTTTTGAAGGATTGCTCACCATTAGAGTGAAAGCGTGTTATTTGATGTATGCCTGTTCTGCACACTCTTAAGTTGCCTCGATCTTGCGCTTCCTTGTCAAGTCAACTAGTCTGTGTGCAAAGATCTACGCTCTTCCTGCGCTTTGAGCCAGGACCGTTTTGGTTCCTCGCTCGTCAGCCAGGTTGAGATTATCAGCCATCCTTTACACATCAGGATGCCCTTGGGCATCTACTACGATGTGAGGCATCTGCTGGGTACACTCCTCGTGCAGCGCAGTGAGCAGAAGCCCGAATGATGGTTGATACATGCTAGTCCGTGACAGTCAAGTTGACATTCCTTTGTACTATATGGAGCAAATCCCCGCCTTGCCTGGCGGCTATTGTCTCAGCCATTCTGCGGTAGTGTTTTAGGAGCTTCATATCCTGAGACAAGCCACGGCTTGGTTCACTGCCGGTTTGCCGTCCTTGTCTGGGCATAAAAGCCATCTCTGGCTGTTATTACCCAGGTACCGAGACACACCGTTCTTTCTAGGTGATAATAGAAATGTTATATAATGACACTGTAAAAGACTTGTTGTCCCTTCATGAGTCCTCGCCGTGTTCTTCCACCATCCGCCTTGGTATTTTTATGGGTCAATTGGTTCTCTTAAGCACTGTCAAACATAAGGGATGCGGTGTGGAAAAGATATATGAGATTTGGTCTGCTGGTGAGTGATTCCACTTCTGTTAGTCCAGCCTCTTCCAAACTAGTTACTCTGCGAGACTGCAAGGGATGGTGACGACGGAACAGCAGCTTGAATGGATGCTCTATTCTGACTGGCATGAGTGAAGCACTCCTATTCAAATGTGGTTAATACTACTAGGAAGGAGTATAATCGCCCTCAAGAGGACGTGGCTCTCACCCGCAGCAGAGACTGTTTTGACACATGGCATGGCATCGTTCATTTCTTAGTGAGGATGGTTAGGATGTACAGCACGAAGTTCTCTTTCAGGAGGTATACATATGTCATCCTCAGGGGCAGATGGCCATTGACCATGCTCTTGCCTTGGGTCGATAATCAGCAACCTAAGATGTGACTATTTACGTTGATTCGGAGGTTTTTCACAGAGCACTCTTGCTGTCCATCATCTCAACTGTTGGTTATTCCCATGTAGCCTGGAGCCCACTTAGGAATATTGGCCAGAAGTGATATACAATATAGTTCCATCGTGAATATATTTCCCACAACCATTCATATAGACGTGTTCGAAGTGCACCTTCTCTTGGTTCTAGACTCTTTCAAGTCAATGTCTCGGTCGGATATTTGTGAATCCGGCCGCCGAGATGACGTTGGAACTTGAGTGGTGTTCTCACATCCCTGCAGCCAAATCGCCTGGCATGTGGGCCGGCGCCTCATGAACTCGGGTGAATCAAAAGGCCATCTATCACCAAAACCGCAACACCAATGGCTTGTTGATTGCCTCTGGTATCGCTGCGGATTGACTCCTGCGACGTCGCTCGTTTATTTGCTATTATTCGTGACGGATAATATCTCCTCTCGACGCGACATATTCGACTGCCCGCCTTCTTGAGGTTACACCCCCAGGTCCCTTGATTTCCCTTCCTGAGGGTCAGCAACCGCCGATCCCCTAATTCATTCGCGCTGGCCATATCAGCGACTTGGCGATTCGAAATTGAACCTCTCACCGATCGCGACTCCTGAAAAAAGACGTTCAACCAACTGCCGACCTTATCGCATCGGCTCGCTCGCTCAAGATGCACTTCGCATACCCCCCTCGCAAGAACTCGGACCCTCCACCTTTCCGACCGAGAGCCACACAACTACCATCATTTCTACGACGAGCTCGCCGGAGGACGGTGGTACTGCTGCTACTGGGAGTGATCGGGTGTCTATGGCTTCTTTTCGGATCGCGGGGGGAGACACCGTATCGCGAGCATGTGCCATCAGGAAACCCTCCGGTGGTGATCTTGACGGTCCTCGATAATAGGCAATACAGCTCGGCCTACCTCAAGTCGATCCAAAACAACCGCGAGCAGTATGCGGCGAAACACGGTAAGGCAAATTATTACCTCGGATTTGCGCATCGCGTGTGCTGACAGGTGGCGGATAGGATACGAGGCCATGGTCGTAAAGGCGACAGACTACAACACTGGCAAATCTCCCCGGTCGTGGGCAAAGATCATCGCGATGCGCCATGCGCTGTCGCAGTACCCCGATGCCACCTACATTTGGTTCCTGGACCAGAACGCCTATATTATGGACCTCGATCGGACGCTGGAGTCGCAGGTCATGGCGCCGGCCAAGCTGGAGAGCTTGATGATCAAGGACTGGCCAGTCGTACCTCCGGATAGCATCATTAAGACTTTTAGCCATCTCAAGGGTGGAGATGCGGCACTCATCATCAGTCAGGACGATACGGGGCTCGTGACTAACAGTTACGTCCTTCGGAACGGCGATTGGGCCAAGTTCTTTGTCGAGACTTGGATGGATCCTCTGTACCAGAGCTACAACTTTCAAAAGGCCGAACGACACGCTCTTGTAAGTAGTATCTTGCCAACCCGAAGCCACGTTCTCACCACCTTTTATAGGAGCACATTGTGCAATGGCATCCCACGATCCTCTCCAAGCTCGCGCTCGTGCCGCAGCGGACGTTTGCCTCGTACGGACGCAACAAGGAGGGCAACGCGTACCGGGACGGCGACTTTGTCACGCTCATGGTGGACTGCACCATCTCGGGTGCCATGTCCTGCGAGAAGCTGTCGCATTACTATCAGCAGCAGTTGACGACAAAGTACGGTGACGCTGGAGCGGCGGCGAGAAGATGAGATGAGATGAGCATTTCTGAAGCGAGGTGTGATTCAGGCGTTTGATCTTTTCGATAGACTTGGTGGATTCTAGGCATCTGGAGGTGGAAAAATTACGAGGTATCTGTGTAGTATCATGGCGTTGACGGTCTTTTTGAATCCATGTAATCACATTCAAGGGTATACACTGGTTTGGATGCGACTGTTCAAGTCTTGTTTCATAGGTGGACATGAAGCTGCATTAATCTTCCAAGCGCCTCGACCATTCCCCTCTCAGGAACATGTCTCCATTACCCTATGATGGGCAGATAGACGACCTCTGAATGGGTTAACGATATCACAAATCTTTCGTCTGTGGTCTAGCCCATCATCTCGGTACCCCTCGCATCGCGCGACTGGGATACCATTGTGGTCAGCCATGACCCAGGGGAGTAGGCCCCCCCGACACTCGTGCAGGTTCAAGGGTTCTATTCTGGAAGCTGGCCGGGGCGCCATGCAGTAGATGCGTCACTAATCTGGGATGCTCGCTTGCTGCCGGACATAAAAGGTTGAAGCTTATTGGTAGATTAAACACCGACGAGAGGAGGACGGGAACGGGGTTTTGTTGTAGGGTCCGGGTCCGGAGCCGTGGTGATGCCGGGGGATGGTTTGTACTTGGATTAATGGTTTTCAAGATGGTTTCTTATTCATGAAAATGTTTTCATATACACAAGATGTTCGTCTAATAGTTACTCATTTCAACAGAAGAGCCTCCCATTAACAACGTTGTACAAAACTTGAGCAAACTCAACGACCGTGATATCATCGTCCACCAGTTCACAACACCCCTGTCAAGCCCACCAAATCAACCTGGAACCCTCCACCGTCTTAACCCTGACCCATCGCTTGCTTTCGCTCTGACGGGCCGGAGGACATCCAGACTACGCAGCGACGAACCAATTCGCCAGCAACACGAGACGACACGCTGCTTGCGCCGGGACAAGGCCCTGAATTGGGAAGCTAGCAAGAGGGAATCTTTGTCGAATTGGGTACTCTGGCTTGCCACAAGCAGTAACCATCACGGAGGTGCGCTCATGTACAATGACAATTTGGCTGCAGGTGTTCCTCGGTTCTTGAACCTCGTTCAGTGAAGGGACCGGCCGCCTCCAACGCCCTGTGCCCCCCCTAATCTGTAGTGGGCTTGAGCGCTGAATCGAAGGCCCACACCTCCCCCGGGGACCTCAGCATGTGATGGTCCCCGGCAGGTGGGCCCCCGCTAAAAAATATCCAAGTAGCGTCCATGCCCCCCGCCATCATCTCCATCATCGACGTCAAGCTCCCTTTCTCGAAATCAATATTTCTGGAGAAGAGCTTCCTCCCCGTACTAATTCTCGTGATTACTTCCCTCACTCTGTCACTCATTTTTACTTAATCGTTTTCTCTTTTTTAACTCGCTTCTCTTACGTTTTTGTTTAATCATGGCTTCAAATCCATCCATGTCGGGCCTTGCTCGTCTGCCTGCGAACCTTCGTGGCAGCTTCGAGTCTGTAAAGCGTAGGAGACATGATGTCTCTTGGTCGCTTCTGAACCTCGACCTGTGAGTCGAATCGCATTCTGCGGATGCGCGTGGGTTTGCGATCATATAAAGCGCTAACCATTGACTCCCTCAGACTGCGCAATATCCTTTTCTTCCTATTTGTCCTGCGATGGACTCGTCGCGCCTTCTGGCAGCTCAAGGGCCGCGGCCTCATCGGCTCCATCGTCGAGCTCTACACCAACATTCGTCGCATCCTCTATGGCTACTTCCTCCGCGCTCCCGGTGTGCGCGGAAAGGTTCAGAAGCAGGTCAAGGACACTCTGCGCAAAATGTCCGACAAGATGGTCCCCAAGGACCAGATCCGTTACCTCACTCTACCCAAGGACGGTCTCCCCCACGATGCCGTCCGCTCCGAGCTCGAGAACCTCGCCAACATGGACCATACACGCTGGGAGGATGGATATGTTTCTGGCGCTGTGTACCACGGTGAGGATGAGCTGCTGAAGCTGCAGACAGAGGCATTCGGCAAGTTCACCGTCGCCAATCCCATCCATCCTGATGTGTTCCCTGGTGTTCGCAAGATGGAGGCCGAGGTTGTGAGCATGGTGCTTAGCATGTTCCACGCTCCTCCTGGTGCTGCTGGTACTTCCACCAGCGGAGGAACCGACAGTATTCTCATGGCTTGTCTGGCGGCGCGCCAGCGGGCTTACCACGAGCGCGGAGTGACGGAGCCCGAGATGTAAGTTGTCGTTCTTGGCAAGCCATTGCGCTTTGATATTGACCTATCGTGATAGGATCCTCCCCGAGACGGCTCACACAGCCTTCCACAAGGCTGCTCAGTACTTTAAGATCAAGATTCATCTCGTCTCTTGTCCTGGTCCTGATTACCAGGTTGATGTTCGCGCCGTCTCTCGTCTTGTTAACCCCAACACTATCCTCCTTGTTGGCTCCGCACCCAACTTCCCTCACGGTATTATTGATGATATCGTTGCCCTTTCCAAGCTCGCCTTGAAGAAGGACATTTGGCTTCATGTCGATTGCTGTCTGGGTTCCTTCCTCGTTCCCTTCCTCGAGAGAGCTGGTTTCGAGTCTCAGCTCTTTGATTTCCGTCTCAAGGGTGTCACCAGCATCAGCTGCGATACCCACAAGTACGGATTCGCACCCAAGGGTAACTCGACTGTTCTCTACCGTTCCGCTGAACTCCGAACCTACCAGTACTTTGTGTCCCCCGACTGGTCTGGTGGTGTCTACGCTTCTCCTGGCATCGCCGGATCTCGACCTGGCGCGCTCATTGCCGGTTGCTGGGCGAGTCTGATGACAATTGGTGAGACTGGTTACATCGAGGCCTGCACCAATATTGTCGGCACCGCCAAGAAGATTGCCAATGCCATCCAGAGCACGCCGCTTGGTGGCGAACTCGAGATTCTTGGCAAGCCCCTTGTTTCCGTAGTTGCGTTTACAGCCCGTAACCTCAACATTTACGATATTGCTGACGGCATGGGTGCCAAGGGATGGCATCTCAATGCTCTGCAGAGCCCTCCTGCTATTCACGTCGCCGTTACTCTGCCCATCACCAAGGTCTGGGAGAAGCTGATTGCCGACCTGGAGGCGGTTGTTGAAGAGGAGCGCGAGAAGGAACGTGTGCGAATTGTCGAGGGCAAGGCGACTCACGGCAAGGCTATGGGTGACACATCGGCACTGTACGGCGTTGCGGGATCGTTGCCAAACAAGAGCGTGGTGGTGGACCTTGCTACTGGATTTTTGGATTTGCTGTACAAGGCGTAAAGTTGATGGGAAGTTGGCGAAAAGGGGAGCGCAGTGTTGGTGGCATATCTCATCTTTACTATGGTTATTGGCGTTGGCGTTGAATGTAATGTTTGAGAGCATTGTTCTATCCCTTGGATACGAAGGGATAGAAGGGATATCACGACGGGCACAGAGGGCCAGGTACACGGTATATGATACTGTGGATGGTCCGTCATACACGCATTCTTAGCCTCACTTTTGTTTCTTTCACTTTCTACTATTGTCTGGGTGTGAGAAACTGCATTCTCTCTTCTCTCCTGTTGACAACGAGCAATCATGTCTCCTCGAAAAGCAGTTGTTAGGCATTGATTCTGCACACTGTTTCCTGTGGCTTTCTGCACAACTTTGTTGTCGTCGTGTTTCGGCAGATGCATGTCTAGAATCCTTACGTTGTGAAAACTCCAAGTTGTTGATGTTAGATACGCTCCCCCTTCGGACAAACCCGAGCATGCGTATATGTATTATGTAGGTAGGGACGGGAAGTCCTTTGTTGAACCCAACCTTATACACTTGTCAAATCTCGATTCAACAGACTCTTCTGTATATCACCAGATCGATCGAAACATGCGTCTTGAGAACTCATCATATCGAAGGATATAGAAAGGACAAGCTGGCAAATAAGCAAAAATAGATTTCCGTTTTTGTTCTCAAGCAGCTTGTCCCGATATGCAGCCATCAATAATAGGCTACCTTATGAAGTAGATAAGTATCTTACGCGTCCTTTCGTGCAACCTAAAGCATGAAACTTTTTGCTTCTACTCACGAACGAGAGGGAGCCTCACTTGTCTCAGTTCTGCAAAAGGCAGTCATATCATGACACACACACCCTCTCTCTGCCTTTGTCTCGCAAGGTTCAAGTTTCGAGAATTTCGCCTCCCGTTGATCAGCTACCGTCCACACCCATTACAACGCAACGCCCGGCTCCAGTGCTGCACGACCGAAGCGGGGGGGGGAGCAGCTTTGGTTCAATTGGAGAAGGGGTTCAAAATAAGGCGGATGACGATCGCGGGGCGCGCACCAGCGTTGGCTTGCCCTCCTCGTGGACGTTGCGGCCCAATGAAGGAGGGGGGAGTGTGTAGTATGGGTTGGGGGAGTAAAGAAAATAAGAAACCCTTCGAGTTGTGATTTTCTAGTGAGAAGGGAGTATCCGAGACAAGATTTAGGTAGTTTTTTTGGCTTTTACAAAATGTTGACTTGTTAGTTTGAGAAATGGTTGGTGTGAGATGACTTACTTGGCACTTGCACATTACACACACGTCTTTTCTTAACTGCCTGGGCAACAGGAATTAATGCACTTGTTTAATAGGTACAGTACCCGTTGCAACTTTGAAGCCTGACCTGACGCACAAGAGAATGCATCGACAAGGGAGGAGGGGAGGGATCCATCCTCCTGCGCCCCCGGCTCATGCAACTCGCCATCCTCACACGCACTGCCAGGCGCAGCGGCAGCGGGGGCCTCAATCGCCTGCTGCTGAGCAACCCCAATCGGTCGACCCTTTTGTTAATCGGTGGGTGTGTGTGTGTGTGTGTGTGCCCAGGAGACTAGGACTCTCTTGTTTCTTTGAAGTCGTAAATATGTAAAAGCCCGTTCGTGTCCTCCCCATTTCTGTTCGCCTCACTTCACCTTCATTTTCAAACTCTGTCGTGCAGCTTACCTTGTGCTGCCCGTCATTTCATTCTTGCCCTTTTTGTGTTTCCCACACCAGTGCAGGGACCCTTTTACTGTATACTAATTCTTTTTTTTTGTATCCCTGTATCATGCTCTCCGATCCGTCATCCTATCCCGTCCGGAGCGGAGTGGACCGAAAGCCGGTCTTCCGCGAACGGATTCAAATACCCGATGATAGCTCTTCGGTCGATTCGGGGACGAGCAGCGACGCACAGATGAAGAAGAGACTTAGTGCCGACATGTCTAAGGAGCAGGTGGAGGAGTTGGTTAGGAAGCTTACTATTGATGAGATGAAGACTAAGTGGTTTGATGAGATCTTTGCCAAGGTCAAGTCTGAGCGTGAGTTGCCTTTCAAGTTGTATCTTACTTATTGCTGACATCTTTTAGTTGTTGAGCATCCTTCACCAGATACTCCATCTTCTTCAGAACCATCAAGTCCAAAGTCCAATCCCATCGATCACAAATCCTCCTTCCAAGCAACAGTCGAAGACGACCCCGAAGATCCAATGGCACAATCCTTCGAGTCGAGCAGAAGAACATCAAACAGAAGCTCGGCAGCATCAACATGCAGTCCTACGTCATCATTCATCTCCGAGACCAAACCGACAAAGCCAGCCCTCGTCAATCACCACTCCCCGAGCGAGTCGCCGCAGCATAGTCCTAAGATTCGGCAGTCTGTGCGCTTCTCCGATCGGGGCCCCGTTATTTTGAACGGGAGGTCGCCGACCCGCTCTGAGGCGCCCCGGACGGAACCTCCGGTTGTTGATGAGCTGGGGAATGCTCTTTCGGCGGTGGATCAGAAATGGGGGAAGCTTTTTGATGATAGGGGTGAGCCTACTACTCGGCTCGGTCAGGTTCTTAGGGGAATTGCCAACTACTTGGTGAGACTGTCCCGATACTCATGGAGATTGGGTGAGCTAACTTGTGCAGATTGCTGAGTACACTCCTCACAACTCTCTCGTCGTCACACCAGAGAAACTCAACCAATTCTACGCCACCTACAAACTCGAATCCGAAGCATTCCCCTTCCAACGTAAGTACTCACTCACACCTAACAAAAATCCCCTCTAACAAAGGTCAGAAATATTCGACTGCAACCCACATGGAGCTCTCGACAACCTCGAGACCCTATACCAACACCTCCGCTGCGAAAACCATCTCGTCCAAAGACGTCCAACCGGCATGCCTCACATCCCCTCTCTAACTCCAGCCGGCTTCGAAAGATGGATGGTCTGTCAGATTCAGACTTTTCCCGACCAAGAAGCCAAGCGACTGAACCGCGTCATCGCTGACTTGCCCATTACTGCGGATGGACCTCTAGTCGATGGAAAGCCGGAACGTCTACCGAAGCAGCTTTCTAGACATCTCTTTCCTGCTGATCGACAGAGGGAGACGCATGATCTTGTTGTCAATGCTATTTCTGACTGGATCAAGATGGCTAATGAGAACGATATCGAGTATCGAAGAGCTTCTTTTGATGAATCTCACAAGACTAGCTCTTCAAGGGATGAAGGTACAGGACGGTATAGACCTGATGATTACCGAAGCCACGATTCGTCCAAGTATCGTCGCGGTTCAAGAGACAACTACAAGTCATCATCATCCCGCAC
Organism: Fusarium duplospermum; assembly: GCA_003946985.1. Taxonomy (NCBI): domain Eukaryota; kingdom Fungi; phylum Ascomycota; class Sordariomycetes; order Hypocreales; family Nectriaceae; genus Fusarium; species Fusarium duplospermum. The sequence continues at coordinate 103,203 of NKCI01000011.1, read as the reverse complement.
CGATACCTCAAGTCGCTTCATTCCCCGCGTCAACTCAGACAACACCAAGTCGTCAAAGGAACACTCTCCACCTCCAACAACAACGTCAAACCACCGATCCCGCAGTCCAATGTCAAACCGCTACCGTCACTCAACCTCTGCTATAGAAAGCAGTTCCAGCCCCCCAGACTCATACGACCTCGTCTCATCAAGCCATCGGTACCCAAGCAGTCGACGAAACCGAGAGAAGGAATACCGCTACTATCAAGGTCGGGAACCAAAGACCTCTACAGAGGCAACGCCGCGGTCAATTCCCCGTGAGAGACGAAGCCCGATTGTCGAGGGCAGCGAAAGAGATCCTAATGGTCTCACATACGATGAATACATGCGTCTGAACCCACGATCCATGAGAAACGTGGTTGTGGATGATGGAGGTCACTATCGGACTCCTCACACCAACGGGACTGATGAAAGGTCTCGCTAATATGTTTTTTTTTAAAGATCTATCAAGATCTTTTTGCTTGGGATGTAATTTCACCACGTTTAAAAAGGGGTTTCTAGATCCTCAATAGGATCTCTATTTTCTTTTCCTAATATTTTTTACTCTATCACTATTTAGTTTGACCTTTGGGTTATTACTTTTCTACATTTATGAGATTGACGACCATTCAACGATTTTCTTTTGTTTAACTGGGAACAAATATTCTAGATCAATCATGAGATTGCACAATACGGGGGGAGGCTCATAGTCATGAAATACAAGTTTCGTTGTACGTTTGACACGCTACACATATAACACATGTCTTGTTTGGAAAACGTTTTACAAACACGTGGTCTTATGGTGAGTCAAAGTGTGATGCGCCCGATGTTGTGTCAGGGTAGGGGATTCATGGGTTGATGCATCATGTTGAGTCACAGTTGTTGATGTTGACTTTTGTTGATGCGGCAACAGCATTTCACAAACAGGCATCATTTTGACTGTGGCATTTTTTATCGAAATATTAACTGAGGCCATCGTCAGTTTACTAAATTAAGGTATTTGGGAATCAATACATCGTGTACACCATCAATTACTGGCAGGTGCTGTCAAACAGGCATCTGATTTCTCGCCACCTTGTCAAATCAGGTTTTCCATCCCACCCCTTCTGAAACCCTGCCACCCAAGCTGAAGATCGTAACCCTTCATGACCGTCTTCTAACCCTTGGCCATCATCACCTGCCTGGTGCACCCATGCAGGTCAAGACCACGTCGTTGGCATTTCGCGGATGTAGCCGCTGCATGACAGGGACTAGAGTTTAATCGATAGCATGGTGTTTTAACCAGTCATGTATCGTGGGTGATGTAATTAATGTGTTTTTGTAGATGGAAAAGGTAAAGGCGACAACCTGTAAGTCAAAACGGATGAACACGACACAACACCACTTTTCTCGGGTGGCGAGAGTTGTATCCCACCAACATCAACGGGCGATCAGAGGAATTGGGCTTCCATGGGATCTTCTTCGTATCATGGGATCAAATTGTCTTCTCGGTTGTGACTTTGCCTACCTTGCGATAAAACCGAGAGGGGGGGAGGATAGGGTCGCTTTCGGGCATGGTCAAGGGTAGCGACGGCAGAAAGTCAAGTCATACCTGGTTGTAAGAATGCTGAGATGTGACAAGCTAGAGTCGAATTTCGCCTCATCGAATATCATCGATTTTTGATAGTCCAAAGCAGTCTCAATTAGGAGGGTTGATGGGGGAGTGGGAAAATCTGGGGAGTCGAGTTTACGTATTAGCTGATGTCCGTTGACGGCTTATAGCCTAGGTAATATGAGTATCCCCTTTGTGGGAATCCTAATCCAATTTAGATTCTTTTCTCTGCTGATAAGTTGCTGTTAGATGAGAACATGGATATCATGGGGATTCGCTAAGGGAAACTCCAGTGGTTAAGTGCTGGATGGCCTTCATTACCACACTTTCACTTGCACGATACTGAACATGCACTTACATCGATGCCTTCACACCCCTCAAGTTAATGGCGCCTATGTGCTTGTACTGCCTTTTTAACATGGCCTAATATTGGATCTGGCTAGAGGCGGATATTCGCATATAAATCCCTGGCGAACCAGAAGCCGACGCCTTTTCAACATGGCCTAACATTGGATCTGGCCAGAGGTGGACATTCATATACAAATCTCTGGCGAACCATGCGATGACGACAGCTAGACCTTAGTTACCGGTTGCTTTCCCAAACTCAGTTTCAATAAACTTTTCTTCACTGCAATTTTAATTCTGCCCGAGGTACCAATGGTAGAACAAGGCAGAATGTGAGCTTCTCTTCCCCTACTCCTAAATCACCGTTAGATGAAGAAGACACGAAGAGACTGATTGGAACCCGCCAAGGGAAACTCCAGTGATTAGGTGCTAGATAGTATTCATAACAGCAGCTTCACTTGCACGAGAACATACATTTGAATCAACGCCTCCATATCTCTTTAGTTGGTAACCCCTGTGTGCTTAGACCGCCGAAGACCCGGGCCTGGAAGACTACAACCTGGTCTAGCAGACAGACGTCCACTTCACTGCAATTTTAACTCCGCCCAACGCAAAGGACATAACATACACGTCATAATACCCCTTTTGAGCCCCCTTCACTGCAATATTAGCCCGGCCAAAAGGCACCATCAAGAACACTTACTTGGACCGATGACCCCATATCACTCCGGCCAATGACACCTATGAGTTTTGCCATGACCCTCCGCGTAAGTATGGATCAAAAAGCCATCTTACTGCTGGGTCGGGACGAGTTAAAATCGCAGTGAAGAGTGGCCGGATCGTAAGAGCCTGCCGGGCATTCAATGTTGAAACTCCCTGTCCACTGTGGACAGTTGTTTCACTGCAATTTTAACCCTGCCCGAGGCAACGGTAGACACAATGTAAGCTTGTTAGAACCTCAGTCAAGTCGAGCAAAACACCTTAGCAAGTCTATCCGATTCAATTGATACATAAGATGTTCATCATCGCGAAAAAAAATCGCGAGAGGTTCAGTGCCCAGCCATCTATAGCTTTGTCTAACTTGGTGGATTGGCCATCTATGCAGCCATCGCCACCTTTCACCTCAAGAGCACAAAAAACCTCAGCCTATTAAAAACAAAAAAAGGGTCATTTCTAGTACACTTTTTCTTTCCCTCCCCTTGTATGCTCTCATCTAATCCCCCCTTTCATTCCTATGACAATCTTTAAACGCCGAAAAAAGTCCAATCCTCCGGGAATCAAAAGTCTAGTCTCATCACCGTGGTTTTTTTTTAAAACTGAACGCCCTCGCCGACTCCGTTCTGGTACTCGAGGAGAATCTCCTTGGTGATCTGCTCCAGACATCCAGAGCTAGCGGCGACGAAACCGAGAACAGGGGGAGATGCCTTGAGGACCTTGCTCTGGTACTCTGGGTGGTACTGGACGCCTACGAACCAGGGGTGGTCCTTGAGCTCGACGACTTCCATTCGGTTGCCCGTGTCGTCCTTGCCGATGAAGTGGAGGCCTGCGCCCTCGAGCTGCTCGACGTAGTCGGGGTTGACTTCGTAGCGGTGCCGGTGGCGCTCGTGGACGACGTCTGCGTTGCCGTACAGAGCTCGGAGCTTGCTCCATTCGCTGCCGGGCTGGAAGTGAGTGGCTCGAGATCCCTATATACCATGTTAGTAGCTGTTAGTTGTGTATGCAAAATCTTCTTACAAGTCTCATGGTGCCGCCCTTCTCCGTCTTGCTACCCTCGGGCATGAAGATGATGACGGGGTGCTCAGCGTTGGCGGTAAACTCCTCCGACGCAGCATCCTTGAGGTTGCAGAGCTTACGAGCCGCCTCGATGACGGCAACCTGCATACCCAGGCAGATTCCCAGCATGGGGATCTTTCTCGTGCGAGCCCAGCTTGCCGCCTTGACCATGCCCTCAGTGGCGCGAGATCCGAATCCTCCAGGGATCAGGATACCGTCGGCGGTGCAGACCTCGTGCCAGGCCTTGTGGTACTTTGTAGGGTCGGCGTCCTGCGTCGACTCCTCCAGGTGCTCAGAGTCCACCCACTTGATGTGAAGAGCCTTCTGGCATCGCATGGCAGAGTGCTCCAGAGCCTTGGTGACCGAGAGGTAAGTGTCGTGCGTCTCGACGTACTTGCCGACCAGAGCAATCTCGACTCGGTCGACGTGCTGTCGGGGGTTGACAGTCTTCTGCCAAACCTCCCAAAGCTGTGCGCCCTTCTCGACGAGGGCTGGGGGGATGGTCAGCTTTTCCAGCTGCAGGCCTGTCTTGAGCTGCTGAAGCAGGCCCTCGGTCATGAGGAGATGAGGAACTTGATAGACGGTCTCCATATCCCGTACGGCAATAACCTGCTCCATATCGACGTGGCAGCTGCTGGCAATCTTGGCAACTGTGGCCTCATGGGGAGGTCGTTCACAGCGGCACGCAATCTATCCAGGTTAGCTGGTGTCTCGGGAGTAGTGTAATCTCAAGTACGAACCAAGTCTGGCAAAAGACCCCTGGAGCACTAGTTAGCAAATTGGCTCAAACATGTAGAGTTTCTAGGGTGAGTTTGCAAACTCAGACCTAGAAGCACACAACACAAAACAAGGGTGCAAACTCACGCTTGACGGGCTCCACGAATAGAGTGCTGCGTAGGCTTGGTCTTCTCCTCTCCGTGGATGACGGGAACGTAGGAAACGTGAATGTTGACAAAGTTGCCCTTGCCAGCTCGTTGACGGAACTGAGTCAACGCCTCAACGAAGGGCATGCTCTCGATATCACCGACGGTACCTCCCTGATGGATGGTAAGTTTTCAAGTAGCACAAGAGGGCGAAGCTTCTTGGCCCCGCCTGGGCTCGCGGTTACATACCAGCTCAACTTGGACATGGTTAGTAAAGGGACGCTTCATCTACAGCCTGTGGTGCAAAACATACCGATACACACATCAGGCTCATCTCCCGAGTCGTCAACGGGGATTCTGGCAACACGCTCAATCGAGTCTTGGATAGCGTTTACGACATGGGGCACGACCTGGACAGTCTTTCCGAGATAGGTGCCTTTACAAAACTTGTCAGCTTTCGCGATGGCTGCAAGTGTCTGGGTCCGGCATACCCTTTCGCTCTTCTGATAGCACAAAGCTGACAGGGTTTAGTCTTGGCGCTTCAAGGCCAGGGATTCTTCGCAGACATACTTGTAAATCTTTCCAGTGGTAATGTTGCTCTACGGATCCGGGTTAGAGGAAAAGATCAAGTACGTGGGCGCAATCTGAGCTTACCTCCTTTGTGAGATTAAGACCCAGGTATCTTGATACGATCAAGTCAGACGGCATTCTCAGTCACTGCGAGTATAGCGATTTTTTACCTTTCATAGTTGCCAAGGTCAAGATCACTCTCACCGCCGTCCTAACCTAGTCAGCAAGAGTTTACGCGTCCGTTGGAGGCGGGGCGCATTACGTTGAGGACGAAGCATTCACCATGCTCCTTGGGGCTCATGGTGCCTTGACTCCCAGTCAGCCCAATAGCTCTCTGCCTGGGGAACTACATTTGTTGGGGACTCGCCGGCATCAATATTCAAATAAGGATCTATCTTCACGGCCGTGACCTTGAGGCCTAGGGTCTTGAGAAGAAGGCCAGAGGAGGAGGCTGCATGTGAGATAACAAGTTAGTTACGGTGAAGGAGGGGCACGGTGTTGCTTTGACTTCGTACCAATGATGCCCTTGCCAATGCCAGAGATGACACCTAGAAGCGACGTTAATATGGGGTTTCAAAAGGGGAAATCAATACTTTAGCACGTACCTCCAGAAACTAGAACGTACTTCATCTTGTCGGTCGGGGATAAGGTGATTTGTTGGTGGTTGACGGATGAAGCATTCGTGAAAGTTGAAAAATTTCGACGCTTGCCTGCTCCATAGAGGCACAGATTAGATACGGGTGGGGCCGTACAGTGTTCACACACAAAATGCACTGGGCGGCCAACCTCGATGCTGACTCTGACTCTGACTCTGACTGACTCTCCCTCGATGCCATGAATCGTCATCCTTGAGGCTCTGCTTTGACTTTCGGCCAAGCCCGATTCGATCATCGAGGAATTGGTTAGTAGGCGGTCTCACGTTGGCACTTGATGGAATAAACAGTTAATTTGTCCTTTCACAAGACACTACTAATGAACCAAAGAAACAGTCCCTACTGCTTCATGCCTGACACCAAGATTATTGTAAAAAACAATGGGAAAAAACAGGACTTTCTATGACCAGGCTCCACTCGATCAATACTGGACTTTTGTGCCACGAGTTGGGGAAAAAACATTGCTGAATGCCGTCTACACCGGTGCTATGCAAAGGGTGAAAAATATGTGTGAATGTGGATGCTTGCATTGAGAAAGGGGGTATCTGTGATTTGTGCTAGTAGAGGTGCTCGGGAGCGGGACGCAGACAGAGCGTTGTAAACATGACAGTGATATGACATGTGGTTAATGAGATGGGTGGCCATGAGCTGAGGCCGGTGTCGTGGGACATGAGTGAACCATGGCAAGCGTAAACAGTCGCTAGGCGCGTGAGATGTAGTAGAATAATGCGTGTCGTTAAAGTCGTGATAGCGTTGCGCGTGCCACTGCCCTTTAAGAGCGTGGACTTGATCATGCTGGAGAACCAGGGTATGGAGAACCAAGACTGGAAAGGCTGGCGATACTAGCGCGGTTGACACGTTTGCGCTTCATGGCCTGATAATCCTGCTTGAAAGAAGATAGGCATCGTTGAAGTTCCTTGTCCGGGTGAGGAGGCAGTTGGATCTCAACTGCCTTGAGACAAATCCGTAGATGCTGGAGCTCGTCGTCATTTTCGCGAAGCTCTTGCTCACTGCAGTATGTTAGAGGAGAACGCGCAGAAGATTTACAGGATACTTACAGATGAGATACCCGGTTTTGAAGAAAGATGATGCGTTGGGCGGCACGTTCGGCACGCTCAATGAGGAGACCTTGGATATGCTAAAGGACATGTTAGGACGGGTGGGACAAAGATAAGAACTGCAGCTTACTTCCGACTCCTCCTGGCGAGCCTTGAGATTGGCGACGAGCTGAGACATCTCCTCGTTGAGCTGCGTCACTTCATTGATAACCTTCTTGGCCTGAGCCACCGTCATGCCCATGTTGGGTGGAGGGTCAGGTTCCGGCTCCGGCTCCGGCTCGGGGTCCCTCCGGATAGACGCTGATAAGTCGGAGAAGCGGGTCCGGAAGATGGATGAACCCGGAGAGCTGAACAAGGAGTCACCGGGACTGCGCATGTCGACGCTCAGGGGCCGTCGGGGAGTGGGACGAGGTGAGGGAGTGGATGGGTTAGATGAAAATGAGACCGTCTTCTTCATTCTCGTAGATGCTTCCAGGTGGTCCAGCTGAGCGGTGAGGAGGTCGACGTCAACATCATCAACATCGTCGTTACCGGATGTGAGCTCATGAGCGAGTTGACTCAAGCGCCGGGCGAGAGTGTCGCGGTTGCTCCGGCTGAGACGGACACCCCGTCGGGCAGTTGGTGAGGCGTCATTAGGCTCTGGGTCGTGATGAGAAGAATGCCTCGAATGGCCCGAGAGCTCCCTCCTCAGCGGGCTCAACCGTCCAGTGGAGAAGCCGAGACTAGAAGCGACACTCGGACTAGACAGTAATGAGGGCGTCCTCATGCCGGGAAGGTCCTGATCCGGGACAGAGTCATGGTCGTCGGGATAGCGATGGCGGTAGTCGCTGCGATAGTCGTTGCCGTAGGAGAAATACCCGGTGGCTGGGGTCGTCGCGTTGGACGAAGATTTTGAGATGGGCATCTTGCGATCAGGCGTCGAAAAGATGAGCTGCTCATCGGTGACTGATGCAGCAGCTGCGGCTTCAGCTGCAGCGATGGCAGCGGCAGGATCCTCGTCGATGGCGGCGAGATCCATGGTTGCGAGTGGACAAAATAGAGGAGACTCTCAAAGTCGGTATGTGCAGGTGCAGTAAGACCTGAACCTGGCTTGACAGCTCACCAAGAGCCTCACAAGCCCTTTTTGAGAGACCAGAGACCTTTCCAAACCACCCGCCTAAAGGAGACGAACGACGTGGCCGTGGGTGGATCGCACAAGAGAAAAAAAAAGAGCACTAAGCCTCACCGACTCCCCTGGGAGAAGCGGGAGGCTGGAGCAGCATCCACCAACCAAAGACGTAGCTTTGGGCGTGGTCCTCAAACTTGGTCTGCCGGGGGGGCTGCTAAATGAAGGGCCCAGTGGGCCACAGGAGGCCCCAGAAAGGGGGCGCAAAGAGTAGAAGCGAAGCAAGGGCGTCAAAAGGAAGAAGATGAATCGATAGAGCAACCCAGGGTCAATAAAGCAAGCCTGGGAAAATCTGCGTCTCTGTCGCGCGTGCGGCCTAAGTCTCTCTCCCTTTGGCATTGGGTCGAGTCATTTGGGTTGGGTTGATGCAGTCAGTGGAGGAGGAGAATCTGTTTGGCTGCGCTTAAGCAGGTCGGGGCCAGCCCCATATTTAATCCGGACCAATCATGTAACATCAAATCGTGATACGTCATGCCTCGCCTATTTTTGGCTGCGACACAAGTATCGGCCACCAAGCGCCTGGCTGGCCTTGTAAGGTTGTGTGGCTAAAACTCGATTCTGAAGAGGTGAATGGGGATTTGATCGGTAACAATGGTGACAATAAAAAGTGGTGAGACATATATATTCCGATGAATGCACTCTCTCGATGGAGAAAAAAAAAGCACTATGGTAATTACCCCCTTACTGCAGCACAGATAGACATTCGAGGGGCACTCATTTCCTATCTGTTCATTTTTGCTCCTCAGGCCCCTAGCGAGATTCTTCCCCGCGTGACAAGTCACCTGATTCGAGAGACGAAGACGAAGACGGAAACAACATCAGAGACAAAGGATGAACAGCGGCGTATCTGCTTCTGACAGCCAGCTACTCTTTGCCCCGGCAACATGGCTTTGCATTGTTCTTGAAAAACTGAGAGCGATCGGTTGGTCGGCATGTGACCGAGCTGGACCTGATTGGAGGTGGGGTGTGGGGTACCGAGACGGCTTGTGAAAGGGCATGGCGCCTCCAACGATGGATGCTCGATGGAGTCTGGGGAACTTGATTGCCGGAGCATAGCATTAGATGGGCAGTTTATAGTTGAGTGTATCTCATGATCTACGCACTTGAATAGCGGGTTTCCTTTCTAGGAAATCAGAAGGCAACAGCAGGTTGAGTAAAGTATTGATTCTCAACATCCGAATAAGGTAGTCCGTTCTCATAACCAGCAAACCGTCAGACACAACACCTTGGACGCCATGTTCGCTGTTGCGCCTCCGTTCTCGACCTCTCGCCAACCCTTGTCTCCGACGCAGAACATCTGCCACTCACCCCGAGCTTGCCGCTGCGAGTAGCGGCTCTTCTCCCCGCGAGCAAGGTCCAGGCCCTAACTCTCCCTTCTGTAGCCAGATCTCGTCGATTGTGGTGCGGCGTTCATGCCTCCATGGCCTGACCCGGGCCCCCGGAGATTTCCCCGAGGTGAGTCGACCGTACCCCGACATTTGAGCTCGGAGACCGGCGGGGGAAAGGTTCAGTGAGCCAACTCCGAAAAAAGGGAAAAAAACAGCGTATACAAGTCGATTCAACAAGACGCTTCTAATAGAGATTGACCGCTTGCAGAAAACTTTCACTTGAGTAATTATCCAGTTTCTTTTGCAGTGCCGTAGGCCCGTATCCTTCACCCCGGGAAGCAAAGGCACAGCTCCGCGTCCCCGTAAAAGCGTCGGGTCTCCATCATGTGCCCCCCCTCAGAGGGAGAAAAATGGATGGGCTTCCCCATACTCGATCCCACTTTGGAGCCCGTCTTGGGTACCTCTCTAGCAAGCAGCAAGAGACACTGTCACTCTCAATGACGTTTTTCCCCTTGTCATAGCAATGCATATCCCGTAGCTATCCCCCGGCAATGTGCTTCTGGCCCCCCAAACCCCGAATGCATCATTAGGTGCTCATCAACCGAGCACTCCCGCACCTGACCTTGGGTCTTTCTCTTCACTAGTTCCGTCTTCTTCCACCTGCTTTTGCTCCCCTTTCTCACTTTGACTCTATTTTTTCTCCGGGATCTTCCATTGTGCGCGTCTATTGTTCCTCTAGTCTCACGCGACACCAATTTCTACCATATTTTCTTTTTCATTCTCCATCTCAAAGAGAGGCACAAGCAGGGAACACGCCGCTGACCGAAGAAATACGTACCTCCGGACTGCCTCGGCTTCTCCCGCTATTCGCACACCTCTAGTCACCGCGGGGCCGCCTTCAATTGATACCTACCTACCTTACCCTTTCCTCCTCCAAATCCTTGACTCACTCACTCTCCCATTCTCCCCCGCAGCCGAGGCCAATCCCCTTCTCTCACGACACGCGCCCGCCCATCTGCTCTGCTTCAACATAGAGGGCTCTCCTTCAATGACGACGCCGTGAGTTCGTCCTTCGTCTCCAACTCTCTCGGACGCCCTCCGCAGCGGGATCCCGGTCTCTCCCTCCGTCCGTCCGAGCCTGCCTCCGAGTCCGAATCCTCTCTCTTCCTCGTGCTCTCCCGCTTCTCCCGCCTCTCCTCCATAGAAACCCGCTGCCCATCATGTCGTGGAAGGCTTCAGAGCGTCTGATGGACACTATCCGTCACTATGCCAGGTTTCCCGCCACTGGTGTGAGCTTGCGCCAGATGGTGCAGTTTGGCGAGAAGCCCTCGGTCGGTACGTTTCTGCTCGCTTCGGGTCCATTGAGGGCTCCCAGATCTTTCGCGGGTGCGCTGACTCTTGAATCTTCTCAGGAACTCTGTTCCGAGCTTCCCAATTCCTCGCCGAGGAGCTACCTATTCGCCTGGCCCACCGTGTGCAAGAGCTTGACGAGCTTCCAGATGGTCTCAATGAGATGCCCTCGGTGATCAAGGTCAAGGACTGGTACGCCCAGTCTTTTGAGGTATGCGCTCATGAGCCAATTCCTTAAAAGCGCCAAACTGACTTGGTCGCAGGAAATCACCCAACTCCCCCGGCCAGAGCTCCCTCAAGATGTACGCACCCGCCTCATGAAGCCCAGCAAGACCCTCGGCCGCCAGGCCTTCCGCCTCCCTCCCGCGACCCCCAACCCCTCAATTGACGAGGGTGAGTCTTCGGGTTGGGGAGGTCTCCAGAATAATGGAAACGGCAACGGAAGGAAGGCCGTGACGCGGCGTTACTTTGCCGTTGTCGACGACACGGGCGATTGGCCCGCCGACCTGCACCTTTACAACCAACGCTTCGCCCAGACTCTTCATGACATCAAGCGTCGCCATGATGGCGTCGTCACTACTATGGCCCAGGGTATTCTCGAGTACAAGCGACGTCGCCAGCGAATGCAGATCGACAGCACCATTCAGTCCTTCCTCGACCGCTTCTACATGTCTCGTATCGGTATTCGTATGCTTATCGGCCAACACATCGCCCTGACGGATCAGAGCCATCATCGCGATCCTACCTATGTCGGAATTATTTGCACAAAGACCAACGTCCAAGATCTCGCCCAAGAAGCCATTGAGAACGCCCGGTTCGTCTGTGAAGACCACTACGGTCTCTTTGAAGCCCCCAAGGTCCAACTCGTCTGCAACCCCAGCCTCAACTTTATGTACGTTCCCGGTCATCTGTCACACATGCTCTTCGAGACCCTCAAGAACTCGCTACGCGCCGTCGTCGAGACCCACGGCATGGACAAGCAGGCATTCCCTGTGACAAAGGTAATTGTGGCTGAGGGAAAGGAGGATATCACCATCAAGATTTCTGATGAGGGTGGCGGTATCCCTCGCAGCGCCATTCCTCTAGTCTGGACCTACATGTACACCACCGTCGATCGCACGCCGAGTCTGGACCCTGATTTCGACAAGAGCGACTTCAAGGCCCCAATGGCTGGATTCGGATACGGATTGCCCATCTCACGTCTATACGCGCGTTACTTTGGCGGAGACTTGAAGCTCATCAGTATGGAAGGGTAAGTTTACTGTTACACTCAGAGGCCCCATCATGACCTCCACTATTCCCCCGCATATGACGACCCAAGTTCATGATTAACACGCTCTCCAGATACGGCACCGATGTCTACCTCCACCTGAACCGCCTGTCCTCGTCGTCCGAACCCCTCCAATAGCAATTAGACGCCCCCGGCGCACAGAACCTTCAGGTTCCCCCTTGGGTTCTCCGCAAACGACTACAAAGCCGGAACCGGGAGGTCTCGGAACGGAAACAGGTGGGCGACGCCGAGGCGGTGGTCAACGCGCCCCCGCGAAGCAACTATACGAGTCCACAGGAAGTCTAATGGATTTTTTCTTGGAAAAGGGAATCATCGTCACCCGCGGCAGAACCGTGCGCCGGAGCAAAACACAGACGAGAGCAAAAAGACATGCTATATCAACATCAACAACAACATTATCAACTACTACTACTACTACTATAAACAAGACGAGGCGACCCAGGCATCCCAAGTCGCCACCGTCGATATGCCCACGGGAATACCATTTAAACCGGAGTGCGCAAGTCACCTGGATATTCGAAAGGGGAGGAATGCGACAACTCCAGCCGAACGAAGACGATGCATACAACCAAGATCACGGACGGCCCTTTTGGTTCACCCAACCTGAAGAACCGATCCGTGTACAAGCCGGTCTGTCGGCGAACCTCAACGCCCTGTACAGCCTGGCCAAGCGCGCTGTTACGCGCATGTTTGGGAAGTGAAGGAGCCCGAGCTGTAACATTGAAACAACTTCATGACATTATATCGGAGGATGATGACGGAATTTTAACGAGGTGGTGGAAGCTCATTGTATGATGCAGAGCAAATGAAGGGAATGGAAGAGGCATGAATGGATTGGAGGGGAGGTATTGATTGCGGGTGGCTCTATTGTTGGTAAAGCAGCATGCATGCATGTACATGGAACAAAAACACTACTACGGGAGTCTTGGTCATGGGTAGGAAATATCATTGCACTTGCCTTTTTTGGTTACTCGACGGAGAGTCTGGTTTGAAGTGAGCAAAGTGAGGCTCACTCGTATATTGGAAGAACAGAGTCGCGAGGCTTCAGAGAAACAATACAGAAGGGCGTATGCCCAGTGTTTGTTTTCGCTTCTGGCAAAGACATTTCGACAGCTGATTACATGTGCATTGTATCCATTTCAAGGAGCACAGTCCTCTTTGGATGGGCGTGCTTATACGCTATGTGATATCTTGCCACCTTGAAGAATCAGCTCAGTCACTCGGCGCCAGTGTAAGAATATATATGTATTTATAAAAATTAGTGTATTTCGTACACACGGCTCGCATGGAGCTCGCCAAGCTAATCAGCGTATATATATAATCAATCTGAACCGTACCTCTGTGTCACCATCCAGGCGACATTCACACTCTGACCTCACTCCTTTGCATAGCTAGGGAGAGAAGTATGATCCTATCAAAAGGGCTTCTCGCGCACTCACATAAGCCGTGCCTTATAGTCCGGGAATTCCCTAATCTTAAACCAGCCATTGGGCTGCAACGTGACGACCCGGGGAAGTTCCTCACGGAGTTTCACACCCGTGAGCTCACCGAGCTCCGCGACGTGATCAGCAGCAACACCGTAAAACAACCTAAGATACAGAGCCTCCCTGGGTAGCGTGTGGATGATGTTTAGAAGAGTCTCGTGCATCTGGATGGCGCACGTCAAGAGCTGGTGGAAACCAAACTGCTCACCTTCGGCATTCTCCCTCAGGAAGGGTGCCCAGTTGCGGACAGCGGCGATGGCCCTGTCGTGGATGATGCGTCCGGGGATCTGGTTCTCCTTGCCTTTTTCTTCCTCGTACTCGGGCCACTTGATGAAGGGGACCCGTAGCTTGATCAGGATGTTGTCGTTGTTTTCGTCGAATTTTCTTGACGCGCAGGTCCATTTGTGCTTGGCGTGAGTCCATGTGTAGGGAAGAAGTCCCATGATTAATGTTTCTTTCAAGGTGTTTTACTTGCCTGCTCACCTGCCGCCTTTTGGAACTGATGGGTTGCTCATATGAGTCGGGTGAATTAGTTTAATTGGAATAGGGGAGTTTGTGAATTGATGTTGCTTGGAATGATTCCGGATGACGAGCGAGGAGATGAGGCTATTTTAATTCCTTCGATCCAACCCTTGGTCAGTGTAAGTGGTTCACGATGGGAACAACGACGTCCCTTGGAGAAAGAGCCAAGTGGTGGAGATGTTCATGGACACAACAAAGGTCATCCTCCGTGCACATCATGATGATGCGAACAAGACGAAGAGGGAGTAAGACTCAAAGACCAACAGCTTTTGTTTGTCTTCCTAGAGTAAGTATTGACACTCTATAAGCTTTCAAAGACGGCCTTGGTTGTTCTACCCAACTAGCAGCATCTCATGAGGTGCATTGCCATCTCCGTACAACGAACCCTTTAGCTTATCCTATCCTAAAGAGAATCAATAAAATATAATAAAATGAGTAAAGGAGCTCTAAAGTATTACATCAATTAGATAGATCTTCGATTATTTTATATAAATTTAATCATTGTGCCTGGAGGGAGTTAGGTAACCCTCTTGCAAGTTCTGGTGGCTCATTTGTTTCTTGTGGTATGCCACCCCACATGTGGACTTGGAAGATCTTCACTGACGACAACTTCATGGGTATAAATCGCAAAACTATTCATTTGTTCCATTGTTACTTGGCTCTGATCGAATTCCATCCCTCGAGCCTAAAGTCCTTGCTGCTCATTGTAAACCTGCGATGAATATCATCGCTTTTCCCTGAATCAAATCTCGACTCCAAAACCATATCTGCGAATATCCTCCCTCAAATCACAACCCATCTAAAAGTCAGAGTCATCCGACTCGCAGTAGTGCATGCGGCGCTGACGATCAGCCTCGGGATCGAGATTCTTCGCCTTGGTCGGGACTAGAGCTGGCTGCTTCTTGATCTCCGACTGAGGAATTCGGAGCTACATTTTGTCAGTTCCTACCAAGACAGTCAACTTGTCAGATAGCTTACCTCGCTGGACTTGGGCCATTTGCTGCTCCCTCCTCGAGTGGCAGGCTCTGCATCGAGTGCGCCGGACACATCACTCCAATCTCCAATCAGGTTGGGGTTGCTGTATTCGCTCTTGTCGGCTGAAGACAAGGCAGATGCGCCGCTGCTAGACATGACGGTTGGGTTCTTGATGGCTTGATGCTTCTTGCCGGTAGGGTCCCAGGCATTGTACTGAACCTGGCGTGCTTTGGTCGCTTCCTCTCGGTCCTTTCGAACAGTGCTCGCAGTTGAAATACTTCCAGCACCTCGGAGGTGGGGTGGCAGTTCGGTGTGCTGCTTCAGGTTGGATGTCGCAACGGAGCTCACAACAGAGTTGGCTTTGGTTGACACTTTGCCTGCCAGGTGAGGAGGCAGTCGGGTGATGGTCGACATTGCCTCATCGGCAACACTGGCAGTGTCCCCGCCGACAAGAGACTGCGAGGAGGTCGAGCCATCACGGGTGAGCACCTCGGAGAGGATCTGATTAGCCCGGGTACCATCCGCAGTACTCTCCAATTCAGTCAGGCCGAGGCCACTAAGGCCGGTAACTGGGGCTCGTGGAAGATTGGTATCGCCAAAGAAGTCGGCGTTGGCAAAGTCGCGAACCCAGACACCCTCGTTCTCTTCCTCGACGGAAACGTGACCAGTCTCCAAAGGCGAGGGCGTAACGCCGGGCTCCTGGGTCTCGGTCCAGGCGGTGCATCTCTCACAAATCTAAGAAGTCAGTAGGCAGACAGTGACAAGGACCAAGAGACTCACGATTTCCTCCCGGCGAAGAGCGGCCTTGCTGAAGTGCTCGCGGGGCTTGATGAGGTCGCACACCTCGCAGCGATACTCCAACTTGTTTCCGGCGGAGTGCTCCTTACAAATCATTCCGCAATGCGCGGGATCGACGTTCTCGCCATTCTCGAGCTGCCACTTGACATTCTTCTGCTGGTTGTTGGAAAAGTCGGAGAGTGGCTTCCACTCTCCTCCGACCTTGCATCGGAATCTGGTGGGAGGCGCTCCCTGGGCTCGGCTGTACCAAAGAATCAGTAGGCCTTCTTTTCGTAGTCACTTCGCAGACTCACGGCTTATAGCCCCCTTTGTTTCTGTTGGGCATGGTGGAGGAGGATCGTCCTTTGCCAGAGATGGGGGTGGATGAAGGTATTGGCCTGAGGATGAAGGTATTGGCCTGAGGATGAAGATATTGACCTGAGGATGAAGATATTGACCTGAGGATGAAGATATTGGCCTGAGGGTGCGAGAAATGGTTAGAAAAGAGTTCGCGAGACTCAGGCCTGAAGAGGAAGCTGCGAGGGAGATATGTAAGAAGATGGAAGGGGAGTTTGCTTGCAGTGGAGGAGTTGAGGTGCGAGAGGGAGGAGGGCGGCGGGAAGGTGCAGCGCAGCGTGTTCCTGCTCAAGCACAAACAAAGGCAAATATGCTGCTGCCAGCCGTGATCAAGCACAAACCTGAAATAGACCACAGTAATGATAGGTACCTAGTTTCGCACCCGTCCTCTGCGAAGTTTGCGTGTGTGATAAAAATACCCGACGAGGGGGTTGTTGAGAGGTTGAAGACGGAAGAAACACTCGAGCAGAAGTCAACGCGCGCAGCAGGTTTTTGTAAGGTCTCTTTCCGACAGTGATTCAGTATCACTCGACAGCAGCTCCTTAGGTTTCTTTCACTGCTGTTGTTTATTTTCCGGGCGGGTTGGCTACGTTTGCTCTCTGCCGCTTGTGCCACTACCGGGAGGTGCATACACTATGACCACGAATTGGATCTGGCCTTGACTGTTGGATGCCAGTGATGGACGGCTGCTTGCATGTTGCGTGTGCTGTGTTGGTTTAAATTGCCGTTTCTGGTACGATAATATCTACAAAGGGAAACGGCGGCGGTTGGTTGCTCTATGTGCCGTTGTAGGCCGCTGAAGCTGCGATAACTTCAGATGAGCAGTTTCTCTGGCATATTTTTCCCATCCAGACATGAATATAGATAAAATCTATTTCGTCAATGCCTATAAATATCCTAAACTCTAGTCTTGGAATAGATACCTGGCTCTCTTATTATCATCATTATTGATCCCGGGTGATGGATGGAAGTAGGTTGGATATCTTCCAGGCGGCATCTATGGCACACCACATATTGCCTGGGTACTCATATCCAAGGCCATAATTAAATGATATTTCATTTAATAAGGGGGGGAGCCTCGGATTATGGGTTACACTGCACAGCTACTGTCAATACCGAACAGACGTCGTTTTGCATTTCAACAGTATCCATCCTTATTAGTGAGGCTCAACAGGCCGCAGATCCACAACCTGCATCATCCACGTGAGGCATCTCCCCAACCGTCACGCCCGAACTACTCAAGCCATCTGACGAACTACTCAAACTGACCATCATTTCCCAGTTACTGAGGCATCAGACTCTGTCGACACGAGACTCCATCTTCCTCCACCCTCACCGCTACCTACCCTATAGCACACCAAGAAAACGAGGCGTTCACCGCCCCAAAGGAACGACCCTTGGTTAGCTCGATGCACAAACCCCAGACGGCCACCTGGCATGCTTCTCGGCGACTCACGGATACCCTCGTCTAAGGCACGGCGCCTCTCCGCCGGTGGATTCCATGGACTCTCGGTGGCTTGGCTCGACCAACTACGCGAGAGCACCGGGCTTCTGGCTGGGACGAATGGATCCCCCTTCGGAGGGGGGATTTTGAGGAGGACGAACGAAACGTGAACTTTGATGCAGGGCTGTGAGACAGGAGAGCAGTCGGTCTGGCATATGGGTGCTGCGCTGCGTCTACCCGACCCCTCCGGGCTAGGCCATTGGTGTTTATGTCCAGGCTGGACGGGTTGGAGGCTGCAAGTGACCGACTCAGCAGGGAAAGCATGTGTGTGAACAAAGACAGTGATTCTTCATGCTGCCGTCACGCCATGTTGATGCAGTCATGTTGATATAGTCCTGCGAGGCCGGCACCGGGTAGACTGACTATTCGCTGCCAGACTATTTGTCTACAAGAGAACGGGGTCCCTTCCCATTACCGACTTTGAGCTTGGCGAACGGCCCATGTGCGGTGGATGGGATAGCTTCACCGGTACCCCACTAGGGACATGCAGACGCAAGCTGAAGAGGGAATAGGGAGGGCAGGGTCCAGACCGCAAGAACCTCTTTTTGTCAGAGATGGAGTTGCGGGTTTACCACTTCAGGATCAATCCATGGCTCGAGTCGACAAGAGTCATGCCCATCCTGGTTGATGGATCTGGGGTAACCAACTTTTTAGACATGCACGACTGCAAGCCGCCGAAAGCTAAATTGTCGACGACGGCGTGATGGACTCATACGAGATTTGGACATCATCAAGTTGGACGTTGAAAGTTTGTACAGCTGAGACAGGGAGCCTGCCGAGAAATCTTTGCTTCGAGACAATCCAGCTGGAGATGTTCCCCCCTTCCGAACCGACTTCCTGGTTTGCCCAGCCTGCGATGCTCCATGACAGCTCACTCCCCTCTCCACCGGTTACATACATCATCGGCTGAGATGGGGGTCAAACTGGGGCCTTTTCTTGCCTTGTTTCTTCCGCTTTTGACCATATCAAAACAGATCGACATCCCCCTCTGCAGTCGTGTCGCGTCTGCAGCGGGCATTGAATCAGTGACTTCACCACCACGACGATGATACCGCAAGGCAAGTGACAGGTGACCCCAAGTGGGCTGGGATCGACCGCCATGCTTTTCGAGGTGGACAGATGTTGCCACATTCGCACAATCCCACGCACAGCGCGCGTCTTAGCAGCGTCTGCCCTGGCCAATATCGAAATGCCAGCTCAAAGTACTGCAGGCTTTGCGTCTGGCACATGGATTAAGAAAAAGAGACACTATGTTAGGGATTCCTAAAGGTAGCTATTAAGATAGAAAGAATATCTAATATCTTGATTCTATTAGGATATTGTTCAAGAATCTTTATATTATTTTCCTTCCAAATTTTAAGAACACTGAGACTGGATCTTAGTATTCTGATGTCTATGACCGGTTAAGCGGATCTTCAGTAGGTGAGGCTCAGTCAATGGTCACTCCAATGGTCTCTCATCAGCAATGGAGGCGAACAGGACGCGTCAAGGGCCTTACTTGACGAACATGGGGTCAGATCTGGCCTTGAACTAGGCAAGGATTTCAAGAGACCCAACCGGGACGAGGTGCCAGAGACCCGAACTCCAGCAGTGAGACTTTTTCACCCCTGAAGTGCTGATCAAGGACTTGGCGGGGAGAAAAAGCATGAACGGTTTTTCCTCTGCTGAGGCATGTAGAGACGAGGTCGAGGTCCGAGGACGAGACTCTTGACGGTGCGGTTCGGGCGCTGCGCTAGAGTCAAGCGACTGGACAGCTCGAGGCTTGGCCGACGGCGCTGGTGGAGAAACTACACGGGGCGTCCCATCGGGAAGAACCCTTTGACGGCTGCACTCCACAAGTGTCAAGTCAATTGAAGAAGGTTTTTATTACTCTTGCGCAGCGTTGACCCAAGGCTGGGGCCTCGTGAGGAAAGGCTGGCGGTGGCAGGAAGACAGCCGAGGGCTGGGAACGAGTCAACATTGCTCGTGTGGCGTTGATTTGACCACGATATGAGGCGTCAGTTTTTCGTGTTGAGACGGACGTCCATGCGTCGCTGCAAGGGCAAAGTCACAAAAGAAAGCATGGGAAAGAGAAAACTCGGATTGGAGAGTGCTTAATTGCCCAGTGTGACAGTGACAATTGGTGACGAGAGAGATGGAGGGGACGATGTAATGGCGACGGCGTTGGAGCTACTGCAACTGAGCCATCACAATCAACGTCAAGGCACAAATTTCAGGCACAGCACATAACATCAAAGCACAGAATTTGATCACAGATAGCAAAAAGGCACGAAGAAGCAAATACAGACCCACAAACGACGAGAAAGCTGAGAAATCAACGGCGGCAATTCCCATCTCATAGCCTCTCCCCCAGCCTCAGTGCTTCTCCCACTCTCTGAGAGGAAAGGACCCCATCAGATACGACATGACCTGCCGGGCCTCAACTGTAATCCCACGCAGGGTTCTCTTATTAGAGCAATACTGATCCCTTCAGCCACCATCGCCAACCCCTCAAGCGGCCGGCTGGCAAATGCGCGCGAACGGGCCTGCCAGAGATCCTACGCGCCCAAGTTGCTCGCATCATCTGTGCATGCGGCCGGCCGGCTTGCTATGCTGCCATGTCGCGCAGGGAGCTTCCTGGACATGGACCGCGATATGACGCTGCCGCAAGCCGCAAGGTGACGTGAGAGCTTTTGATGGGAACTTTGCAACTGGGGACTATAGGGTCATCGCATAACATTCAGACCCCGCCTGCTCCCTCAGGTTCGGCTCTGTCAATGGGCTGCATTGTGCTGCGAGGCTGGGTTGACAGGCGCGCAATTGACAAGGCAAAGCAATGCGGGCGGTTCCTGAGGAGCTGCCGCGTTTCATGACGGGGCATGGTTGGGCAGTCTGCTGTGTACGGAGCACCACCGACTTTGAAGGGAGGCATCCAATGCGCGCCAGAATCAAATCAAGAGGGGGAGGGGGGAACACCTAGACACCCAGAAGAACAGAAGGGAGGGAACAACAAAACGGCTCGCTGCGAGAAGGATCGACGCCTAGGGCGTCCACTGCGTTGGGGGGATCTGGGTTGGGCCAGGATAGCTATGGGCTTCTCGAAGCTCTCACTCAGCCCTTCCTGACACCGGGCAACCCGGGGGATGCTACGGTAGAGTGTCATCGTGGAGAGCTCGTCTCGCGTTTTTCCCAATACTAAGAGGCAATCTCCGTTCCCCGGGCCCCTGTACTTGTCTTGCCCTTTGCGCTGGAACCGATTCCGCGGGCATCGTGACAAAAAGTCCAGGGTCGGAGTAACTGCCTTGAAGGGCACGCAGGCACGCACGGCATGCACAGTATTCGTTAATATTCACGTCACGTCACACGTCCTTGACAGACAGACGGGTCGGGCTGAGTGTGAGGTGCGGGATGGATTGGATGAGACGGCTGGACGGGACCCAAAGGGAGGGGGGGAAGGGGGTTTCAAGATGTCTGGTACCTGCAGCAGCCTCTGGAAGGTACCGAAGCCCACACGCATATCCACGCACAGAATCAAGTACCTACCTGTGAAAGCCCGTCCAGTCCGTCCCATCCAGCGGTTGGTCCCTGGCAGCGGCCCCACACTCCGGC
This sequence comes from Fusarium duplospermum, assembly GCA_003946985.1. NCBI lineage: Eukaryota > Fungi > Ascomycota > Sordariomycetes > Hypocreales > Nectriaceae > Fusarium > Fusarium duplospermum. Next base: position 81,991 of record NKCI01000011.1, on the reverse strand, counting down.
CGTTGGCTCGAGGGCCCGGCGGATTGGCGTCCTTCTGGGAAGAAGAAAGCACACCCAAAGATTTGCCGTGAAGGATGGGAAGCACAAGATTTGACATGGGGGAGTGAAAATTCAGACATCCCCTGTGAGTAGTTAGCCTGTTTCTTTTCGGGCCAGGCAAGTCGGGGATCTGTACCTGGTTGTTGGTAATGGATTTGCCACACAATTGAACCCGTCTTGGGTCCGGATGGACAAACCCGTCCTGACAGCTCCGTACAGTACCACATCGTGATAACCAACTGTACCCGTCGTTTGTTCTGGCAGCTTTTTGTCGCTACAATATCTGATCCGAATTAATGAACACCTGGACCCTGACGATGTCCTGCATACCCCTGCAGAAGGAAAGGGCAGGAGATTGTCCAAGCACTCTGTGTGCGGCCGAGCGAGAGCCGGGTGAACTTTACTCTCGTGATCGACCTTGAAGTAAAAAAGGGTCCCATGAGGCGGGAGCTTCATAATTCGGCAGAAATAATACACCCGTGACACAACTGGAGCTTCTACACAAGCTTCAAGAATAGGTCCATAGAGTTTGTAATCGCCGTAGATGCGTCGCCTTCATAGCCACCACAAGAGAGGGGAAACATGGTCGTGATGACCTTAACAAGACTTCCTTTTAACTCGTTCATCGGGAGGCCGCTCAAGAATGAAGCATAAAGAAAGCATCGAGCACCATCGCTGTCACCCACAATGACCACACCTGTTGAAGTCATCCTTCTTAAATTCACCCTCGCTGGAACAGCACCATCACACCATGGCTTTCCCTCACACAGGAGAAACGATTCCTCCCATATTATTAAGTGAGGTACCCTTTCGGGCGATGCTGGGTAAGCAACTCCATGGAAGTACGGATAGTGTTTGGTTATTTGCTCGCGCTTCTTCGCCAGGAATTGGAATACTGACGATGTTCCTCTTTATCATGCTGCTTCTCTTCTCGTCCATGCAGCCTCGTAAGATGCCTCGATGTATGTGATGATCTTGAACCCCGACTTTTGCGTTTCTAGTATCTATATACTAATTTCTTTCGTCTTCGTCCTCCAGCAGCCGATCAGAACACGTGTATCATGTGTGCCGGGCTCGATGACCTGCTGGTCTGCAAGTTTGCCCGAGGCTTCGTCGTCATATCCATTGGATGCTCAATTATAGCTATTGTACAAGGTTCACTGCATGATCTCAACACGTCCCATTTCGCATTCATGGCAGCTGGTGCTGCTACAACTGGATACGTTACTACATGCTACCTCCGCCAGACCTGTGACGGTTTTCATCGTCCTCAAGCCAGATGATGAGATGATATGGGAGTAGGATTTAGAACCAGGTTCTATGGGTGACGGAAGCTCCCAAGGATATCAAGAGGATTACTAAACTACTCATAAATATTATGCATGAATGTATCGAATATAATAAGATAATCTAATAATTGAGAGCAAATTTATTTATTCTTACTGTACACTATTGATCATCAGAGGAGAATAAGCTGATAGGTTTGTCGGATGGTTCCTTGAGAACTGAAGCCGACAATCCAAGGCGACGTCAATTGCATAGCATAAATCGCACTAACGGACTTTGTACACGTGTGTGGCAGGGGTTCGCGTGTTTCGAAAAAAAGGCTACCTACCAAACCCATCGCCATCTTTTATGTACTGTGCGCCTCCAACAAACCAAACCAAGCCCGTCGCATGGAAATGTTCCCGCTCGGTCGCCGGCGTTGGCTACTATTCAAGCCGGACTCTTTCTGTTACTCGTTTACTGACTCTCCAGCGTGTTTCGTCATTCCAACGGCCGGCGACGGAGCCCCCCTCCCGGAGGCGAGTTTCCTCCCCCTCTCTCGTGTTCCCTGTCCCCTCCCCCTTTTTCTTCTTCTTCTTATTCCCAGGTCCCTGGACGGGATCGCAGGGCACGTCCCGAAAGTGAAAAAGAGAAGAAAGCGTCGAGGCTAGACAGGCAGTTTGATTACCTTGTACACTCCCACCCCCGGCCGGCCGCCCCGGCCGCTGGAAGACGGCCTCCGCACGCACCAAGCAGCCAGCCCACGAGGGCTCTAAAAAGAGAAAAGGAAAGAAGAAAAGAGTGGAGGCGGAGGGGGGCGGCCCCGGGAAGCCCATTTCATGCGACCCAAGGCGCCGAGGCAAAGGGACCCCGTTCTTCAAGGCCCAAGAGGAAGGCTGGCTTGCTTCGCTTGGACGAGGCGCCGCGACCCGCGAAGCGCCAGAGGCTGGGTAGCGAAAGGATGAGAAGACCTCACGGCGTTTAGATGGCGCTCTTGACGGCCGCGTCAGATTCCCACCAGGCTGTGCTGAGAGTATTGGTTCGTCAATAGGACGCTTTCACGACGATGGGGCAAAGAAAGAAGCAGGGGGAGTAGAGCAGGTTTTTGATAAGCTCTGTCTGCCGCGAGGCCACGAGTGATGGCCGAGGCTGAGGGTGTGGCAGGGCAGCGCGTGTGGGTTCATCCTGAGAACGCGCCTGTTAGAGTGCGCGCGTCTTGCATTTCTCCATCATCAACCCTCGTCCATTCGCCCTCTCACTGACACTCTTGTCCTCGATGTTTATCAGCCGTAGAGCCGCGAGGTCTTTGTATGACGAAGTCGGACATTATCCACTTCGTATTTCTATTATCGTCTTCGGCTTTGAGAAAGAAAAGCATGAAATCAACTGGTCCCGGGACCCCAAGATAGATTTGCTCATCTCTCGAGGCCTGGCGCCCCCAGACAAATCTCCCCTGCCCTGTCGATTATGCAGAAGACGCGGCTGGCGGCATTTCAAGGGACCAAGCCCCGAAGTCTCTCTCTCTGTTCTTCAACGGGGAAATAACAAAAACCAAACTAAACACCGGGGTGGTAATTGCTCTTGTTTTTTTGCCCCCAAATTAACAATAAATTACGATACCCTTTCACGGAGCCAGCCCAGAAAAGAAGAAACGAAAACAAGACGTCCATTACAAGAGGCAAGGCGCCCCGCGACGCCGGACCCGCTGGCGAGATTGGGCACCGGGGGATGGATGCCAGTCTTTCTTGTGTCTTGACGTCCATGGCGGCGTCCCGTTGGCGATTCTGTAGAGGTCGGCAATGATTGACCACCTTTCTGCGACACCGTCACGCCGGCGCCCTTGTTGGGATGGATGATATTGGATCCTAGCAACCTGAACCTGACTGACCTGGACGGGCGGCGGGCCTGGGCAAAGCTTCAAGTCTAGGGGGGCTAGGGTATCTTGTCCCCCGGTGCTCCTAGCTAAACCCAGGCCATCTCTTGACTACCTATCCGTCTCCCAATCGTTCTGTCATTCAATTCATGCTAGTCCAGTAGCGAAGTTGCGAGAGTCGTCCATTTGGGATCACGGAGACCATTCAACATGACTTGGTAGCCCAAACAAGTACCCCCGTGATCGGTCCCCATCCCATGCCATTCGACGTCTGCCATTCCAGCCCATACCAACGAACCAGCCAGTCCCATCCAAGCCCAATCGACCACAAGACACGGTAAAGTGCGTACCGTCCGCCATCCCTCTAGCGGCCCTCTGACCCTGTGTGTGTGTTCTTCTGACCCTCCCTTGGGGCACCTCACGCACACTGGCAGGTTCCCAGAACCTTGCACACCCTTCTGTCTCTTCTCTGTCGCTGTCCCATCCTGGTTCTTCATTCTTTTCATCTGCGACAGTTGAGAAGCACGCACACACAATATCGTACAGCAATCCTTGGGGAATTCCCCACGTACCGTAGCTTTCTGCGCCTCTTGACTCCGATCTGGTCATCTCCTTCCTGTGTGCCCTTCTCCCTGTGCACATCTTTGCATTGTAGATTTTTGCCTGCATGCTTATGCTTACCACGAATACGTGCTAGAGCATATCATGATATGCTCGGGGAGAGGGTAGAGAGTACTCCGAACTTTCTCCCCCCATTGTAAGTCGTTGCGCGACTCGGGACCCCAAGGTTTGTCAAGGGCCTTGGCTCTTTCGTCCGTACCGCACTCCAGGGCCTTGCCAGCCAGCCTTTCAAGAGGCAGCTCTCTTTTCTGCCGGGACTGTCCATGGCCCTCCCGTCTTCTTTCTCAGTGCACACACAGTGACTGGGGGTGTCGAGTTGCACCAACCGGATGGCGGGTACGTACCCTGCCTGCCCGGCGGGGCCCTGTTTTTTTCGTTGCTGGGTTTTCCATTTTCTGACCAGGGCAACTGAAAGTGGACAGCCCCGGCCCCCCCAGCCCAGGGCATGTCCCAATCATCAGGCCGCTGTCCACGTACAGTGACAAAGTGTTCGAGAGGCTGTACACCGGGCCAATAGAGAGGGTACATGCTCTACCAGCCTCTTTTATCACAGAGCCCCAAGTCTCGCCAAGGTCCCCGCTGGCAGCTCTCATGTACCTCTGACCTCGAAACCTCCTATCCCATCCCATTATCCCCCATCATCCCAGCCCAGACGGGGGCTCCATTGCTTCTTTTCCATCCTTTCCTTTCCTTGCTGCACTCCACTATCCACCGATGCCATTGATCCATTGTCCACGCCCCCCCCGTCTCACATCTCGACGCCTCTGGCCCTCTTGCTCTGGCTTCTGGGCCATTTTGGGCTTCTCTGGGGGGTTTTCTCTTGCTCTGCCTCTGCCTCGCTGCGCTCTCTCCCTCGCTCTTTCTCACCTCACCCCATTCATTCGTCTACTCTGCTCACCTGCGTCGCCTTTCCCTCTCTTCTTTCTCTTCCTCCTCCTCACCTCTCTCCACCACCCAAAAACCAACAGCATCTCTTCGTGTCGCTGCTATTATCATCATCGGCAGTTACTCGCTGAATGTTGGTTCTTTATTTCCTCTTGAATCATCCACATCCACCCTCATCAATACTGTACACAGCGGGAGCTTCGCTAGGATCCATTGAAGCAACTCACTAGTGGCCTGAGGATCCTGCCCCGATCGGCAGGTTCAAGCCACTCCCCCCCCTGGACCTGGGCAAGAGCTTTCCCTCTCCTTTTCGTTAATATCGACTCTATCCACTCTGCAATCACCCTCACTTCAGTCACTCCTTTTGCCCTTCCTGGACCCTCTGGCGAGATCAACTCTTTTCGACGCTCACTCTCCATCATCTTGAGCTACTCTTAACACTTGCATCCCTTTTCCTCGATCCAACCGGTATCCATCTTCAAACCGTTCTACCGCCGCCACCACCCTTTCACCTCACTGTAACGATTTACCAGCACCACCACGAATTCCGCTATTACGACTGCATTTGCTTGCACGCACGCCCTCAGCTCGCACGCTCGTCGTCATTCTAATCACAACTTGGTCAACCTGAATGCTCCGGTAAATCGGTCTTTTGCTCTTTGATAGAGCCTGTCTATCGCTTCAGGCCTGGATTAGGTATTGTCTACCGCTGCTGGTCAATGTCGGGAGCCCTTGGAGCCAATCCCTAACGCCGTTCCCCAGGATCTCAGCTCTCACTCGCGTGTCACAACATCTCGAGGTAGACTGTATCTTGATCACAGCCCGACAAAATGACTGTCACAAACGACTTGACTCATCGGAGTCCTTCGGGCCACCAGCTCGCTCTCGAGGACCGATTTGAAGTTTTGAAGGAGATTGGTGATGGTAGCTTTGGTAGCGTCGTTCTTGGAAGGGTCCGGACAGCGGGTGCCAACGTTGCCCGCCGAGGGACTGTGGTAAGTTTCACTCGATGCGCGCCCTGCGTTGTGTGACAGCACCCGTAACAGTCATTTAGGTTGCCATCAAGACCATGAAGAAGACCTTCGAGTCAATAACGCCCTGTCTGGAGCTCCGAGAGGTCGTCTTTCTCCGCACCCTCCCTACGCATCCTCACCTCGTCCCCGCCCTCGACATCTTCCTGGACCCCTACAGCAAGAAGCTGCACATCTGCATGGAGTACATGGAGGGTAACCTCTACCAGCTGATGAAGGCCCGCGACCACAAGTGCCTCGACAATGCCAGCGTCAAGAGCATCCTGTTCCAGATTATGCAGGGCCTCGAGCATATCCACTCCCACCACTTTTTCCACCGCGACATCAAGCCCGAAAACATCCTCGTCTCCACTTCCTCCCACAGTGAATCCAGCAACTCCTTCCGACGATATTCAGCTCTCGTGACGCCTCCCTCCACGCCTCCCACCTACACCGTCAAGATCGCCGACTTTGGTCTCGCTAGAGAGACACACTCGAAGCTTCCCTACACCACTTACGTTTCCACAAGATGGTACCGAGCCCCCGAGGTTCTCCTGCGAGCGGGAGAGTACTCTGCTCCCGTGGACATTTGGGCTGTTGGTGCCATGGCTGTTGAGATTGCCACTCTCAAGCCGCTGTTCCCCGGTGGAAACGAGGTCGACCAGGTTTGGAGGGTATGCGAGATCATGGGTAGCCCTGGCAACTGGTACAACAAGTCTGGTGCTCGTGTTGGTGGAGGCGATTGGCGTGAGGGTACCAGACTCGCCGGCAAGCTGGGTTTCTCGTTCCCTAAGATGGCTCCTCACGCCATGGATACCATCCTCCAAACACCACAGTGGCCCACCGCTCTGAGCCAGTTCGTTACCTGGTGTCTGATGTGGGATCCCAAGAACCGTCCGACCTCCTCTCAAGCTCTCGCTCACGAATACTTCCTCGACGCCGTCGATCCCATGCGCCCCAAGTCTTCCGCCTCTAGAATCCTCGGACGCAAGCAGTCTGACCTTGGACGTAGCAGCAAGGACTCGTCTACTACTCCCACCTCCACAAAGCAATCTTGGTTCCGCAAGTCGCTCATCGGTCGCTCCGAGAGCTCCGACCTGGCCACCGTGCAAGCCCAGGTCAAGGATGCGTCTGCTCCTCGACCTGCTCCAGTACATACCTCATCGACTACCGAAGTGCCTTCAAACGCTAAGCCCCGCCCAGCGGCCGGAAAGAGAACTACTTGGACCAACGGCCCCTCGAACGTCGCTCCCATGCCCATCCTACCCACGATCAGGCCCATCTCGCCGGTCCCCGATGCTGTAACTGCCCGAGCCAACAACGGTTACAACGACTCGTACGCTAATGGACATGGCCAGGGGAAGACCAAGAAACTTGGCCGGCAGCTCTCTGTCGCTTCGAGCACGAACAACTACACCGAGATGCACCGACAGCAAGCAGAGCGCGCCCTCAATGGAAATTCGGGCCTTGCGTCGCCACCCAGTGGTCAAAAAGAAAGCTTCTTTTCACACCTTAGGAAGCGTGCCAGACGCTTCTCAGGTCGACACCAAACACCCGTTTCCCCTTCATACGATGATCTGGAAGCTCAAGCTGGATGCGGCCCTTGGGCTAGCAACCGGTCGTCCATGGTTATTGACCAAACACAGCAGCAGGCTCCCATTCCCAAGTCAGAGGTCTATGAGTCCTTGGATAAAGCCCTGCGGGATGTCCAGAACAATCTCGACTCGCGTCCACCTGTACCGCCCGCCCATCAGCTATCGCCTACGAGCAACCTCAAGCGGCATCACTCGCTACCTCACCACCAAGCTAGGTCAGTCGACAACCTGATTGGCGCCGCCCGAGGTGGTCCCATCTCGAGCCGAACACGACGAGCACAGGCCACGCATGGTGTGCATCAGTACGAAGCCCCTGATGAGGAGGAGGAACTGTTGGATGAGGCTCTTACCTCTACCCAACGTGCGATGAAGCGCATGGAGCAGAACCCGAACAAGCCTCTCCGCCAGTCTGCTAGTAATCTGGGTTTGATGAACCCGTACCCAACCCCTTCGCCCTCGGCTAGTGGCAACCAAGTTCTCTTTGGTGACGGCAATGAGGCCGTGACACCCAAACCACTTGATCTGCACAAGAAGTCCGAGGGCCAGTACAAGTGGCCAACGCCCCCTTATGAGGAGAGCGAGTGGGCAGCTTCAGCAGCGGCCAGCATCTGGGCAGCTGGCAACCGTTTCTAAGTTATAAGACCGGTACGATTATGTCCAGTGGTGTGGCAAAAGTTCTTTGGTATCTATCGACTCGCATGGTCATGGTGTTTGGTGTTGGGCAAGATACGCAACTCTCTCGTTTTGCTCTTTTTCGTCGTTACGTGGGCGGTCCTTTTTTGATTTTTGGGCATCAGGCTTGACTATACACACTTTATTCCCCCTTTCGATTCAGCAGGTTCGACGTTTCACCAAATACCCGGCCGGATTTTGCGCCGCCTTCTGCATATTACTTATTACTTCTTCTCTATCCCTCCCTTTTCTGAAACATTTTGCTCTTGTTCGTTTCATCCACCTTTGAGTATCAAATACCCCTTATAGACCGACACAGGCGAACTACGCCACTATCTGCTTGAAGCAATACCGCATATCACTGGACCAATTTCTTTCCTTTGTCAACTACCTACCTATTATATAAGAGGGACGGATCGGAGTACGAGGTGCTTGGGCTGCATATGAACGGCCATTTTCTTTGTCACATGTTGGGATATCTCATCTCTTGAGCGCACAAAAAGGGTCAAACAGGACACCTCCAGGGAGACAGGAAGGAAGGGGGTGAAGGAGGGAGGACAAGTCCAACGTTTGCTTATTGAAGAATGTTGTAAAAAAAAGTCAGCGATCATTTCATTACGCATCTTTCTGTTTCGTCAGTCAACGCATTCGGGAGACTGCCAACCGAACCGAGCGAGTACCTAGATGGGAGTTTTGATACCTTGGCCATGAAGCTGGCCTCTGACCAGTTTGCACTTTACTTTTACGACAAGAGTATATAATCAGGTAGTTGATGCCCCACGGGGGAGGCTGGTGCCTCGATGGATGGATGCATGGTGTGGTGACGGGATTAATCAATGGAGATGAACTATGACTTGTGTTGCTACTGTGACATGCAATGGCTATCCTGATTGGTGTTGTTTTTGTCATTGGATTCGTGACTGTGCAAGGTTTAGTGGCGGCTACGCCGTGGAAAGGATGTTTAACCGAGTGTCTCGAGGTGGAGAGAGCGGTTGAATGTTGAAGAATGCATTGGCGCCGTGTCGGGGGCTTCTTCTCCCTTGTCGAGTGGGGGATGAGGTGACGAAAATAAAGTCACATTTGTTCTGAGCGGGGGAGGCAAAGGAGAGAAATGAGGGTTGGTGGGAGATGAAGTGGCTTGATGATGGATATGAGATGAGGGCGTATGTCTCGGGGAGAGGAGTGAGAGTAGATTTGGTGATTGTGCGGTCTTGTGCAAGGTTGAACATTTTTATGAGATCCATTGTATGGAGTATTTATCCAGATCCAGAGTGAGACATAATAGTTCTACTTTTGGAATACGACTTGAGTCTGAGGGTCTAGGCTGCCATTATTATCAGTTGGGATCTATAAACGGAGTCGCAGACGTGCGTCACTAGCTTGACGGGATTCAGGTTCAGCTTCAGCCTAGAGTTGGGGACCCGTTGATGCGACGTCAAATGGCGAGGTTGAGGTCGATGTTATGGGGGGTTAGGTAGGTTAGGGGCGTCACGTGTTTGACCAAGGAAGGGAATAAGGATGGGATGGATGGATCTCGACGCTTACCTTAGGCAGCACCATTCGCTCATCCTGGTAAGCGGAGCTGAAACGACGACAGAAGCCAACATTTGACCGACAACTGACGACGACTTGTCTTTTTGGGGGGGAGTATCTTTTAAAAACGTGTCATCTTGTTTTGTTGATGGGCTTCTCTTTTTCTTGCCATCCTTTACTATCTATCTCTCTTTTGAAGAAGCCCGTGACGATTGGGGTTTCAAGTTTGAGCGGAAAGTGTCAACTGATGAACGGACCGTCGACTTGAGTGAGACGACGTGGTTTCTCTCGATTAAAACCTCGCCTCGCTTCATCTTTTCAACAACTCGTTCGACCATAGACAGACCCTTTCGGCAATTACTTGGGTCCGTTTCGCCACCGCTAGCTCACCATCTCCTTTTTCGCATCCCCGCCACTTGAACCTCCAACGGTCAAGTTTCTGCATCGCGGGGGAGGGGTTAAACGTTTTGGGCGACAGGAGAAGGATGGTAACGGCGCATGTGAGACCGAGGGAGTGAAAGCAAAAAACCGAAAAACTACAGGCTAGTATACTCTATCTGTCGATAAAATGGCCAACATGATCAACCTCAACATGCCGCTGCGCACCAATGCCAGCAGCCGCCGCAACCAGGAGAGTAGAAACTACTTTACCAGCTACACGCCTCCCAGCTCGACAGAGGCCATCAATGGACCTGTCAGGGAGCCTGTTAGGGAGCAGCCGCCCTTGAGTGATCGGTTGATTGTGGGTGTTGACTTTGGCACTACCTTTTCTGGGTGAGTATCGATATACAATTGGTAACTGGGCTGTATCATGTTGACCTTTACTTAGTGTCGCGGCTGTCTACACATCTACCCCCGATGATATAGAAATCATCAAGACCTGGCCTGGCGGCAACGGCATCACCTCGGACAAGGTCCCCACGGAGATTGCCTACGACTACCCGCCCAACGCACCTCAAGGCACCGACCCCTCGGTGAAATGGGGTTTCCAGTTCAAGCCAGAGGAGTCGAGGCTGCGCTGCATCAAGCTCTTCCTCGACCGCTCCCAGAAGCTGCCCTTTTACGTGAGCCCGCTCGACACGGCGGCGCAGCTGAAGCGGTTCAACAAGAATGTTGTTGATGCTGTGAGCGACTACTTGACGCAGATTTACAAGCATACTATGGATACGCTTACGCGACGATATGGCGAGTCGTTTATGGCGTCTACAAAGGTCGAGTTTGTACTGACGTGTCCGGCTGTTTGGAGTGATGCTGCCAAGAACACGACGCTTCAGGCTGCAGAGCGGGCTGGTATGGGTAGTAGGTCTGAGATTCAGATGATTAGTGAACCTGAGGCTGCGGCTGTATACACGCTTAAGGCTATTCAGCCTAATCATCTGAACGTGGGAGACAACTTTATTGTCTGCGATGCAGGAGGTGGTACCGTCGAGTGAGTCTAACTCATACCCGTCAACCTTCACCCCTAACCTCTCATAGTCTCATCGCCTACAAGATCATGTCCCTCAAGCCGCTCAGGGTTGAAGAATCTGCCGTGGGAACAGGAGGCTTGTGTGGAAGTGCCTTCTTAAATTACCGCTTCGAGGAACATGTCAGGGGCCGACTTGGACAGACTCGGTTTGACGAGATGAAGACAAAGAAGGGCAAAACTTGGCAGATGGGACTTCGATATTTTGAGGAGTTTGTGAAGCGCAACTTTAACGAGGATGAGCATCAGGAAGTCAACGTCCCGTATGTATACCTCAACCTCATTTTTGCGATTTTGCTGACTTTTTAGATTCCCTGGTCTTCCTGATGATGAAGAGGCTGGCTTGGACTCTGGGTTCTTGGTCATGACGGGAGAACAGATCAAGGACATCTTTGAGCCGGTGGTGAAGGAGGTATGTGACCTCGTGCAAGGCCAGGTTAGCAATCTCCGATCAAAAGGTGGTATCGTCTCGGGTATCGTGCTGGTAGGAGGTTTTGGCCAGAGCGACTACCTATACCGTCGTCTCAAGTCTCACTTCACAAGTGCCGCACCGCCACCGTACAGTGAGCGACCGACACACGCAAACGCAAATGCCACGGAAGAGATGGGATCTATCGAGGTTATGCAGCCTGTGTATGCTTGGACGGCGGTGGTGCGAGGTGCTGTGCTGCGAGGGTTGGAGGGTAACATGGTCATCTCGCGCAAGTCGAGAATGCACTATGGAACATCGTACGCGACTGTGTACGATCCCACAAAGCACTCGGTTAGTGAGCGGTACTGGTCGCCGCTGTGGGAGAGGTGGATGGTATCTGACCGGATGCAATGGCACATTGCCAAGGTAAGTTCACTGTATAATGTTGAACAGTCATCACCTGCTAACACGACTCAGGGCGAGGCCTTGTCACCACTTGCACCTATCGCATTCCACTACACACGCAACTTCCGTCCAGGCCAGTCCCTCATAGTAACAGACGACCTCATCGCATGTGACGCCGACGAACCCCCAGCAGCCTACACACGCGACCTGATCCACGTGTGCACACTGACAACAGACCTCAACGCCGTTCCAAGAAGCATGTTTACTCGCTTGACAACGACAAGAGGCGTCGAGTTTGACAACCTCGATTTCACGCTCGAGATGAAAGTCGAGAGTGCTGGGTTAGGCTTTGAGCTTAAGGCTGACGGGGTGAGATATGGAAGAGTCGAGGCAGAGTTTCACTGAGCTGGCGTCGAGGGATTTTGTGTATAGGTATATAGATGGAGTGGTGAGTTGGGATATGTATGAAATGGGATTAGTTAGATGTGGATATAAGAGGTGTTTGTTGTTGGGAGTTGAAGCTATTCAAGCATCAGCTTTGCATATGGCCCGATAGCTGTGTATTGTCTATCGACTCAAGCTATTTTAACCTTGAAATAGACTTGTTGGCTCTGTCGCTGGCAAGCTCTTTATTTTGACTCTGCCTTTACGACTCGGCTCTTGTCGAGGAACTGATCCATTAAGAAACTAGGCTTCTGGATCAAGAGTAGGCAGGGCGTGATTTATCAGAGGGGAAGGGAGGGTCAAGTACTAGGAGGTTCCACTGACAAGGCAACCAGGAACTTGCGAACTAGTGTGTGAGTTGTTCCCTTGGGTTGGGTTAAAATTGCAGTGAAAATTTTGGGGTTACACACAACCTCAGGTGCAAGCCAACATGCAGGCTGACTGGGTCGCACCGGGGTGCATCTCAGTGTGTGTTAAAATTGCAGTGAAGGAGCATACCAGGCACTGGGCTTGCTATAAGCATAAGCACGAGGGTGACAGCGGCTTTGTACAGTATTGGGTTTTGATACCACCATGTATTGATAGCTGTATCTTTTGCTGATGTGGCTGACGGTCTGTTGTGGACTCGTCATTGGAGACAATGATAATAATAATGAGGATGATCCTGTAAGGTACCTAGCTGTGAGTCTGGTGTAGGGTTTCACGAACTGCACGGCATGAGATTTTCTTCATGGGTTGCTCTGGAAAACTCCGTGGTGTGGCATAGTGTGCACCAAGGCCGTCGCTCCCTCAGATGAGCCTGGAACCTGTTTACCTTCTCTATCTAGGAACGGAGTGACTATAGTCTGAGGGCTTGTATAAATATTTCTTCAACCGGTTGGCTCTCTCTCGACATGGCTTCTTTGTTTCTGGGTACTCTCCCCAGTCACTTGTTCTCAGAGGCGGTTCAATGAGAGCACTCCTGGAAGCCTAACTGCGAGACAGCCGGTCTCCCCTTTTGTCAAGCACGTAGGCTTTCTTGGGGCAGGTTAAAATCGCAGTGAAATGAGATTCGACCGCGAACCATTGCCTCATGCAATGTTGCCTTGGCCACATTGGCCCCTTAGGGAGGGTTAAAATTAGAGTGCAAAAAACAAAACACCACCACGCATATACGCATGCAAAATTTGCTGCCTTTAAGCGGAGATCGTCGCAGGGCAGGTGAAGGCCGATGTGTGTCTATGAGTGCTCTCTTGGGCAGCGAAGGCGTGGTCTGCGACCACCAGGCTGGCAAGGTTGCCTCGAGCTCTGGAGGCTCCAAGGGAGTGCTGAAATGGTAGTGAATCGGTGACCGCAGAACCACAAGCTTGGGTGTTTGCATAGATACCTACATGCAGATGATTGTGCCCATGTTGGGATTTCACAACATAGGCAAAGCATGAAGAGCGACAAGACGGGTTATTGCCCCCCGAGTTAAACTTGCTGTTTCCTTTGTCTATACAGGTTGAGACTATACGAGAGCAAGAAGTCTTATGAGTACGCCCAAGACTTGACTTTCTACTGAGCCTTGATATTCCTATTGTCAGTGATTTATTCTTAGACGTGACTCAGCAGTTCCAAGAGAGCCTTCTTGGCGATGCAAGCATAAACCTGCCAGGAGGTGTAGGAACATCGCCTTGGGCGGCGTTAGAAATGTAGTGAAGGGGCCTGGCCACTCTGCCGCAGTTGCATAAGCAGTCTTGGGAACTTGGGTGAACAGGCTGACATGGATCCAGTCAGTTGAGCATTAAAGACTCTCAGGGCAAGTTAAAATTGCAGTGAAGATTTTTGAGGCCATTGACTGGCCGCAAGGCAAGCCAGAGATGGGCACTCAGAAGCGCCAATAGTGTAGAGCTAGTGAAGAGATAGAAGAGGTCTTGGAGGATCCGCAGTTCCTACCGGATGTGCTGGGTCGATAAGGTAGTGCTGGTTGCACAGAGAAGAGTAACAAGGTCACTGTTCCCTGAGTCAACCCGCCTCCTACTCACCCCGGCTCTCTGCCCAGGTGTCTTGCTTCTGGTTTTATTTTCAGAAAACCTTTCTTGGAGAGGGTTGAAAAAAGGGCCTTCTGGCAAAGCGATGTAATTGTGAACTCGTTGGTTAATGGAGGAGCGTCCCCTTGGGTTGGGTTAAGAACGCAGTGAAGGAAACTTTACTCCCGCATTTCCAGTCGTGGTCGTCTTGCACAAGCTTTGGTGGGTTGACCAATAAACTGACATCCATCTTCAGAAGTACGGGGCCCTTCTGAGCTCCCGAGGCTCTTGGGGCGGGTTAAAATCGCAGTGAAACAAAGGGGCATACCAATGCGGCTCTGCTCGTCGAGTGAGGGGGCGTCTATGCAACCTGAGCTGAGGTGCCCATCAGCTACTTCCACGGGCTCATGTAGACCAAGTTGCTCGCCATGCCTGGCTCGTATCTATTACCAAGAACTTGCTCTAAGCGATTGTCTATTCCATCCGAAGAGCCCTACTGCTGGTTTAACCATGAACATTTTGGTAGATATAGGAGTATCCCCTTGGTCAGCGTTGACGATGTTGTGAAGGGACGACCTACCGTTCCAGGCCCTTTTTCATGTACTTGAGATTGTTTTTGGGAACGTTGACCAACAGACTGGCGAAAGAGGCAGCCACCATCTTGGTTAAGGCCCTCGAGGCGGGTTAAAATTGCAGGGAATGACGATGAACATTCATCTTATTTCGCACCCGCATATGCAAGTGATGACCCCTGAAGCGAGCCTATCATAGTTTTACGTTAACTGGATACCTTCACGAGCTGACATAGGGCTGGTTCCTTGCCAAAGCATGTACGGGGAAGAGCAGAAAAGCTATTATTCATTGAACTCAGCGCCTGTCCGCTTGTCCAGGTTGACCCACCATCTCTGACTTCTTTGTTTCTCCTACCAAGAAGTTACTCAAAGCGGTGGCTTGATTGCATTTTACAAGCCTACTGCGGATGCGATTGTGAAGCCATCGATCGATTGGCGTAAGAGTATCCCTTTGGGGGGGGGGTTAAAAGTGCAGTGAAGGGGGCAACGAGCGCTCGTCACCGACCTACGGCCTATGGGGATTGGGTTGAGCCCCAACTCGGCATGGGGTCTCAGGATGATTCAAAGTTGTAGTAAAGCTTCGCCGTTTCTCGTGTTAACAGAGGTACCTACTGTGAGAATGAAGTGTATGAGGAAGGGGACTCTTATGGGTTTGTTTATGACCTGGGGTTCTGCCTGGCTACTATATTCTTATTGCCAATACTCTGTTCGCTTCATCTCTAAGATGGTTTAAAAGCAGCCCTTTGACAATGTAATCGAGACCCCCCGTCGGTGGAAGAGCATCCCCTCCTCGGGCGGGGTTAAAAATGCAGTGCAATGTCCCTCCAGAGTGCTCGCGGAGCTGAGTGCCAACTGGCAAAGGGTTGGCTTTGTCAAGGTGGATTCTTTGGTCTGCCAAGATACACATGCAGATTGCAAGTGATGGCGTCTATTTCCTCGAACCCGGGGGCCGCATCTGCTCTGGACTTGATAGCATCAAGAGAAACTACAAATCAGTAGAAATTACTGGGAAATGTGAAGAAAATTTTCTGGCATTTTAAGCATGCGATTTTATTATGTTGAGGTTAACCCTTGTTTTTAGTTATGGCTGCGTTGCTCATGTCCTGATGAGGAAGATTAGTATCTTGACCTCATTGTGGATGCCTCATTTTTCATGCAGCCTGAACCCAGACAAACTCAACCTTTTCACACTCACCACTCATTCTTTGTCCATCACGCTGCGCACAAAATGGCCTCCTCCCAGCGCATCTCGGACCTCGTCTCGTGGGCAACCTCTCACGGCGCCCATCTAAACCCCTCCGTCAAAGTCGACAACCTCCCCGAAACCGGCCTCTCATTCTGCGCAACCTCCAAAACAAACCCCCTCGACACAATCGTCAGCATCCCCTCCACCCTCACGCTCTCCTACCTCAACTCTCTAAGTGATGATCCTCGGCCTTTTCCCGCTGGGTTCCTGGCCCAGACGCCTCCGCACGTCATTGGTCGTTTGGTCCTCGTCAAGCATCATCTCCTTGGGGACGAGTCGTTTTGGAATCCTTATATCCGTGCTCTTCCTCAGCCAGAGGATTTGGATTCTTGGTCGCTTCCGCCTTTTTGGCCTGAGGAAGATGCAGAGTTGTTTGAGGGGACTAACATTGAGGTTGGTGTTGCGCGCATCAAGGCTGATGTGAAGCGTGACTTTAAAGCTGCTCTTGATCTTCTCACGGCTGAAGATTGGGAGCCAGAGTTGAGAAAGGGGTTTACTTTGAGTCTTTATCAGTGGGCGTACAGCATCTTTTCTAGCAGGAGTTTCCGTCCGAGTCTCGTTCTTGGAGCAGAAGATCAGAAGCGTCTCCCCGAGGGTGTCAAGATTGACGACTTTTCCGTCCTTATGCCACTGTTCGATGTGGGAAATCACGACATGAGAACTGAAGTACGATGGGAGCTCGACCAAGAGAAGAAGAGCTGCAGTCTCAAGGTTGCAAAGGCGTACGAAGCCGGCGAGCAAGTATTCAACAACTACAGCATGAAGACCAACGCGGAGCTGCTTCTTGGCTATGGTTTCATGCTTCCCGAGTCGGAAGAGTTGCATAATGACTATGTTCATGTGCGGAAGAGACAGGCTGCTGAGGCTGCGGCTACTGAGGAGTACTACATTTCTCTTCGACCGATTCGACATGCTAGTTCTCTCCTTGCGCGGTCGAAGCAGGCTATTCAACTGAGCGAGTCTACTACAGTGATTGGAGCGTTTCAGCATGTTCAGCATGACATGGTTTGGGATATCTTTTGCACGATAGCAACCCCCGAACAACGCGCAGTCCTCGTCCCAGTCGACGTCACTCTTCAAGGTGAAGCAGCCGAACAAGCCCAGCGAGAACGCTTCTTCAGCGGGGACATAATCGAAGAGGGAAAAATGTTTCTTCAGCAGACGGCGGCTATTATTCAGCACAAGGTTATGCAGGAGCTGGAGAGGTTGCTTGAGACGGATGTCGAGGTTGTGGGTGGAGGGGATCTCACGAGGAATCAGCAGTTGGTGTTGGATTATCGGGCGAGGTGTAGACGGGTTTTGGAGAATACTATGGAGGCTATGGATTCGAGTGAGTTGTTTGGGGATGAGGATGAGTAGATATTGCCACTGATGAATGGAAACCAACAAGTTCTCTACTTTATATCCAAACAACGATAGACTTCTAGTTCGAGCTCGTTGTAGAGGCTCTTGACGACTGGATCACCATGAGGCTGCACATTGACGATCAAAGCAGCCGCAATACCAGTCTCTCTGTCAATCCACTGTAGTAACACGGGTCAGTAAATCTCGATAGCATCATGTGAAGGGGTTAGCTCACCCATCTACTGTTGCACATGCCACTCCACATCAAACTCCCCTTGCGTCTCTTCCCGGGCACATCCTCCACGTTTATAACACCGCCGATCCCATGGTTGAGCTTGGCCCCCTTGGGGTATTCTGGAGAAAAGGCATCTTGGCCACCGATATTGTACGCAATCATTTCTAGAATACCAGCCTGCGTCTCGTTGAGTTGCGGAGAAAACATCTCCTTTAGAGTCTCCTCCTTGACGATTTTCCCTTGTAGTAGACCCTGGAAGAAGGTGGCGTAGTCTTTTGCTGTAGAGTATAGACCTGCGCCGGCGCTTTCGAGGGTGTGTTCTTTGGGGGGAGGTAGGGGACCGGGTTTGAGTGAGTCGCCCTCGCGGTATGTGCATACTGCTGTGCGGTCCTTCGTCTGGGGGAGTTTCTCGGGCCAGAAACCTGTGTTTTTGATGCCTAGTGGCTCGAGGATGTTCTTCTGTGTGTAGGTGCCCAGTGTTTCACCCGTGATCTCCTCAAGGAGGACACCGGCCCAGTCCGTCGCGGCACCGTAGTACCAGCCTTCGCCCGGGGCGAACTTTAGAGGTGTGTTGATGCCTTCACGGTTCCATGATAGGATGGTGTCGGTGCGGCCGATTGCTTTGGACCACTTGGTGAGATCTGGATCTGCGAGGTCAGAGCCGAGACCGAGGGTGTGTGTGAGGAGATGGCTATTAAATCAGCATCGAGGAGTTTTGTTGTATGTCGAGTATGGGATCGTACCGAAATGTGATGGGTTTCGTGTTATCCTCGAGAATAGGCTTGTCGTTATCATCAAAGCCACGGAGGATTTGCATATTGGCAAGCTCTGGAACACGAGGACGAACATCATCATCCAGTCCAATCTCTCCACGCTCTACGAGCTGCATGAAACAAGTTATGGTGATGATTTTGGTCATGGAAGCCATCCAGGTGAAAGTGTCAGTGCTGAACGGTCTTGAGTCGGTGTCAAAGTCGATGCGTCCTGAAGAGCCAGAGAAGAGGACATCTAAGATAGCTTGTTAGCATTGGATGTTAAGTGGTATGGATTGGTGGGACCTTTTGCATTTACAACGACAAATGCAGCTCCGAGGAGTTTGTTGGTGGTGTCTTTTCCTTGAGCGACATGCTCTTGTAAGATGGAGTTGAGCTTCTCCATGTTGTTGTGTGGGTGTTGATGCGATGGAGGAGGACCTAGTATGGAAGAGAGAGGGGATGAAGCTTGATGAGAGTAGATATTCAGGTATGGCTCTGGTATGAACGAATTGGCCAGGTTATTTCGAGGATAGAAAGCTGCTCTTATATGATGGAGGATATATGGTCAAGGTGAAAGTGGAGAAGGATGATTGACGTCGCTTTGCAGTTACACAACAGAAGCGCCAACTAATATGACGGCAAGCCACGATTCTTTGTGAAGCTCAGCTCTTGGGCTTGGCACTGACAGACGGATGCCAGGTGTCAACTGTAAAATAACCAGGATTCAATTTCTTTTAGTAATGTTTAGCTGTTTCTTCTAGACTTGTACTCACCTCTAAGCCATCATGTCAACTATTGGCGCATGCCATCTTGGTGTTTCTTCTCTGCAAGGCTGGCTCAATCATCACTGACAACTCCACATTGTGTGATACAGTGGGTGACTCACTAAATCCAATCTACTCCTCGTATTTCGCATTTCTCCCTCTTATTGAGTCAACAATCGGACATTTCCAACCCGTCTTACCATTTCAACCCCTCCCCCACCATCATGACCAAGCTTCTCGACCTCGTCACCCAAATCGACAAGTAAGCACCCTCACAATCCCCCTCAGAAACGATATCTCGCTCATACATTTCAGTACCCCGTTGAACTTTGAGGCAGATCACCATCCTTACTACCGCCTCTATCTCGCCCCGGACCCTCGTCCTCATGGATACATACTCCCCGACACCGTCTCGCGCATGCCGTGGCCCGCGGACTTTACCGTCAGCCACGACGACCGCTCCGTGACGCTTTCTGCGCCGTCTTCGGGAGAAACACTCACGACGCATGCCAACGCTGCGTTTCAAAAGGCTGTTGACGGTGCCATTGACGGTGATTTGTTTCCCATTTTACACCAGGAGCATAGTGAGCCTTTTCGCGTTGTTGGTGCTAGGGGGTTTGTTCAGATTGAGCGTTTTGCGGCGCCGTTGTTTGGGATCGCTACTCGTGGTGCTCACATGACGGGATATGCTCGTGGTACGGATGGTAAGATCAAGATTTGGGTTGCGCGGAGAAGTCGTCATCTCTTTAGTTACCCAGGTCTTCTCGATAGCACCGTCGCTGGCGGTGTCAAGGCCAGCAATACACCCCTCGAGTGTATCCTCGCCGAGTCGGTAGAGGAAGCCTGTCTCCCGGTAGACCTCGTCTCATCCAAAGTCCAAGCCGTCGGCGCCGTTACGTTAGCCAACATCAACGAACGCTCAGGACTTCATCACTCTGATATTCTCTACGTCTACGACCTTGAGATTCCGGATGATGTAGTCCCAAGGCCGGGAGATGATGAGGTTGAAGAGTTTGTGCTGATGGAGTGCGGTGAGGTTGTGGAGAGGATGCTGGCTGGCGAGTTCAAGCCGAATGTTTGTCCGGTGTTGATTGACTTTTTGGTGAGGCATGGAGAGATCACGGCTGAGAATGAAGAGGATTTTGCAGAGATTCAGGCTCGGTTGAAGAGGAAGATTCCTGTACCGATGGAGTCGGATGAGGTGTAGACTGATTGTATAGACTGGAGCGTTGGGATGCAGATTTATTACAGGATATCCTGTTGATTCTTCCATTGACACTGTCAGCTTCCACATTGGCACTGGTAACTCCCACTTTGACATTCCTAGTGCATGACCTGGAGTTCATCTTGTAACTGCAAGAGAATGTCTGCATGTTACTTGGTCCAGTTGATAGATCTACCTGAGAGCAGTTGTCGGCTTGAGAGGTGCTCCTCTCGTCAACACCCCGACAAAAAGAAGCCAGAGATGACAGGTTTCCCGCCATGCCTTTACGCATATTCGCCTTCCAGATACATGCGAACAACATAAACCAATGGCATCTTTTCCCCCGTTCAATAGACATCACCGATAAAACATCAACAACAAGGCGTGTAAATGTGTCTGGTCTCGCTTAGCGACATGATCACTGCTCATCAGTGCATGGAAAGCCAGCAGCAAAGAGCACGTCATAGCTGCCATTTTTGGCAATTCCCAGATGAATGAAGAAAGAATATAGGCGTAGAGAGAGTGTGTGATTATTGTCAATGTATAAACAGTGTGTTGTGGTGATGGCTTCAAGACTGGGGGTAGACAATGATACACATGGATTTAATCAGGATGAAGAGAACAAGAGTTGAGTACATGACATTACTCTTGTTACCTGCAACTACCTCCCCCAAATATTCAAGATAAACGTTGTCTTTGGGTCATTTGAAGACTACTTATAATGTCACCATGAGCATCAAGTACACAAAAGCTAAAGTCAAGTGTAAGTAGTGTCTAGGGTAGGCAGTCAGCTCTCTTTAGAAAGCCCAGGCGTTGGTTGACCAGTCCCTTCAGCGAGGCGAGGTTCCTTCCCTTCCCCCCCAGTCAGCCCACCAAAAAAGTCGACTGCGAAACAACTCCCACCCATCCCCCAAATTTCCACCCAGTTTCTCGCACATTATGGGAAAATTCCAGTTCAGAACCGCCATGGTTCTTGCCATGTTACTGCGAAATGTCGTTCAATATCCTCTACTTCGACTCTATCGTCTCTGAATCACCCTCCATCGTCACTAGGTTTGTACGTCCTCTTCATGTCTGCTGACCTTGCCTACCTTCCTTTGCCCAGCGACCCCGCCCTGTTCTCGGGGCCATCTTCCGTTCACGCTGGCCAGGGACAACAGCACGCTTCATGGACTTGCAAGGAATCAGGAGCGATTACCGCAAACCTGATATACTATCCTGACTTCGATTCACTGCCACATCGACTTATTCAAGCCCTTTTTGCGCCGGAAATCGCTCCAGGACGCCTATTCAACCTCCTCACTTGGCCACAAACTCACCACCATCTCCAAGGATCCCTTCACTCCGACCACATCATCTTGCCTGACAGGCGACATATTGCTTCTGAATCACTTACTTTCCTTTTTGCCTTGTTATTTCTCAATGACTGGATTGTTCCTTTCTGATTTGACCTCCTTCCTTCAACCATCGCCTTGAGGACACTCTCGGTCTGCCCACGCAGCATTTGCACATTTGCGACCAGGTCGCCAGCTGACTTGTCGACTTTGCCGACCGGACACAACAATAACAACAACAAGCACACGCGTTCCAAGGACTTTCCCTCCTCCCCCCTCTCTTGTCAAGGGTCCTTCCTCAATTGCTTCACTCTACTTCCGCCTTTACCTACCATCTCAAGTTCATCAACTTCAAAGCACGACGAGACTATGAGACCAGCTCAGATCACCCACCAGGGCCACCACCGACAGCCGCCCGGATTTCAAAGCGCTCGGATTTCAACACAAACATGCAACTCAGTCCATCAAGCCCATAGCCACAGCGGACTTGCCTATTTGGACAGATCGTCCTGATCACATGGCTCAAACCACTCCAGAACAAGCGACAGTATCGCATCCTGTCTGGCCTATTACCTCCGCTGGCCAAGCCAGCCACAACTCGCTTCTTCGGTCAACATCGACATTACATCACATTTCACGACAAAGGACTCAGCATGGGAATCAAAAAGTTCCATGTTACTATACATCTCAATCCGTACACCATCTCCGAGTAGTCCTCGAGATTCTCCAAGTCGTATCTTCCCCCCGACTTTCGCTGAGCAAGCAAGCAAACGCTATCGTCCTCCTCCCACTCCCTTGGTATCGTGTCGACTGCTTATCAGAGCCTTTCATCCTTGCCAATCGCTGCTCGACTGCACCAAAAAGTCTTCCTCGACGACAGGACTCGCTGTCTCCCTCCCGACCGGAGCTGCGCTCAGGCTGGTTCTATCCGCGCTGCTGTTGGCCGAATCTTCCAAGAGTAATAGTTGCCCAAAACTATTAAGGTCAGCATGGCACCAGGTCCCTCTTGGTCTCGAAGCGCATGTCTTCAACTGGGCTGCCTCTTGCTGAGGCGGCATGCTCCAGTCTGTGCCGAGCACGCACTCAGTCTGTTGACTGTGAGCAACCAAGGGTACGTCGGATAGCCATGTGGCTGGGTATATTGGCGAACCACCTCCTGGTCCGGCTCAGCAATCGATTTCTCAACAGTCATACAAGTTTCATCATACAATCCATCCATGAGTCCAACGTCGCCTTTACTCCTCCTCCGAATCCGACTCATCACTGGACTCGGCGGTGGGGGTGGGTGCTTGCAGCACGGGCTGAGAGTCAGACGGCTCTTGACCTGGCCTATATAGGTCTCGGAGCCCTCGAAGCTGCGCAATGCGCTCCTCTTGTTCACGGGCACTCATGGGCTTGTTCTTCTTGGGCTTGGCCGATGTCGACGACGACTTGGACTGCTTGGGTGCAGGCGCTCGCGTAGTTTCTGGCGAAGATACTACTGCGGCTGCGCTCGAGTCCTTTCCGAACCCGGGCAACACCTTCTTGCAGAGCTCCCACAGCTTAAGTAGAGCATCGTTGCTGAGCTGGTCGATATCAAGCTCTAGCTCACCATCATTGTTCTCCTGGAGCACATGTCAGTCACAAAAGAGTTACTCTGGAAACAAAAGTCACTCACGTTCTGACCCGTATCGCGCTTGATAATGTCGATGGCGCGATCGAGGTATGGATACTCGAGATCGTTGATGGCGTTGGCAATGGTGTCCTTATCCGCCGCTGTCAGACTCTTCTTGGTCGCCGCCTTTTTGGTGCCTCCAGACTTCTTGGGATGCGCTGGGTGGCCAGTGGGCTTGCGTGAGGCAGAGCTGGCCGGCTTGGGCTTGCTCGGCTTGCTTGCCTTCTTGGCTGGCTTGTCATGCTTCTGCCTGTAGTCACTGAGGTTCTGCTTCGCCTTAAGGAGAGCCTCCTGGATCATGCTCAGGATACCTTGCTGCACAGTGATGAGGCTCGGATTCGGCGAATCACCAGCAAACAAATCTGTGAGCTTCTCGCTCTCTTCACGCAGCTTGGCTTCCAACTCGCGCACTTCCTTGGACGGATCAACACCTGGGTTGGCAGCAGCCTCCTCGCCCTCGGCGTCAAACTCTTCCTCCTCCTCATCGCTCGCATGGGAGGCTGCGGGAGGAGCGTTGGCCTTGGCATGCTTGGCCAACCACGAGTCCTTTGTCTTCATCAAGGATTTGTAGTGGGCTTCAAGCTGCGATGCAAGATACGACACCGGGTTTCCCTGCTCCACGCTTCCGTTGAAGGCATAGCAGTTGTTGAATATCAGCATAATATTCTTGTCGAATTCTTTTAGGCTGGTGATTTCACCAGCCGCCAGCATGCGCGACACTTTGCCAAGGTCCATGGGTTTCTTGATGATGGAGTAATAGTGAGGGATGTTGAGTCCTTCGGCATCGACAGCGTCCATGAACCACGAGTTGAGGTTCTTGTTCTTGGGGTGCATCAGATCACTCAGAACCTCCTCAGAGAACTGGAGCTCGGGCTTGAGCTTCTTACGAGAAGGCTTGGTGGAGTAATCAATATCCTTGGGCTTCGGAGCACGTACGGTCCGCTTGGGTCGGTCTCCATCGGTGGCGTTGGAAGGACGACGCACCTGGGCAGTATTGTCTGGGGCCGGGGGAGCTGGTTTCGGAGCAGGGCTTCCCACGGTAGGGCTCGCGCTTGGTCCAGCAGACTGCTTACGAATGACTGGATCACCGTGGGGGATGGTGCGAGGCCCGCGAGGAATCTTTTGCTTTGGCGCCGGTTTGGGTTTGGCAGGCTCCTCCTGGGGGATGTGGACAATGTCTTCCCAGACACCTCGGATGGCATTAAAGGCGGCACTGGTGACTTCATGCAACTCGCCATTGAAGTCACGAGTGTTGTTGTACATGAGGAGCAGATCGGCCTGGAAATCCCCAACCGTGGTATACACACCGTTGACATCCCTCAACGTTCGGTCAATCTCGGACAAGTCGGTGGGCTTCTCGATCTTAGCGAGATAGCTTTGCGCCAGTGAAGGCCAGAGTTTTGGGACCGAATCCCTGAAGTGACCGCCAGACTTGGTCTTCTTCACACGTCCAAGCACCTTGCGGAACTCACGACGTTGGAACGGGGTTAGGGTTTGGCGTATCAGCTCCTTGTCATTCCATCGGATGAGGGAGGCGAACGGAGACTCTGTTTGTTGGGAGGCAGACTCGGCAGGCGCTGTCTCAGCCTTGGGAGCGCTGGTGGATGGTGCAGGTTCCTCCGAGTTGGGCTCTGTCTTGGCTCGTTTGGGCGCAGGTTCATCAGTGACATCGTCCTCACGTTCACGGGCAACCTTGACAGCACCAGGAGCATCTTCCATGGCGACCTCGATGGAAGGCTTTGGGGCAGCGGGTTCGGATTTGACAGTGGGTTCAGATTCGATGGCGAGCTGAGAGAGGCTTGCGGGCTGCAAGTCAACTTCGGATGTGGGAAGTGCGGTGTCATTGGAGGAGGGTGGTGTCTCGTCGGTTCCGTTAACCTTTTCAGAAGCGCCAGCAGGCTTTTCCGACATTTCGACGTCCTTGGATTCCTTCTCGGGGGCGGGCTTGTCGTCCGTCGACTTATCCTGCGCGGGGGTGGCGTCCGTCATGTCCACATCTTCCGAAGCAGAAGCTGATGGCTTGGGTTTGTCGTTTGATTGTTCCGACTGACTCTCACCTTCAGGCTTATCCCCGTTTGCGCCCTCGCTATCCTTGCCTGACGGTGAGTTTGTGGATGGCTTGCTTTGATTCTCGGCATCTCCCATCTCGACATCCTTGGTGACGCCGTTTGATGTAGGGTGATCGTCCGTCTTTCCATTTCCATTAACTGTCGGGGGCTCAGATGTGCCCTTGGACTCATCGGGTGTCGCATGACTGATGAAACAAAGGTCAGCTACTGCTGAAAGATGTAAAAGTGCGCGCGCGCACGAGGCATCGCGTCGCAAAACGGAGAGCTACACTATCGTAGTGCGCATAGGAGCAGGGGTGACTTACCCATTAACTTCAGACTTGTGCTCCTTTTCCGACGTCGAATCGTGCGATTTGGTGTCCGGCGCAGGAGCGTCGGGCGTCGGCGAAGCCATACTGGCCGTTCGCGGTGAGCGCGTCAAAATAGGAGGAGCTCAGGTAAATCGTCGCGACATGAAGAGGTCAGAGACCGATGCGCTTGCGGCGGATGCAGTTGGCGAAGCGATCGATGTGCGATGCGCGATGCGACAGAAGACTGCGATGCGATGCGATGCGCGATGGAGTTGGTAGGTGTGGATCCTTGGGAATGGAGGCGCGTCGCGCGACCGAGAAAGTGTGAGGCGGGGGGCGCGGATTTATATGCGCGGTCTCGAATTGTGTGGCGCAGAGGCGACAGGTAGCGCAACGTAGATGGCGACGGAATGAGGTTCCAAGGCCGATATGGTAACTCCGGCTACGCGCAGGTGACAACGCGATTGAGGTAGGCCAGGAAGAAAAGAGGAGAGAGTTGCGGCAATGACGCCGATGACCAAAGAACAAGCTCTCGTGATGGCGGGGAGTGAGTGTTTGGCGCAAGTGGGAGGGAAAGAGTATGAACAAGAAGAGAAGAAAAGAAGAGGAAGAAGTGGATAAAAAATAATCAAAGAGAAAAAACAGTTTAAGCGATGCAAGGAACAAAACAAAACAAGCCGTGCCCCGTGATCGTAAACTTATTATTGATTATCTGGAGTGGAAAGTTGGGGAAGGTGTTGGTTGACGTGAGGTAGACGTCGAGAGGATGCGATGTGATGCGATGCGATGGAGGGATGGCTTCGAGAACAATAAGAACGTGAGGGGAGCTCTTATCGTGATCGGGCGCGGAAGGTGCTTTTTGTGCTTCGCCGCAAAGAAGAAGGTGGTAAGTGGTTGCGGCGCTGGGAGTGCCAAGATGGAACACCAAAGAGCTTCTGTGAGTGGCTAGAGGTAGACTTCTAGGCGCAGGATGCGGCGATGGTCTTTGCTTGCCGGGAAGGTACCTCCTCTTGAACCTCGTTTTTTTTTTTTTTTTGCTGATTCCTAGCAGGCCCGGCGGAATGGTGGAGGGGAGGGGGGGGGTGAGGGGGGGGATGAATATAGGGCCTGGAGGGAAAAGCGCGTGCACGTCAGTGAATTTTGCCCGGTCGGAGGCGCGGTGGTATTTATGAGAGAAGAAGGCAAACTCCGCTGAGCCGTTGACTTGTTTCTACCGGGGCGCGCAAAGCAGCAGGGGGGGTAGGGGGAGGACGAGGTAGGTAAGAGAGGGAAAAATTTAGTTGGCCGAGCTTTTTGTAGTTGAAAGGGGAATGAATGGGAAGAAGAGGAAGGGGAAGGGAAAAAAAAATGGTGGACGCACGGACCAGGTTGGCCCTTTCTCTTGCGCTTGCTTGCTCTCTTGTTGCACCGGGTTGGGACTGGTGGCTGGGGTGAATAGTGGCTTGAACCGGCAAGGGGTGACATGGGTGCATGGCAACGCGAGGATGGGAAATGGGGCATTAGATGCATTTGTGTCTGTCTGTATTTGAAAATGCACATCAACTTCTCTTTTTCTTTTTGCTACTCCGTAGATGAGATACAGTCTCTCGTCTGCAGTCGAACCGTTTGATTGTCGCCTCCCAGCGGCTTACAGCGCCATGTGGCTGGTGGAATGTCCCCTTCTCGTGATTGGGCCTCGGAAGGGGTCAACCACGGGAGTCGCATTTCACGGGCCCTCAAACGCCCTCCGTTTCCCGAGTCCGTCGTCTTACAAGACTTATCCGTCTTCCGTCCAGCCTCTCTCTCTCTCTACACGAGACGCATCAACACGGGGGAAAGAGAGTCTGGATGAAGTTGAAAAGTGGACAGATGAGAGCAAGGATCACTCTTTTTGCATGATTAAAAGAGAATTTCAGAAAGGAGAAGAGGTCATGAACTTGGGTTGATTGATGAACCTAGCACAAGGAACCCATTTAACTTTGGCGTAACACCCAAGTCACGCAGCGCGTCGCGACGCGTGTGATGCCATGAAAAAAGGCCGGCATGTTAACTAACGCGTATACCATCATGACGGTGTCTACCCATCTAACGAGGTCAACCCGACGCATCATGGACCGGGGCCCGAGCCCGACAACGGATCCACCTCATCTCGAGAGGTGGCCAAGGCAGGGGAGAGGTCAGGTGACTGTACACACCCATCTCCGACAAACGAAGGAGGGCTTTGCAATCACACACACACACACACACATTCGGGTTTTCTCGTCTACTCGTGATACCACCCCAAATCTCCCAACTTCTCGGGAACGGTTGTTTGCTTGAGAAGAAACAGGTGGCTTTCCCTTCCTGCCTCCCCCCCCCCCTTGACGGTGAGCCAGTCCACAGATTGCGTCGTGGTCCCTCTTCGACGGCACCAGCAATGTAAAATGTGGTCGATGCAACCAATCACGATGAGGACAGAGTGTCCACTTGGTACCCAAGTCCTCCAATGGGGACCCATCTCATTTAGAGCTTGCGGCAAAGCCAATCACTGTTATTAGATGGCCCTCTTCCAGCTGCAAGGCGAGGCCACATTGGGCTCTCCTGCCAATCAGATGCGGTGAGAGCACCACCCATGGTCGCCCGGTTGCCGAAGGCTGCCAGCAGCCTTTCCCGGCCGAATGTCGCCCTTTGTGCGACCTCTGGAGTGGATGAGTCATGGTATGTGTGAGACACGTGAGGCATCCATCGAATTTCTTATCATCAGGTGACCTTTGACGATACTCTTCTCTTATCTTTAGCTTATGTCATCTAGAATTTGTGCGGTGTGGGGGCATCCGTCAAGTCGCCAAGGCTCGAGACCAAAAAAAAAAGTTCACACGCTTGGATCGAGAGACGGGCCTCGTGAAATTTTGCAACCACTCGGCGCTGATAACGCTCAAGATATCACGACAATTTGTTTCCGACGGTTACCAGCAGGACAAGTCGCCGACCTTTGATATACTTGAAGAAACCAAGTTCTTTGACTTGCCAGTTGTCATTGAACATTGACAATCCCTGCACGCGACTTGATACAACTTCTGCGACAGCTTCAACAACCTCTCGCATCGCCATGTCTACAAAGCGCAAAGCTTCGGCCAAGGTGGCCGCTCCCGTCGTGCGATCCGGCGCCCGAGTCCCCAACAAGGTCACAATCGATGAGTCAAAGGCTTCCATCGCAGGCCCCGAAGCCCTTCAGAGCTCCCAGGTCGAGACGATTGAGATTTCCTCCGACGCCGATAGCGACGAAGACCTCTCGGATGCCGAAGTTCCCCAGCAGCAGGAGGAGGAAGAGGAGGAGCAGCAGCAGACCACCAAGGACTTGACCGCGCGCCTAAAAGCTGCCAAGCAAAAGTCCAATGGCGCGGAGGAAATCGCAGACTCGGACGCTGAGCCTACGTCGCCTTCATTTGGAGAGCTTCTCCGTGCCGAAAACGAAATCATCGATGTTCCCTCGCTGCTGCACCCCTCAGGCGGTGCTGTCGCTCAGCAGCCCACGCGAAGCGCTCTCCCTATACCTTCTCACCAGTCCCTCACCACTGTACTCTCGCAGGCTCTCCGTACCGACGACACCGATCTCCTCGAGTCCTGCCTGCACACCACCGACCTTAGCACCATCCGCAACACCATCGAGCGACTCGATAGCTCCCTCGCTGGTATTCTCCTCGGCAAGCTAGCCTCCCGTCTGCATCGCCGACCTGGTCGCGCCGGCAACTTGATGACATGGGTTCAGTGGACCCTCGTCGCACACGGCGGCGCCCTGGCTTCGCAGCCTAAGGTCATTCACAACTTGGCCGGTCTGCAAAAGGTGCTGGCTGAGCGCGCAAAGGGTCTCTCCAGCCTTCTCGCCCTCAAGGGCAAGCTCGACATGCTTGAGGGTCAAATGGATCTGCGCCGCAAGATGTCTCGATCTGCCGGTCTTCACACTGGAGGTGATTCTGACTCTGACTCTGATGATGAGGATGTTATCTGGGTTGAGGGTGAGGATGATGCTGCTCGTACACCCGGTCGACGGCGTGGTCTTGATGGGGAATTCGACGACTCGGATGATGATCTCGATGTTCCCGTGACTAATGGTTTCATCGGCGACTCTGATGATGAAGAGGAGGAATCTGCTGGTGAGGAGGGTGATAGTGATGCCGAGGAGTCTCTCGATGAGGACGAGGTCAACCACGATGATGTTGACGAGTCAATGGGTGAAGACGAGGAGAGCGACGCCGAAGCCGCAGCCGCACCACCGTCCAAGGTTCAGAAGACGGCAGGAGGTTTTGGCAAGCGAAGGTGAAAAAAGGCATGTACAGCAAAAAATGAAAGGGGCTCTTCTTTTTTTATCTTGGCGTTGGTCTTTTTTTTCTAGATTTTTTCGGCATTGGGGGAGGAATTTATATAGCCTTGAGACGGGTAGCAAAGGGGGTGGTTTTTGTTGTAATCTGCCTCGACGTGTAATAGGCTACCATTTGCATGTCTCATGATCTCTATCAGTGATTTATTGTGATTGAATTGATGTGAAGAGATGGGATCTGTTGTATGTCTTGTAAGCTGTGCCTCTGAGGAAGTTATGACAAGGGGCTCAAGTTGATTATATTTATCCATGTTAGGGGGATCCTCTCACATACCAAGGTACGCCTGTAGATGAGGTACTTGGGCTGTATGACTTCAACAGATTATGGCATAACGCCGCCGTTGCTGGTCTCTATCCATGAGCGCTCTTGTACTGGGGAGCAGAGGCTTATCATAGCTCAGACACTCTATTCTCTTTACAGGTTTAAACGTTAAGTAATCTCGGCATGCTCCCATGGAGAAAAGGGGCTTCAAAGAAGAACACTGCATATTTATACTGGCGAGATGGCAGTCTTGTTTTAAATTTGGGCCCGGTGGAAACTGAGAGACAATACTCCGTTTCGGTGATGGAGCAATTGGTCCGCCTTTGACTCTGCCACCATTATTGATGTCTTTTTTGTCGAAGACTGGAAGGCTTTGTGCTACTAGAAGCCTCACCTCGTTGCGGATAGCTACCGCTACGAGGCACCAAGGCTCTATCGTCTCTTCGTCTAGGACACAGTGCAGTGCGAGCCGACATCAACCATGGCGTTTCATGACTTTGTCATAACTATTTCACAAGTGGGTTTCGACGATCAGGCATTTCAAGTTAATGATTCTAGATCCTAGTCCCGGATGGAACGCTTGCCGCGTCTCGAGTGAAGTTCAACTCATGCAGGTGACATGGTGTTGATGATCGGCCAACTGGTTAGAAACTATTTTCAGCTCTTGCACTCTCAGAAGTACTCTTTCATGCAATTGGCGATATCGACAAGTTGAACCTCTCTCATGGAAGTCGTAAGCCTTGTTGCTCCCGGTTCAACTCCTACTATAAAGTCAAATCTTGATAGGTACCACCCCTGGCTTCCTCCGGATTCCTAAGTATTGATCATGTCTTGATATATTGTAACTTCAAAGTATATCTCTTTTTCTCTTTCTTATGAATCTAAAATGTTGTTTACTTTTCTGCCTGGCGGCACATACTTTTATATTACCGCTTTGGGAAAATAAACGTTTTTGTTCAGATAACCTCATTTTTTTCCGTTTGACATTTTTTCTCAAATGTGAGGTGAAAGCATATATTTCCCTTTTCGGTCAAACTTTTTGGTAATATAAATCAGTGCTCTCAATCTCTCTTCTCGACTTTCATCTCCATCACAATATCAACACAACTCCAACTTGTTCACTCATCCACAATCAATCCTCACCAGAACCAAACAAGATGGAATCCACCGGAGAAAAAGCCAAGATGGAATCCACAATCCATCAATTCTCAGACTTGAAACTATCCAACAAGCCATCACCCCTCCTCACCCACCCAACCGGCACCCCCCTCCCGCGAATCCCAAAGTCCATCGGCAAGCGCACCATCAAAGCCGACAAGTCATACATCGCTTTGCTAGAAGATGGCCGTCCGAGACGTAACCGCAAGAGGAACGAGGGACGTCGTTTAAAGTGGTGGTATACCCGTCAAAAAGCCCTGATGCATCATCCTGGAGGTTTCATCGAGGATAGTGACTTGGCGATGAAGATGGCATCGTATTACAAGGCTCTCAAGGATATGGATGAGGAGGAACCATTGCCGCCCCTCACTACTGGGACGGCTGGCGAGCAGAGGCAGGACAGTTTCGTACTGCATCCTGATGAAGAACGCGAACTCCGCGGGACAGCTGCTTGGCAGTTTTTTGACGAGACACTTGCTCGATACCGTGTCGCAGATGCTCTGTCGACGCAATTTGAATCGTCTCTCGACTTGACTGGAGAGGTATCCCAGAGTGTGACTTGAGATGACGAATCTGAGCATCCCCTCACCACGCTTCTTCCCCAGTGTGCTCTCTCGCTGAGACACACTACCTTGATGGTAAGTTGGCAAAGAGTCTTTGAGGTGTCCAGTGGGAATGACTAACTTTGATATAGTGTAGTGGTTGCTGTGCTTAGGATATTGGGGTGACAAGTCCGCAAGGTTGAAAGCGGCGTGGCTCGCATGGCGAAACAGCATCAAAGCCATGGCAAGCCGATAGTTACCATACGTACATCTTACGTCGCGTCATTGAAAGGCTTGTCACGCTGTGGATTAATCACGCCAGACAAGCAAGACCCAAGTTCATGTCATCATGTTCATTTGATCTAGACAAGACTCTCACACCTCCTCATGATAGAATACAAGACCCAAATTACAAAAGGGACCACAACTATTCGTTGCCAAGATTGCTTTATCCATCCAGCCCTTGTAGTTTCCCAGCGCCATGCTATGCTAGGTGCCATGATTAAAAGATTAAAAAAAGACGAACCCCCAAAAATCTTTGCTTCCCTCTGGTGTAGCTCTCTATCCGGGACACCCAACACCCCATTTCAATAGCAAGCGTTTTCGCTGCAATGTCCCCTCCTTGTTTCTTCTTCCTCAATAGTACAATGATGTGGTGAGTGAGTGCCTTCCTTGGCACCATCACTCTAAACGTGTTGATACGTTGTGATAGATATTGGCGTCGAGATGTTGCTCAGTGGTGAACTCAAGGGAGTACACTCTGGCGCCATTGCTCGATTCTGTTCATTGAACCACCTGGCATAGGCTGCATGCCCGGTTGCATCAAGCCTCCGCCGTACACGGCGCCGCCACCGCCATAGGGGCTCAGATTGTTCATACCACCATAGCCGCCCATGTTGGGGTTGTTGTTCATCATACCCAGGTTGGTAGCGGAACCACCATATGGGCCTTGCTGCATCGGTGCGCCATAAGAGCTAAACACAGCACTCGCTCGATGGTTGAGAGCTGGCTGGTTGAGAAGCTGTGTGTTGAGAGCTGGCGATGACATGGCTGCTTGAGGGCCTTGACCGCCTGTGCCATCATTAAAGGCACCACCTCGGAAAGCACCATTGTGAGCATTGGTCGCACCACCACCGAGACTCTGTGGCATCTGCCGAGTCAAGGTCTGTGGCATTTGGTTGCGATAGGCGGCCAATTTGGCTTCGCGTTCCCGTGCGAGTCGGTTCTCACGTTCCACGCGAGCTCGCTCTTGTTGCGCGAGAATCTCAGCCTCCCTCTTGGGGTGCGTGGCAAGAATATCTGATAGCTGATGCATTCTGCCATTGATACCTGGCACTGGGCCACCCCCAGGACCTCCGGCTTCAGGTCCTGCGCTTAGTTGGTTAAAGCTCATTTCGCGTTCACGAGCCTCACGCTCAGCTTGCAGGCGACGACGACGCTGACCGAGTGTCTCTTCCCCTGGTGGCTTGGCCTTCTCCTCTTCTTGCTTTTTCTTCTCTTCAGGATCCTCGAACTGGCTTAGCAGCTCCACGGAAAAGGCACCGCTGACGGGCCGAGCCTTGGGCAGAGGATTCTCAGTTTCATCCTTGGCAGCGAGACGGCGTTTTCGATCAGCAAGAGTCTCGCCCTCAAACTCATCATCAGGCTCCGTTGGCGGAGGCTGCACTGAGTGTGGAGTCTGGGGGAGATGGTTCGCGCTCAAGTTGTTGACACCAAGGTCGTTCATGCTTGGCTTGCGGATCACGATGGATCTGGGATCCTGTCCATGAAGACGAGCTCGACGCTGGCTAAGAGGTTCGTTGTCCTCCATCTCGCGACGCTCCATCAGACCTAGTGGCCGGTTGAGGTCCATGACATTCTGGGCGCCTTGGTTCCTGGCTGCGATGATGGCCAGGGGCACATCCTCATCGTCCGAGTCTTCGTCGACGAGGTTTCCGTCGGCATCCTCCCAAGCCAAGTTCACACGCTTATTCTTTCGGGCCTTTCGCTGAGTCTCGGCAACAGCATCTATCTCCAGCAACGTCGCATGCATGCCGCCGGGGAACGTTCGTTGGGTACGCTGCTTCTGCTGCTGCTTACGCAGCTGAAGTTCAGCCAGAAGTGTCGTGGGAGGTCCATAGTAGGCCTCCTCTTCAGACTCTTCTCCTTCCCCTTCCTTGCCCGGTTGTTCGTCGTCCGAGTGGCGGTCGCTGCGACCATCGACACTGCGAGCCAATGCCTCATTCTCGGTCGCACGTGTATCAGCGTTGACAGGGCCAAGTCCAGAATCCGATTTGCTAGCACGGTGGTCATCGTCGTCGCTCGCATGACTGTGCCGCTTGAGCCACATGAAGGAGGATCGCTTCCTAACATGCTTTTCGTGTTGCTTTTCGCCTGATTCAGGTCGGAGCACCATCGATGGAGCGACTGAGGCTCGCTTTCGTTCCTTTCCGTATACCTCCTGGCCAAGTTTGCCAGCTCGTTCGTGGTCAGTGAAGGCGTTGACTGGTGCGTTGGCAGATGCATCCAGAATGCTGTCGAGGGTAGCCATGGCGGATCCGTCCTTGACCTCGATATCTTGCTGCGCCGGCGGGGGCGAGTCAAAGTAGACACTGGCTCTCAGCTGCGGTGGCAGATTGGACATTCTGGACTTGCGCTTGTCAGGATCCATCTTAGACAATCGCCTGGGCCGTCTCAGTGGCTCGGCCTCAGCTTCGGGTGCTGTCTCAGGCTGGACTGTGGGTGCTTCATCTCGGTCCGAATGCACAGAGCGGATGGTCTTGCTCTGAGGTTCCTGATCTACATGCTGCAGCTGCTCTGTAGACAGAGCAGCAAACGACTCTCGATGGCCTGCAAGGGGGTCAGGTAACCAAGAGTCCCGAGTAGTGTCATGGTTGTCCAAGACTTGGGAGCGTCGGTTGTCATCTAGCACACGGGATTGTCTGTTGCCCTCAAACATGGCACTCATCACTTGGGAACGTCGCTTGTTCCTATCAGTTGCCTTGGGCTTGTTGGACAGCTTGGGGGGTAGGTTGAGCATGGCGGGCACTCGTGCCGGGTAGTAGAGCATCTGCTGACCAGTCTCAGGGTCCATGTAAGACTGCGGCCGAGCCATGCCAGCGGATGGCATTTGTCTCTTAGGAGGAGACTCTAGCCCTTCAGGAGGGGCATAGGGGTCGTCTTGTTCCGGAACCCAGTGTACACCATCAAAGTCACCGAACGCATCTTGACACTGTTGGAAAGTCGTATCAGAGCGTGAACTTCCAGGCCGCTGAGGATCCCGAGATTCTTCTTGATCGGAGAGAAGCCCAGTGGTGGCATCAGCAGGCTTCTTTTCGTTCTTATCATCCAAGAAACCATCATCTCCCATCATCTTGTTGAAGACATCGGTGGCAGGCATATTGGCATCGCGAAGCTCGTCCGGCAGGAGAGAATCGCTCTCCGAATTCTTAATCGGGGGCGATTTGTCCGCCATGTCGAGAACGTCCTGGGTTAGTGAAATAGGTTCGGACTCTGAAATCTCTGCAAGGGAGATCTTTGTGGATCGAACGCTTCTGACAGAAGCCTTTCCTGGGCCGTGGCGTGATAGGACAGAGTCGAGGTCAAAATCTGGTCGACCGGCTGAGTTCTTGGATCCCGAGCGCAGACGGCCAGTAAGCGAATGGTTCGGAGAGAGGACGTATCCGGCGGGAGAGTAGCCGCCGTGGCGAGCAGCGTTGTTTGTCGAAACGATGGAGGATGCGATTGAGGGGTGTCGTCTGAGCTGTTCGACTGCGGAACCGGGGGTGTAATCGTCGACAGAACCAGAAGCCTTGACGCTGGCGGCGAGGATGGACGAACGTCTGGAATCGGATCGCTTCAGTTCGGTGTGTAAATCACGGATTGCATCGTCGATGGAACTTGTCATAGACAGGCGCACAGCAGTAGCCTCGAGCTGGGCAATGTTCCCGACGTAGGCCCCAGATCGGGCCTGGGAGGTGATGTCGGGAGTGGGATGTTTGAGATCGAGGGAGCCCGAGTCGGAGGTTGTGCGAACGATTGTCCTCGGGCGCGGCTGGACGAACTTTGTGGTGGGTTGAACGCTTCCAACTCGAAGAGGAGAAGGGGAGGATGTGTAGGAGGGAGAGGAACCGTGGTCGTGTGAGGAATGACCGTCGAGGTGGCCGTCTTGGTAGCCCGGTCGATGCCCAGGGGAAGCGGATTTGGTGCCAGTGGGTGAAGTGGATGCTGGCATGTCCTGTGTGGCGCACTGAGCAGCAGCAATAGAAGCAGCATTATCCGTACAGTGGGCGCTCGCTGGTGCAGTTGCTGGTGCAGTCACTATCCCTGATGCAGGGAGCGCTGGCGCCTGAGC
This sequence comes from Fusarium duplospermum, assembly GCA_003946985.1. Lineage (NCBI taxonomy): Eukaryota > Fungi > Ascomycota > Sordariomycetes > Hypocreales > Nectriaceae > Fusarium > Fusarium duplospermum. The sequence goes on along the minus strand of NKCI01000011.1, from coordinate 45,682 downwards.
TGGCACTGACCCTGTGGGCGCTGGATCAGTCTCGTATCGGTGCTGATTTCTGTCCCAGATGTCCATTCGATGCTGCTTATTCTGATGCGGGCCCCTGAGAGGCGAGATGCCGCTGGATGGGGTGCTGCTATTTTGGGCCGGCAAGTTGGTCGTATTAATTGTTGCTGGCGAAATGAGTTTTTGCTGTGATTGTCGACTCTGCTGATCCTGCAGTACTTGACTGTCGGTGTCCTGTCGATCTTGTTCTAGAGGACCCTGATTTGAGCCTCCATCTCGAGCACATTGGTCAGTCGATGGATTTGAATCAACTCGACGGGAAGCATTGACGGTATCATCAACGGCACGTGTCGTTTCGGCGTTGCCGTCACCCGCAGCAGAGACAGCAGTCCCAAGATCTGCAGTGCGCTGGCTCTGAATGCTAGGGTCCAGGTCTCTAGCGGACGGCCCTGTTGATAATTGGTCCGAGGACGCTGTGGGCTTGTCGCCACCTGCACTAGCAGCTCCAGCATCAGCGAGCATGGTGTCAAAGCTGCTCATGTTGGACTTTTCCGTGTCCAAGAAGCATGAGTCGTCTAGCATGCTGAGCGGTGTTGAATTCTGGTCGGCCAGCGACTGGAACGAGACCGGCTCTGGACTCGTGGTGAGAGGGGTTGAGAGAGGAGAAGAGAGAAGCACAGGGTCGACCTGGCCCTCATCCTTCTCGTGACCACGGTTGGAGGGCTGTGAGGGAGCAGTCATGATGGCTGCTTGTCGACCTGATGGGCAAAGCCGAGGCGATCCTGCGCCGAGTGGTCAAAGCAAGGCAGGGGATGGCCGCCTCGGTGTCAGTTTAAATGTCTTGCGCTCAACGCAGACTCTGCTGGAGCTGTTCTGGATTCAGCTTGGTGGGTAATCCAGACCAGGAAGTGGGTGCAAGGAAAAAGGGTAAGCTCCCCAGACCAAGAGCGCGACCTAGGTTGCCCATTCACAATTGGCGGGTGAGCTCGAAAAGGAATCGATATCGGGCTGCGAGGTGTGGTATCTCGAGGTCACGGGTTAACACCCCATGATATGACGGGCTGAAGTCGGTGTGTGCTTTGAGCCTTTGAGGTGTAGGGCGCTGCGGGCGTAGCGGCTTTGGTAGTAGTTGATTGATAGCGGGAAGCCGGTGTCTCGCAGTGGCTGATGAAGGGTTGTAGCGAGGTCCCGTGGTGCGCCTAGGGTCGAGATAATGAAGTCGAGAACCTTGAAATCAAGACTGCGGTGCGCGATAGGGAAAAGAAGTAGAAGGGAAAAAAGAAGTAGAGAAGAAATGGCTGGTAGTGGACAGCAGAGTGCAAAGCACGATGGTCCAAGTGCGCACGCAGATGAAGTTTTGGCCCTTGCGCAACAGTCGACGGGAACAAGGCGGGAAGGATCTTGTTGCAAATCAACCGGGGATGGATACGGAGGATTTGGATGGTTGGAAACTAGAAAGACGACAGGTCAGGTTAGAGGAGAAGAAATGAAAACCGACGCTCTGCCAGCGCAGACTGAACTGACAAAGCCTGCTCGTGAGATGATATCGAGTGGCTGCCGCGCACAGAGCAAGGTATCCCGGCGTGTGTTTCGCTCAAAGGGCACCTAGGATGATCCAGGTACACAAGCAGGTACGTGCGGAAAGGCCCGCAGAGATGAGATGAGACAAGACAGACTCACTCAAATGGATCCATCCGTCGAGGGGAAGGGAAGGGAATCGGGGAGAGAGGGAATTGAGCAAGGAGGGTCCTTGCGACGAGTGCTCACACAAGATGCAAGCACAACGTGGTCGGGCAGGATAATGAGAATCAAACAGAGAGGTCGGCCCGTACCTGACGGCGCGCATTCGCAGGCGCAGTGCAACGACTGACAGACGAGACGAGAGGACGCTGCGGGCTCTTGAGCGGTCGAGATGGATTGGATGTCGCACGGGCGATGCGACCCTCGGGTCGGACCAGATGCAAGGTCCCGGGAGGACAAGAGGCAAACGACGGGAGCGGGGACGGGGGTCGAGTAGGAGACGAGTGCAGGATATGAGGTGAGTTCTCGAGGAGATGAATCCCGAAAGATGGAAAAAAATCCCGAGAGGAGAAAAAGACGAGCGATTGTCCCGGGATCGTTGATCGAAAAGTTGGAGGGTCTTGCGAGTCGCGTAAAAAAAAGTTGGAGCTTCCAAGTTGGTACAGGTCGGGGAGTGTCCAGGATGGCAGCGCTGGTTATAGTGGGACAAGAACAGCAGTCTTTACACTGCTTCCAATGCCCTTTTGGTTGTTGAGAAGGACAGACACTGTTGACATTGGAAAAGTAAACAAAAAAAGGTTTCAAGGATTAAATCAATTCGGGGCGAATGCGCGCACTCAAAGCTTGGTTGGTCCCCGGATGGATGCCACACACTCTTCTTTGTTGAAGAGTGTGGATAGAGTCCATCCATCGCAAACTCTACTACTAAAGTTGATGCACCTGTACCTTGCGGATGCAACTTATCCAAGCCAAATCTCCGATGATCCCCTTCTACTGGCCGAATTGCTCAACTCTAACGTCTCATCAAAAAATAACAATATCGATGTGTTGAGGCCAAAAGTCATTGATGGGCACCTCTCGCAAAAGCCGGGGTCTTGCTCCTCCACTTTGCACTTCGATCGGTGCGACTCATCAGAGGCACTAGAAACGTCCCCCCCTCTCCACACCTTCGATCCTCTTCCCCAGTGACCAATGGCGCAAAAAAGAAAGGAAAATGAAAGGGAAAGCAAATTTTTTCTCTCTCTCTGCGGTCTTTTTTTTTTTGTTTCGGATTCGGAAAAGAAATGAGATTGTAAGTTTTATTATTATCTCTCTAGTCGGATATTCCCTCACCTTCTTTTCTCCCGTAGGATGAACACTTGCATGTAATCTGTTATCTACGCTGCTACGCTACAACAGCTCCCCTCTATCCCCGTTATCTCGTCATTATCGTCATTGGGGTCTGATCGCTGCTCCCCCGGATTTCTTGGCCCGCCACATGGCTGCTGGCTCACCAGTCAACAACCTCTCGGAAGCAAAGCTCCAATCGATAGCAACGCAACAATCAACAAGCTGCCTCTTCTGAGCATAGTCTCTAGATCCTCACCGTCGCGGTTCCCCCCCTTCGCCCTGAACTAGATACCCACCATCTCGTCATCTCATCGTCTGCCCTGCTTTTTCTCCCTGGCGGCAGCCATCGCCGAACGCCAGACCCAACGGAAAGGAAGCCCACTCGTGCAGAGACCCTGGCCATCTTCCTCGTGCGTGAATTCCCATAGGCTTGGTTGAATGATGCTCTAGGGCTAGTGCTACGGTCCTTACCCGCTCCGCTTTCTCCACGACAAAAGCCGGAGCTACTCCGTCTTCCGCTGGCTGCGACGGCATGTTTGAGCGATGACGCTCGAGATCTGCATCCGGCAAGGTTTTGCGCTCTGTGCGACAGCTCAGATTGGTCGATAGTGATGCAAGACAAGGCACAGCCCGTCTTTGGTTCGACAGAGAGTGAACCTTGAGCGGGTTCTGTCAGCGGAGCCACAGCCTGCAAATCCAACTTGGCAACGACTGCGATGGATCATGACTTGCTGGAGGAGTGTTGAAAACGCTGGATCCAAGCGTTCTGTCTGACATTAACCGTTGACAAGGGGTCACCATGATCAGTTCTCCATAAACACCCCAACGGTCAAGCCCTGGTTCGCCGCCACCTCTGGGCAACGCAACAGCTTTTGATGATGAATCAACTCTTTAACTTCCTCCTCCGCCTCATTTGCCAGCCACTGTTGCACAAATCTCAAGTGGCGGCAAGCCTCAAGACCACGTTTCCCATGCCCATTCCCGCAAACCACCCTTGCTCGAGACAAGGGGGGCTGTACATAATTTCATGCAGGGGCATTGCGGTCCCTTTTCGTCGCAACTTTAATGTGCCAGACCTCAAAAACCGCCCCCTTTGCTTTAGCCCTCGGCGGATAGACCTTTTGGTGTAGCCGTGGCAGGGCTGTCCCTACGTCCGGCTTTTACCTCTCCAACATCCGGGACACCGGGTTTGTTTCTACCGCCATCCCTGTAGAAACACTTTGAAAGCTTCCATGGCAAGGAACATGGTGCTTCTCTCGGTATTATTGACCAGCCTCATCGATATCAGGGTCTTTGTCTATTTGCCGCACATCCTTGATTGGACCCTTCTTTCCGAGATTCTCTTGTTATTCAGCCTCAGACTACATATCGATTTTTGCCTCGCAACTATTGACAGGGCCCCGTTACACCCAAGTGTCAGATCCATTCAGGGTACCTGTTCCCAGCCTTAGCATCGTACTTATTACCGTCCCCGTCATTAAAACCCCTGCCCAGTCCATCTACCGACCCATTCTTGAACTGCCGAAATTCTACAGCTTCAAACATCTTGAGCTCATGCTCCCACTCAGGCTCCACCTCAGTCTCCGACTCTTCCGCCAGGCGTTCATCTCTCCTCGGCTGTTCAAGCTGCTGTCGCTCTTCCAACGTGAGGTCGCTCTTTGCGGATCCAATCTTGAGGAATGGGAGGAACAGCAGAGGAACTGATGCCACACCGAATGCCATCCAGAAGGCCACCTTGTAGCTCTGCCTGAACCCAAGGTGAGCCGTCTGTCCCACCGCAATGTCCGCGATGCCGAGGAAGAAGCTGATGCCTAAGAAGAGGATACTGTTGATCAATGCCCCGGCCAATCCTTGCCTGTGACTTGGCATATTGGTTGTCAGGAAGATATTGCTGACTGTAAAGGTTATGTCGATGCCCATGGTACAACACACCATGGCTGGAAACACCCATGCCCAATAGTTTGGGTTCTCGGGCATAAGAGCGAACATCAGCATGCTCGTTGCATTGGCCAAGCAGGAGATGAATAGCAGAAGCCTGCCGGGAAGGAAATGCAGGGTGAACCCGCCCACGGTGCCGATGAGTAGTCCACCGGCGAACAGAGGGATGTACCAGATGGCTGTCGTAAGCGGCGACTTGTGGAGCACCAGCTCTATGTAAAAGCTGGAGTAGAATAGGAAGATTCCGAAGGTGCCGAAGCTCATGAATAACGCTACAGTCAAGCGCTTCATGCACTTTGGTGCGAAGAGGTCGGCCGGCAGGAGAGGATGTCTGGCCTTGTGCGTCTCAACATACCATGCCATGACCAGGAGAATGACGCCGAGAACCAAGGTCACGATGATATGCGGAGTAGCCCAACCATTCCGGGCGTGCGAGCTATCCGTGAGGGCATAGACAATCAGAAGCAGCCCCGGCACAATTGTGGTGACTCCCCACCAGTCCATCGACATGTCGGCCCGCTTGCGGTTGTAGTCAAAGGGTACAGCGAGCAGCGAGATTACAGTGACGACTGCAAAGATGATGGTGCCGATCCAAAAGTACCACCGCCAGGTCAGGAACTCGGCGGAAAGCCCTCCGATTAGGATGCCGAGGAAGAAGCCAAGCGGCGCAAAGGCTCCATATAGGGCGAAGATGAGGTTCTTGCGTGGACCGGGGCGATAAATCTTGCCCATTAACATGACGCCGCCTGGCAGGTATGCAGCTGGACCGAGACCCTGCAAGGCACGGCAGAAGATGAGCATGATGTAGTTCTTGCTAAAGCCTGCGACGAGGGCCCAGATGAAGAACCACAGGAGTCCGCCGTTGAAGACGAGGTATCCGCCGTACATATCTCCGAGCCGGCCCATTGGGAGGAGCATTGCTCCTGTGACGAGGGAGAAGACACTCGAGGGCCATGTCTGGGAGGCCTGGGGGATATCGAGCTCTTTGGCTAGGGGAGGGAGGATGACATGGAAGCCGCTGACGAAGAATTCCTGGTATCTGGTCAGAGTCTGGTGGGAGCTTTGGAGGGATTGGGTTGGACTTACAGCTAATAGCATGGAACAGAAGACGGAGATGCCAAAGCCTAGCTCGGCCCATATCGACTTGAACACTTCTGGTCGTTGACGACCGAGTTTCTCGACATCCACGGCCGAGTCACGAGGACTGGTGATGCTCTCTTCGTCTGAAGCCATGATCTCTCACAGAACAGTGTATAGAGAAGAGTAGTTGAGATTGACTATTCAAGGCTATGCCTGGCTGAGAACGAAGCTCACAGCAGCTCAGAGCACCAAAAGAGAGAGACTCGTCCATCCTTTGTACCCATCTCCCACCTCCCCCCGCCCCAACTGCATCTTGGTCAATGCCCAAACCATCTCCCCAGGAACAAAGCCTCCCAGCAATGATTCCTTGGCTTCCCCTCGCGAGGTGTGGATGGAATTGTCTCGTTCGGGTTAGCGAGGGGAAGGGGCTGACAAACAACAATAGTCAACGAATGCGCCTCTCGACGACCCTTGAGGGGCTTAGTAAGGGTTGTTGGTTGAACATGACGCCCTTGTGGGAAAGGGAGAGATTAAAATGACGACCGGGCAGTGAGGGAGAGACGATTATGACGGCTGGGTTGGAATCACTGCATGGTTATGATGACCGATGGGGGTTGTGGGATAGTTATGACGACCGGAAGGAATGATTTGAGAGGGATGATTACCAATTGTTTTGGGGGAGAAACTTGGATTGATTAGCATTGAGCGTCGATTGAAGATTTGCATGGATTGAGCAGACGAGTTACTCAGCTCTCTCTGGCCGCTATAGGTAGGTAGTGTTGATATTGTTTCGTGGAAACTCGAGATTGGTTTTGTAATCCAACTGACTGTCCATGCTGATTGAGCATCTCGCCAAGCTACTAGTTGCTTCTGGGTCCTTTACTCAATGCTTGGGTCACTTGACCGAAAGTATCACTGCAGTTGGAATCCATTGCTAGGGCAAGATACAGATCTTTTTGATGCTCGGAGAGGTTGCAATTATCGTAGTGGTACCCAGTTCCCATCGAGGTGTAGGGTGGCTGGATCATGAGGAGCGTGGTTGGGACTTCAAGAAGCTTCGGTCAGGCCTAAACGCTGGGAAACACGGCATGGTATTTGGGCCTCATAGGCTGTGAACATGATTGCCTGGCCATGAAATGGGAGATCCGGAGATGCTTCTTTTTGTGCTGCGATGCGGTTGACAAGCGTCAGATACTCTGTCCAAGTGAACGCAACAACACACGATAGTTGGAACATTCACAAGCCAACAAATATCTTTTTGTAAAGCTCTCCTATCTATGTACGTGCAAGGTTCGAGGAAATGGCGCGTGAGGCGTACATAAGGTAACCTTGAGCCATCGTCGCACTTGAAAAGCTCAAGGACATCCTGTGTAGCACGCCTCGTGTTCTGAAGCAAGCCATGGAATAAGGTTGCACTCTGTAACGGGCAGAACAGCCTTTAGATAAAACTCCGATAGCGGCGCTGACTGGACGATATTACTCAGTTGTACTGAATGTTTTATCTATGGCCAGTCTTTGGTATGTTCTGCTCAAGTGATGTATTGACATAGCCTGCTCTGCGCTTAGGAAACGATCCGACTGTGGTTCAATGGATTGGAACTGTGCCTCTTCTTGACATACAAAAGACGTTTGCCAAGAAATGGCCTTTACAGGCATACATTCTAGTCTCGTCACTTGATGGTCGAGAAAATCGTATGTTTGCTCAGTCAGATATCGTCATCTCGATCCAAAATCTTGGTCACGGCAGTCATCAGCCGTTGACTCTGAATCTCGACGCTAATCTTGACGCCAGGCAAGATGAAGATCCAAGATACAGTCATTGGGTCAGGTGAATCATGTGAGAGCCATGTCTAACGAGATCCCCACGATATCGCCGTTCTTCCGCCATCGGCATCCGACGATGCTTTCACCCCGTCAAGCGGGGAAGCTACTCATGGTGACGGCGTAGAAAAGTACAGTAACACGCTTGAGATAGAGTTACAAGCCCGACGTCGTGTCAGGACCCTGCAGTACGACTACGCTGAGAAGATTTGCAAGAGCCAGTTCTCGACTCGTGCCTTTTTCAAGAGTGTAGATCTCGACTCGTAGAGAGGGGGACGGAAACTGACGTCGTGTGTGTTTGTTGTTTTCTTGTGAGACGGACCCTTGGTTCTCCGCGCCCGCGATCTGCATTTTGAGAGCAGACGGTTGGCTGGGGAGGAGAGACATGCATTCCAGAAGGTCTTGATGGAGGGGGATTTTCTCAGCTCCGATCGGCCGTCGGGATGAGGAGGGGCACCGAACCCGCCGTCAGCCAAGGCGATGGGCGTTTGGTATTGTCCCGTGGGCTTTTTGAAGGGGAGGGAGGGGTTAGAGTTCAATCCGGCTGCCGCGGGCGCCACGCCGGGAAACACATGGCTTGTGGAGTTGCCGTGCACGGCGATCATTGAGGATGAGCGGATGGGGTGCCAAAGTTGAGATTGTTCTCTCAGCTGGGGCAGAGAGAGGAGAGATTCGACATGTGAAACATTTTGAGATGGCAATCTGGTTTCCACAAAGGTTATTGGCCTACGAGCTGTTGCTGTGGTAGAATGTCACGACGAGACCAATCTGGGGCTGGATCTCGTTCTTTTTCCTGCACAAAGAAAACTGATGGGACCTGTGTTCTAGAGCCGCCAGCTCGATTCAAGACATGCCGACAGGAGGGGGAGATTGCAACCCCAGAAAATCAGAGCAATAAGGTTTCAGCGGGTTTACCAGCAAAAGAGAGCGGTGTGTGAAAAGTAGCACCACCATCTGGACATGTAATGTTTTTTCGCTTGAGCATCGCGCTTAATATCCATCCCCTGAGGGATAGTTAGCAGGGGGGCTCGATTTCTTCCGGTGCTGGGAAAAGCAGGCTCGCATGGGGAATGGCCCACGTGTACCCTCTTTGAAGTGCAGGGATATCGGAGGACAGTCTATAACGTGAGGGTAAGGGAAAAAAAGAAGGTGAGTAAGGCTGGGTCGACGCGGACATCACCTGAGGAGTCGCCACGGGCCTGGAAGCGCTTCACCGATTCGACAAGTGGACGGGAGATGCTGACAAGGAGGATGGGCTTGGGTTAAGAAATGTCAGGAGAGTTGAGGATGGCGATGGGCTCAGATATAGAGCCGTGCACCGGGGTTTGACAGCTAAGCGTATCTTGGCTATATCGTGATGAGTGAGAAAGGCGGATGTAGTCAGATATTGATAGAGAAGGGGGGTCCGGCCTGCAAGGGGGAGGGAGGGGGGGTCTCGTGTTTTGATGGCCTCGAAAAAAAAGAAAAGGTAGGGTATCATTCCGGGGGATTTACTCGGCAGCTAGAAACGCTTCGCTCATGCAGGCTTTGGGGTCGTGTTCTCAGCGGAGACGACGGCAAAGCTCTGGATGGGATGGTTGAATGAGACAAGGGGGGGAGAGGATGCATCTGGGAATGGCAGATGCGGTGAGTGTGGGGGGTGGTCTTGGGAGCAAGGGATGGATGGATGTTGTGGACATGAAACTCCGCGAGAAACAAGGTGTAAGGAAAGCGGTAGGTGGTTGGGAACGACGATAACAACGGTTGTTTGCTTTGCTAGGAAGAAGCAGGTCTCACCTCCTCGAGAGGGGAAGTGAAAAAAGTGGCTGAATGCAACGGTTCGACTGTGGTTGCGGAAGAGTCACTGCCATTGGCTAGCTCTGTGTTCAGATGTTTTCTCGTTTTCTCTCTGTCGCTCTCGGGGAGCCGCCAGCCGGTAGATGCTGGCTGGATGTGGGTGTGACGACATGGTAGATGTGTGTGTGGTGTGTGTGGATGGGATATGTAAAGATGGGATGCATTGCGTGGGGGGTAATGCATAATGGTTGATTGACCTTGGAGATACTGATTCCTGGAAGATTTGTCCATGGTTTAGAAGTTGAGTGGGAATACAAGTTGTAAAGGGCAGCATGTTGCGAAACGAGTGAGTTCCCGTGAGTCGGTGTGATCAAAAGGAAACTCGCAGTCGATAGTAAACTCGACATCTCCTTGTTGTATCTCAAGTAGCGTTTCATCCAAGGGCTTGACGCCGGATGCGCCTTTGTGTAACCCACGACAATCCCCAACGGTGGTGGTAACACAGGATGCGCATCTCTATCAGCAACAGCAGATCGCACGCAGCGACGAGAAAAGAGATAAACGGACCCTTGAGGCTCTTGATTACGTGCTTCCCGAGAGGGTGTGAACCTGACGACGCAGAGATAGCCATGGGTGTAGGACGTGGGTTGGAGGAAAAAATAAGACGGCAGTACTTGATATAGAGGCATTAGAGTATGATCCCCTGAGGATAGCTATAAAAGTATAATAAATGCTATCTAATAACATATAGAAGACTTTTGGAATATTACCTCTTCTGGTGATACTTGACTATTATTGGCATCTACTCAAAAGATTCACTGTTCACGAAGGTCTTTTAAATCAAGCATTCGAGGCCTTCTACCATTCTAGTGTCTGATCTATTATTTCATGACCCGCGTGGGAGGGTAGCAGCACAGCACATGCTGTGCAGCCTCAAAAGAAAAAGCTCGCATCTGCGTGCTGCCCGTGATTATTCTTGGATAGCCTCACGTTTCGCCACAATGGTGACGATGTGCCGGCCCTACTTACAGGGTCACATTTCTCGAGAGCCGCAGCCGCATTAGGCCCTTCCACGGCCTACCCGTAGCTTGGTAGCGCATCGGGCAGTCTCCCGCTCAAAGTCTCCCCCCTTTTTTTTTCTTTTTCACTTTCAAAGTTTCATGATTTCTTGTAGGCTAAAGAAAAGTGTCGGTGAGGGAAGCGCAACTGCAGGAACATCACGGCGGAAACACCCTAGTAGCGGGTCCCTGTAGAGCTCGTAGCCGCACCGGGACACGGCTTCGGGGGCCGGGGGCGGACGCGGAAGACGGGTGGCGAGCTTCTCCTGCAGCTCAGAGGAGTCCAGTCCGCTTGAGTGCTCGTTTCGAGTATGTAGGTCGGTTTGCTCGTGTGTGTGTGTTCTTTTAGGGGAAGGTCCAAGACCGATAGTGTCGCTGTATTCCTTGAAAGTGAGGCCCTGTAGTAGGAGGCCTTGCCTTGCGGCGTTCAGGGCCCCCTCCCTACAGTAAACAGGGCCACATAACAGGAGAGATCAAAGCGCGGACATCGCCACCGGTGGGAAGAAGGCATCACATGGGAGCCGGCCGAGTAATGGATGGCTCTTGGTTTCGCCGCGGCGCCGGGCGTAGGAGGGAGGTGTGTGTGCGTGTGTGTGTTTAGGCAAAAAACAACACCATCGGCCCTGTCGTCAGCCCGAATGTCAGTATCATTCATACAGGGTCAATGGCGAAACCTCGTGGAAAGCTTTTATTAAACGTCTCTGACGACTGGAATTGTTGGACATGGGCACTCGTGCTTGGTTGTGTCGCTGACGTTTGCTCAGTCTCAGAGATTTACGGAATTGTTCATTCGAGGTGTGGCTTTTTCGGGGGCGGAAGAGGTAGCTGACATGTGCGAGTATGAGGCTCTGCAACTGTGAGGCCTGAGTCATCTGCCATTATTCGCCAAGATGGAATGATCTCGGTACAGTGTGATTTCTGGATATACTTGATCGCACTGCCTCTATACTCCCTAGGCTCAATCTCCCCATGTTAATGAAACCCCACCATGATGGGTGGCAGGGCTCAGAGACACCCCCACCAATTCCTCATGTCTCTGACGGTGACGACCTGGACAGAATGGATAGGTCACCGGTTTCGGCGTCTGCATTTTGTGGTGGTAGGTGCAGGAAGAAAAACACCAAACCCCATGGGCAACACGGCAACATGCACATCGTCAAGTTTCTCCAGATGACGATCCAATGCCATACGTAGATGAGTGACGATATGTCGTGTCCCCCAAATACTTGAACCGTCCCCTGGCAATGGGGCCATGGGCATCATTATGGGTCGCCACCACCCGGTCCCTTAGATCCCCTCTCCCCGAGCTACGCTGCTAAGCTCCCCCCTCCTAGGGTATGACAAGGACCCTTGCGTTCCAGGGGCTTCTTTTTTTCACAAGTCGGGAACAGGTGTCCGGGCTGGCTGGGCTGGCCTCTGTTGTCTCTGGCTTGATATGGCCGCGACTCGGCCGTATCCGACATGACAATGACAAAAAACTGGGCAGCTGGACAGTTGAGAAAACGGGCTTGGGATGTGGATGGCTTGGAAGTGGGCTATGACTGTGGCGGTACCTATTTTTTCGGCCGCCTCCAGTTCAGTTCGTATGGAAGAGTCTGACGCTACTGTGGCCTGGCATAGCACGGCACGGCACCGCGGGCACTGAAGAGCACAGCACGAAGCCAGCGTTGGAGGGAGTCCGGATTGTCGGTGGGGGTGTCGTCCCGTGTACGAATCGTTGTCCGTGGATTTGATTGAAATGTGAACCTGTGACCGACCGCCGGCGCCGGGCGACAGTGGAAGGGTTGAAGTAGGTACCTTGACTACCGCAAACGAACTATTCTGGTACCTACAGTCTTGCCCCAGTCCGTCCATCCCGTCCACGCCTTGACTTGGGTTGTGTCGCTTTGCGTTGCGTCCGCCCCGCCCGCCTTGTTATCCCCCATGAGCGCCCATCCCATCCATATCTCGTCTCCAGTACTAAATAAGCCCAAAATCCAAGTTCGCGCACTCCGCTCTCCATCGCTTTTTCCAACGTTTCTTGTGTCATTGTCGTCACTTGCCAATTCTGAACCATTCATCACATCGTCGGTTCTATATCTACTCGACACACATACTTTTACACTCTTCATTGCCAAATTACACCTTATCTGTTGTTATTTTCCTCTGCGTGCCGCTCTTTGCGCTCATCGCTTCATTATTTTTGTCTACCCCTCCGACAAGCAGCACGCACCGCACACGCACAGCACAAGCCAAGGCAAGGTTCGCGCAGAAGCGCACACACAGGCCAACCTCGAGAAGCCAGTCACGAGTCATCCCGCCCTCGCCGACCCCTTCGCTCGTTTCGTTTCCTCCTTCCATCATGGCAGCGCCAGATAAACCAAGGCGACGGTTTGCCCCCGAGCCCATTGAGACCACCTTTGAGACGTTCAGGAGCAAGACGGGAAAGCAGAAGCAGGTTTTGAGCAGTCAAAAGAATCACCACAACGATCAGAACCAGCCCAAGACACCGCCCTGCACCATGGGCCCTAACCCAGAGCCCACCCCCGAGGCTTCACCTCGTTCGCCCTCACCCGTTCCTCAGGAGTTACGCCCTAAGCGACGCTTCGCTCCTCAGTTGATCGAGACCTCGCGCAGGAGTCGCCGGGTCGGAGACACCGGTCCTGCCACGAAACCCACCGACAAGACCGACATCACCCCTTACACCAGAAACATCTACACCGCCACAAAGCACCAGCACCGTGGGAGACGGCGAGCTGACGACCGTGACGATGAGGAGTCTCCCGTTGTCAACGGCGCCCGGCGCCGAGAGTCGGAGGATGAGAATGTCATGTCGTATTTGCTAGAGCTTGCCGCCAAGGAGGCTGAGCGCCAGATGCAGGAGGCTGCCCTCGCTGCCTTTCCCAACAGCCACCAACGTGAAGGCAACGTTGACCATTTCTACTTTCGTGAGAGTTCTGGTAGCGACAACTCCCCAGAAAGTACATCACCCGTTCACCATGGTCACCATGGCCAGCCCATTGGAGCTCACCATAATGTGCGCCGGCAGTCGTCCGATGCGAACCTGTCCTGGTGGCATAAGCACATGCAAGAGCACGCCGAGCAGGTTCTCCAAGATCAGAAGGATGATGACCCCATGGTGCTGGACGAGCCTGAGCTCAAGCCGGGTGAGATGGCGACGCTCGCCGAGGAGCCCCACGAGGACCACACGGCGCGCAAGCAAGGTGAAGACACGGTGATGCGGACAGACACGGCCGACCTCGACAAGATGGACCTGACCGCCCCTCCGGATCCGATGTGGACCACGTCAAACAACCAGCACGCGCCCCCCGCCGGCAGGAAGAGGTCATCGCCCGGCGCTCCAGGCCCCATTGGGGAGACGTACATGCCACTGCTCCAGACAGATTCTTATCTGACGGCCGAGCAGACTAATAAGGCCGCCTCCCCGGCACCTGCGCCATCCCGGCACATTGGTGAATCTCCGATGCCATACATCCCCTCGGCGGCGTCCGGCAGATCTGATGTGCCATACGCCAAAGCATCCCAGATCCCCCCAGACACCGGCGGCTTTCGCAACTCGGGTCGAGGCTTTGGACGCCCATTCGGAGGCTTCGGTCACAGGTCTCCAGCTCCCCCGTTCCAGAAGAGGCGCCAGGCTGTATCTCCACCCATGCTGGGCAAGGATCTCGTCTTTCGGAGGTGTCCGTCGCCCAAGCAGACCAAGCTTGAGCCAGACCATCCATTCGCAGAGCGCCATGCCGAGGAGAAGTACCGGGATCTTTCGGGAGAAAAGGGTCTCTGGAGAGGATACTGCTTCAGGTCCGAATCGAATGATGCCTACTTGGTGCCAGCAGACCTGCATGCCCCACCCATGCTGGCAACCCCCAAGCCGCCGGCTACTCCCGGCACCGCCTCGCATATCAGCTCTCCAAGCTTCACGGACGAGCCCGCCGCTATCAACGGCAATGGTGCTTCTAACGGTCTATACAACGGCCAGACTAACGGTACCAACGGCACCAAGGAGCACCGCACCCGGGCCGGTAACCCCAAGGGCCTACACATGCTCCATGGCATCGACGAGCGGCTTCAGCAGGAAAAGGCCCACGCCGAGCTTGAGGAGAAGATTGCCCAAGAGTTTGACGATGGCTTCGTCACTCAGGTGTACAACTATCTGTCACTAGGATACCCCGCCATGGCACGAGCCTTTGATGAGGAGTTGTCTCGTATTAGTCTTATGAGCATCGATGATCTCGAGAGGGATGACGACCAACAGCTCGCCAAGGGTCACCTCGTTGAAGCCGACGACGGCACACCCCGAGAGAAGAGATGCCCTCGATGGAGAGCTCTTCGATCTTATATCAAGGAGTGGGCCAGACAGCACCCCAACCTCGACAGCATGGATCCTGTGGGGTGGGGAGTTCGAGAGCGAAGGGGCAGCTGGGCTGTCTGAGCTGCACGTCTTTTCTTCCAGAACTTGTTTACTTATGCGGTTATACTCTGTTCGCATACGCCACGTTTTTTCCACCCAAAGCACGAGGTCTTTCTCAGAAGAGTTGATTGGAGTGTTTTATTTGCTACTATTTTGGGCCTGAAAGTTTTATTATCAACCATCGGCGGGCGTTTTTTTTTTTTTACTCTGCAAGAGTCTGCTATAAACGCAGTACCTGCAACTATTGTCTTTTTTGAGCAAGAAGCATCATGGAGGGTACATATGGAAAAAGCCCCCAGGAGCAATGTTTTGTGTGTTCCGAGTTGTGTGATCGGAAAGGGAGGATGGGCAAAAGAAGAAAGATAAAGTTTTTGCGCTTTCTATTCGAACTGCTTCGAGGCGGGTAGATGATTAGACCACAAGCGAAATATTGTTTGTAGATGAAACATCAAAAGATGATGAAAAGAATTAGGGGAGGAAGGGAAGGGATGGAGTGGTGGTGTGCGAGTTTTGTTGCACTGAATTGTACATGAATGAATGGTTGAGTGTGAGATGATGGATGATCAAGCTCTTGGTGGGCTTCTTGCTCCTGTGGGAGTGGAATACATGATATCCGGTCCGGATCGGACTGGGAAAGCACTTTTTTCATGACGTATTTGTCTGTCTGTCTGTCTGTGAAGCTGATTTGACATGAGAGCGTTGGAACTCCTTCAGTTCGCTGGTCATCAAGTTACTGTCTTGACGCTTTTACTGCCTCGCTCAATCACGTTGATAGCCTCTGTCCCAAGGCTCATCGGCCGTCCACGAACAGGTCTCGAGTCTCGAGAACATAGTTGTGAAGTTGATTCGTTATCTTCTTGTAGGGCAGCGCTCAAAGCCCATCTATGATGGGGTTGGCCATTAGGATCACTTTTTCCACTTATTCCGTCAACTTTCCGGCGATGTCATGAACTTGGTGTATATCTCATGGCCCATTGACCAAGTTACAGCTTCGAGGCAGTATCGCGTCTCCCACTCTCCTCAACAACCATCCACGGCTTTCCTCCCACATCAACAACGTCGCCCTCACTCAAGTTCTCCCTCTTCAAGATCTTCTCACACGGCAATCCGATCTCTCCGATCTTCACTGTCCTCTTCCACCCCTCATCCCACTCCCACCTCTCCAGCGCAAGGTCATCACCAACCCTCACAAAACCCTGCATATGCCTTCCCAACCTCACAACCGAACCCCTCGTGCGATGCTCATCGTCATGTAGCTGCACCACCAGAACCCTCACACCGCCCTCCCCGGGGACGGCAGTGGGGTCGACGTCATGCCAGAGCTCCTCGTACTCGCCTTCGACGCCCGTGTCGGGATTGAGCATGGAGCCCTTTTCGAGTGTGAGCTCGTTGGGCTGGGGGTACATGAAGCCCGCGTCGGGGAAGAGCTCTGGCGTCAAGGTGCGGGATGAGATCCACTGGTGGAAGGCTGAGTAGGATGCCAGCTTGCCGGTTGAGTCAGGTCGCTTGGTTGAGATTGAGATGCCGGCGATTCCCCATTCTAGGCGGGACAAGGGCAGAGGGTCTGAGGCTTGTTAATTGAGTGGTATCAAATAGAGAGAGGTGTTTACCATGTTGACCGGTCCAGGTCCCTTGATGGCCTTCAGGCAGGTAGATGCGCAAATCGACAAAGTGCCGCCCGGGAGAGGTGAGGACGAGAGTGGAGGTTGGCTCACTGGCCTCTTCAGGGACCCAGCGGATCCATTTGCGTACTGAGATGCTGCCCATCTTGAATCAATTCAAAGGTCACGATGGAGGAACTGTTGATGTGCGGATGGAGTTGCAGTTAAGTTCTTATCTCTTGAGCTGTGCGAAGACTTGCGAGGCGAGACCCCTGCAAATATACTTGTGCTAGAAACCTCCTCACCACCTCGTTGAAAGTATGGGCTTGCTGAGGGCCAATTAGCATTGGTTAACTCGAGCCCCACAAGTATTTCTCCAAGATATGCACAGATGGGGAGTAGATCTGGAGGCGGAAGCGCGCGGGGCCGGAGATGGGGTTGACGAGCCGAAAGGCGTCGAATCCACTGAGGAACATGCACTTGCTTGGTAATTCAGTTGTTGCTATAGTTCTAGGATTGAACTTGGTATCAGAGACATTAAATATACCATCAAATGTTTTATTTACCTAGTTAATAATGTCATGTTGGTGTCCCTCTCAAGTATTTGATGTTGCACTCTCTCCTCGTGTCCGCCTACTTCTGACAAAAGAAACAATCATGTCAACAAGAATCCAAAGGCCAGCCGATACCATGGTAGAGCTACCAAGGGCGTCGACGATCGGCAGAAAAACGTATGACACCCCTAGAGCAGAGAGTATAGAGAGCAGCAGTCCGCATCTTAGAAAGACGGCGCGTTGCGGGGCTGTCGCCCTCCTTTCCACCAACAGTTCCAAAATATACCAAACGAATTCTACACAGATGCAGACACTAAGACTACATGCGAAGTCTACGGGAGGAATCTGCCTCATAAGGATAAATGTAGTAACACCCGAGAGAGCTAGAAGAAGATGAGCAATAAAGCTCCAGTCGAAGGAGACTTCTCGCGAGTCCTTGACAATGCCAACATACCACATCGTGAGCAATGAGAAAACAAGGCCAAACCCAGGCGTCACAAAAGAGAGGTAGTCGATGGTGATAATAGATGGTGAAAAGTCACCCTCCTCAATAAGTGTTACCGCGCCCAAGAGAAACTCGTTTACTGTGATAGCAGTGAGCATGGTCAAGACCACCCCGCGGACTGTCCTCCTAATGACGTTTCTGTGAGTCAGATAGGGGATCCAGAGTGCGCAGTGTATCCAG
Source organism: Fusarium duplospermum (assembly GCA_003946985.1). Lineage (NCBI taxonomy): Eukaryota > Fungi > Ascomycota > Sordariomycetes > Hypocreales > Nectriaceae > Fusarium > Fusarium duplospermum. The sequence continues at coordinate 27,914 of NKCI01000011.1, read as the reverse complement.
AGGAGCTGCAGCAGTGGATTCGTCGCGAAGAAGAGAACCCCAATTCTAAGAAGTGGCCTCGTAATACCAGGCGACTCGTCGACAACAAAGAAGATCCCGACCTCAATGTACGCTATCGCAGCCAGGAGAAAGGCCCCACGATACGCAAGCGAGTGGATGTATTGATGGTCGATCTCAACTGGTATGTTGTTGTCTTCGGCTTCGTCTCTCTCCAGCTGATTCAGCATCAACAGGGCCCTTTGACCCGGCCTTTGACGTCGCCTATCAGTCGAGGCTTGGGCGGGTATGACCTGTTCGAGGATCGCCGCCAGTGGTGCTACTACTAATAGCAAAGGTAGGACCTGGCCGAATGTCCACTCGTTTTCTTCTCTGGGGCCGAGCAGCCTCGTCTTGAAATACCGCCTCGTAACCCACAGGGCTGAAAGGGTCAGCCAGTAGACCTGCTTTGTAACAAGGTAAGAAGGTGAATACAACGCCTGGTAACATAGGTAGGGGACCATACCTCTGCAAGGAAAGAAGTGAGTAGGTTTACATGGATGCTCACAAAGCTAAGCCCTGTCATGTATAATGAAGATTTAACACCGTGTATGAATGATTTCGTAGAGTTTGCCAGAGTACGGGGATCCCATTGTTGAGTATCTTGGTCGCTGCCGCGCTGAAGTCTCATCGCCCTGGCGCTAAGGTGAGCCGGAAATGCTCGAAGACTACCTTCAAAAGCCCTTGACATTTTCGCCAGACGGATGAAGAAGCCGTATACAAGAAGAATCAGCGTTTTGATCATGGATTCGAATGCCACCGATCTGGTGTCCATCTTCTTGCCGAAGTAGCAAACAGCAAAGTCCGAGGCCTTGTTAGAGCCTTCGTCTCCCCAGTCAAAGTAGCCGGCGAGACCAACAGCGACTGCCAAAAAGACTAACATTATAGACATGGCAATCACGCGCCAGGTCCTTGGGCCAGGACGGTTCGCAAGGTGGTTCCGAAGGAATGACAGAGCTGCCAAATGTGTCAGAGAAGCCAGCCACACAAGGTGGACTGTCAGTTGCCAGTGGTAACTCTGTAGTCCACAATGAAGAGCGATGTATCCGCTGATCATGATTGCTAGACCCGTAAAGATCTGTATGTCTGCGGCTGTGATGACGCACTAAGAACTGCTCAACAAAAAGGCCCAATGAGGGAGGATGCTTGGAGTTGCTGCTACCTTGTTCAGTGCGGATTCTAGTTGACTGGACCGAAGCCGTTGAGAGTATTGCAAACTCCGAAGCCCTGGCAATTTTCGAACGACATATAGGAACTCGTAATCGATGACATTGGGGTACTGGCAAGGCGTTCTCTTGCCTGGTTGCCGAAAGGGATCGAGTTCGGGATTGAAGACTACCAAGTAGTAGCCGATGAGCAACAGGACAACTATCCACGCCGTGGCGAAGAAGGCTGCCACGACCTATTTTATCAGTCAGATTGAATGGTGGAGGTTTTTATAAAGAGGACTTTGTCACACCCCTATGCCTGAAATGTCGCCATACGCACTGATCGCTGTAGGATGCGCAGAGCAGTTGTAGGTGCAAGTATCTGTCATTATAAATCGTATAAGGACACAAAAACGAAGCGACAAGGTACTTGAAACATTAATGCGAGGGAAAATAGGAAAGAGGAAGAGGAGAACGGGGAAAATGTTCAGATTCGTCACCTCCAACTAAGACCAGGCTGGCGACAAGTTGCTAAGAATAGCCAGAAGCCACAAGCAGGCTGCGCCATGCAGACGAGCTCTGTGATATGATAGGATAGTTCAAGAGGTTGTGTAAGCAATCTGTCTGGTAATTTGGGTCTTTGCTTCTTTTACTTGGGCTGCCCAGTTCCCGATCAGCGAAGCACAAGGTGGCCATTGGAGGTGAGCAGGCTGGACATTGTATATTGTAGAACACAGCCAAGATGTTGTCGAGAGACCAGAAAATTTTCGAAAAGTTCATGTATTAGCGTTGATAGGTTCTGATAATGTTTTCTGTTTCTAAACGCTATGGTGTTTCGCAGTCTCTCGTCGCGTCACATCTTTGGGGTAGACATTTGGATGCCAAGCCTCAAGCGCACAAGACATTCAATCGCGCTTCGACCCAGACAAGACCATTGACATTTCTAACGGTATTAATTGTTCAAAACGATTGGGGTGATAACCATAACCTTAGTCCCAAATTGTAACTACGGGCCAGACGTAGGCGACTTCCGTGTGCTGCCACGACGAACCCTCGCGCTCGACGGGAGTTCACTCTAACCTCGCACGATATAACTCGACCTTCCAGATGATTCAAGACGGATTTAAAAGGGAAATTACATTTGTTAAAGCTTCAAATGTATTTCAGAGAATTGTGGGAATTAGTTCCTGAATTGGAATTCCAGATCAGAGAGAAGTAGGCGACTCCCGTGTGCCTTTCCGGACACTCGCACCCAACGAGAGATCACTCCAATCTCGCCGGATATAACTTGACCCTTACAGAAAATTCAAGACGGATTTAAAGGGGAAATGCCATTTGATATTTTGTCCGAAATTGGGAAGACGTTGCAGGGTGAGCCAAACAGGTGAATCGCCCAGGGGCAGACCTGAGTGAGAATCCCGACACACCGACACCCCGATGAACCGAGATCGACAACGCGAAAGTCTAATAAATCACAAAAGTTTTGTTTCAATGTTTGAAGTCTATTGGCCTCACGAGACTACAACTATAAACGATTTAACAAAACTGTTCCGACTGATGGATTGAATGCACTGGACACGACAACACACCTTCAACAATGGTGGCTCCTTCAACTCAACTTATTGGCACTCCTATCCATTAAGCTTAACAACAAACCTTCCACCTCAAAAAAAAACCTTCTCTCGTCAGTTCGTCATGAAACATTAGCGACTCGCTTACCACCTACCCAAGCGCCAAGACGTCAGAGAAGTCTCCGTGGCATGTTTCCACAAACATGGGTCTGAAACGTTGAAATGGGTCGTTAACCTTGATGACGGGCCTCTACCAAGACTCGGAGCCGAGTGCCCAGGCGGAGATTCTGTCGTCCGCCAAACGGAGTTCGAGAGGTTGACACGCCTTGGTGGTCCCTGGTTTAAATTAAATTGTTGCGTTTATCGGATGACGTTCGCGGGAATGTGGGATGATGGTGTTTAAAACGACGACTGTTCCTCGCTGTAGACACATCTTTGAAGCTTCAACAATTCACGTTCTTTCAGTAATCACTTCCTTTCGTTACTTTTTTTTTCATTCATTCTTTAAACGGCCGTGCCGTCTCTATCAAATCAACAACCATGAAGTCTTACGCCCTCCTTTCCCTCCTCCCGGCCGTTTTGGCCTGCGCCAACCCCAAGACCAACGAGTGCGCAAAGGCCGTCGCCGCCAATGGCTCTTCGTTCTGCTCTTCCGTGAGCGAGACTGCTGAGCTCCCCTCGTGGGCTTCTGCCTGCAGCAAGAAGAACCTTGCCAAGGAGTGCGAGTGCCAGTTTGCCGCCGGCGGCGATTCCTCTGCTCCCGCTCCCGTCTCTGAGGCTGCTGATGAGGAGCCTGCTCAGACTCAGGCTCCTGCTGCTACTACGCTTGCTACTGTTGTTGCTCCTTCGGCTGTTGCTTCTAGCGCTCCCGTTGAGGAGGAGGAGCCTGTTGAGGTTCCCGCTTCTTCCGCTGCTGGAAACTCTCCTGCTACTTCTGCTGCTGCTTCGCAGCCTTCTTCTCCTGCTACTGGTGGTGAGGCTACTGAGGGTGGTAGCTGTGGTGCTGCCGCTGTTGATGAGCTTGTTGGTTACGGTGATGGAACCACTGGTGGTAGCGGAGAGGGTGTCACTGTTACTTCTTGCGCAGACCTCACCTCTGCTGTTGCCAACGGTGGTGTCATCAAGATCGATGGCCAGCTCTCTGGCTGCGACATCATCCGCCTTGAGGGTGACACCACCATCCTCGGTGTTGGCTCTGGCTCTGGTAAGCACACCTAACGTCCAACATGTCATACATCACTAACACATCTTACTAGGTCTCGTCGGTGGTGGTTTCCGCATGAAGGATGTCTCCAACGTCATCCTCCGCAACCTCAAGATGAGCAACCCCCCCGAGGGCAAGGATCTCATCGACATTGAGAGCTCCACCTACGTCTGGGTCGACCACTGCGACCTCTCTGCCGAGGGCATCACCGGCGACAAGGACCACTTCGATGGTCTCTGCGACGCCAAGCGCGGCTCCGACTTTATCACCATCAGCTGGACCAAGTTCTCCGACCACTGGAAGGCCAGCCTGATCGGCCACAGCGACAACTCCGGCTCTGACGACACTGGCAAGCTCCACGTCACCTACCACCACAACTACTGGTCCAACATCAACTCGCGTGCTCCCTCTGTGCGCTTCGGTACTGCTCACATCTACAGCAGCTGCTACGAGGATGTTCCCACCTCTGGTGTCAACTCCCGCATGGGCGCTCAGGTGCTCGTCGAGCAGAACTCGTTCAACAACGTTCAGCGCGCCATCGTCACCAACCTCGACAGCAAGGAGGAGGGTTTCGCCTCCAACAAGAACAACATTTTCACCAACTCTGACACCCAGATCACTCAGGAGAAGGAGTTTACTCCTCCCTACAGCTACACGTAAGTTCAGAAGTATGCCCGTGAAGTTGAGACATGACGCTGACTTGTAATAATAGCACCGACCCTGCTAGCTGCATTTGCGAGCTCGTCAAGGCCAAGGCCGGTACTGGAGTTGTCGCTTAAATGTTGAGATGAGGGATTTTCATGAAAAAGGGCAGTTCCCGCCCAGTCAAGGATTGATCAAGGGACGTTCATCTAACGGATGACATTATTCTGGACACATTATTCAGGCCGTTTTGAGCCCATGTACATATTACTGTTAAATAGTGGACTGCTCAATGTTAATGACAGGTTGACCCTGCAATCAATTGTCTCTGGTTTATTCGGCCGAATAGGTGAGGGGCGGAATTTAATGGTTGTTCCCCCTTTGGTTAAATATTTCGAGGGTTGGTCTTCCAAGGGAGATTCATCGATTTGTTTAGAACATCAAGGGATCCATCCAACCCTTTGGATCGATATGTCTCGGATGATGATACTCGACAAGGGCGGGTCCATTAATTAAGAAGAAGCATGTCGCCCATCTATTTGGTTCGTCAGATATGTCAAGATGGACGTTCAAGATTGGCAAGCGAGCAGACTCAGAGTCAGGAATAGTCGTTACCTTCAAGACGGCAACGTGAAGCCATGGCCTTGGAGTATTCAAGTTCAAATACTCGGCGCAGAGGGAAGCGGACGACATAGTCTTCTGGATAGGGTAAGTAACATCTTCAGCATGAAGTCGGCTCTAACCATTTGTTAGATATGTCTCGACGAATTCATCCCCAACGACGACCCATTTACAGAACGCGACAGCGCCTGCAAGCAAACCAACCTCCGCGGCCTCGCCTGCAACGTCTGGTTCGAAACGCCCATCTCCCTCACATCCCACAGCGACGGCTTCGCCCTCTCAAAGCAGGAGCTCTTCTACTGGCTCACACGCGGCATGCGCGATTGCGATGCCCTCATACTAGTCTACGACCTCACAGATCCCAGCAGCTTCCGGGAGCTGTGTGAGTTTTGCGCCCGCTGCGAGCTTGAGGGCGTTGGGGTGGCACCTGGGTCTAGTCTGCCGTGTCTTGTCGTTGGCGCAAAGGCGGATTTACCGAATCAGGAGCATGTTCATGATGGGGAGAGGTTGGCTAAGCGTCTAGGAGGTCGCTTCGTCACATGCTCTTCGAGAACGGGTGAAGGTTTCCCGGAGTTGATGGAAGCGGCGATTGGACCGGTGGTGGATGCGAGAACGGCGCTTATACAGGAGAGCGAGGATATGTTGGGTGAGGCAATACGGGCGTTGCTGGCGTGGGCGGGTGAGAAGAGGACGGGACTCAGAAAACGACTGAGCAAGAGGAAAAGAACATCAGAGCTTCGACGACCAGTGTCACGACCGAGATGCACGGGAGCACCTCCACGATGGACAATGAGGAGCTTGATCTCTCTACCTCTATGTCAGAGCCTGCAAGGCATGAGCAGCTTTGACTCGGAGAACAGCGAAGCTTCACTCCTGATCCCGTGTCCACCGGAGTGGCAGCTCTCCGTGGACCTAGTCGAACCGGCCGCAACAGACTGGGCGCCGAGGTTCTAAGGTAGACTTCGGTGCAACCTCCGGTAGAACAACAGCGGGGCCGTGGCCGAAGAACCGTGCACGGCCCGAAACCGGTCCGACGACATGTGTCCAAGATGAAAGAGGTCCTGATTCATTCACAATTACTTCATGATCAACCTCTCTTCCCCCACGTCAGCGTCGACAGGGGAGGGGGTCGAGCGTCTACGCTAGCTGGGTAATTTCGTTCAAAGTTGGAGAAAAGAACCTGGAAGGTTTGAACATTGCGGGGAGTTGGAGTAGAAGTTGGAGATGATACCTTGTACGTAATGAGCAACAGAAGGATTTTCCTGAATGTTTTTTTTTTTAATTGTGGTTCTTATTACTTGACGGATATGCTGAAATAACATCATTCATAGGTAAATTATGCGAGATATGTGACAGTTTTGCTGGATGTATAACCCACTGATGGACCACAACCCCAACTCTTCGACAGAGTATGCCTGCGAACCAACTAACCCACACGGTTTAGCTTCGCCGGCGGAATCAGCTGGGCCGGGTCTACTAAACAAACCCTTGCAATCGGCATCAAGGGTCGGCTAATGCAAAGGGGGGGGACATCTCTCGGCCACGTTTTTTTTTCTTCCCTTCGTTCCACACCATTAAGCATCAGGCCATGCAAGTTTCGGTGTCTACCGTCACGGGCTGATTTTCTGCTTTTGGAAGTAAGGACGGGGTCTGGAAGTTATTGTCCGGTGAGGTTCTCCTCATCTCTGCCAAGAGTGACGAATTGAGAGCTCATTGGTGCTGGTATAATAAATTACATCTGCCAAGATGGTAGACGTTTTGGTGTTTTTTGAGGCGCACTAGTCTATGGAACCAAAGCTTGTAGAGTTTTCTGGAACATTGTGAGAATTGACTCTTTTCCCTTGCCCTGGTCAAGGATGAATATCCTCTATTTTTGAGGCGCACAACGGCACGGGTATCCGATATCTAACAACATGGTGAAACGAGAAAGCAGTGTACGATGCAACTCTGTGGCGAAACACGTATCTTAGGTATGAGATTAACGGGCGTCGGAATCTCAAGCAGGCAATTTAGGCTGTATCTTCCCCTCTAAATGACAAAGTCAATGTCAAGGTGCCAAAAGACGAGGAGAGCAAGATATCCGAGCCTAATACCCTTTAGGTCACGCGGAGAGAAAAAAAAACAAGAAACCCTCACAAGATAAGCTCAAGCCAAGGCTCAGCTAGTGCTGTCGATCATTAAGGACATCTACCCCAAACTCCGCGCTCCGGGAGGCACAGCAACGACTAAATTCGTATTTTCGGTGAAATTCCTGAGATGCGGTTAGCACGGCCGAACGATTATTTGAGAAATCCTTGTAAGGAGTGAGATCAAAGGTTCCCCCGGAGCGACACACTCTGTTCATGTGGTATGCCGTGCTCACGGGCTTTATACCCTTGGTAAGCAATCTGCGTCTTTAGCTGCGCCTCTTTATGCGCTGGCCTGTCGGTTTTTTCGGGAGTTGAACCCGCTGTGGTAAGTTAATGTATTGGAAGCTTGTGTGACAAACCAGGGCTGCGGCCCGGTGTAACGTCTGTGTTGTTAATTTGGGAGAGAGTTTGGAAGATCAGAGTCAAGATGAGCAACACCACCAGAGAATCACCAGAGTAAGGAAGAAAGAATTTGTGAATGCCTCAAATCATGACCGAGGTTCAATTTCAATTATCAAAAGCCTCAAAATTTGTAAAAGCCTTGTATCCCAATTCGCATGCATTTCCGTCCGTCTCGTCATCTCAATGAACCAATCCTCTATGGCCTAATCCCAACCGCCTCTTGATGCTTTTCCGCATTCCCAAAGGCAGTGAGTCATATGTACAATTCCAAAAGCGATATCTTGTAAGATGTTCTGCAAAATGTCGCGTCGCCCAGCTTTTGTCGCTTAGACGGTGTATCGGAAGAAGGTGGCGTTGTCGCCAGAGTCCTGCTCCATCTCCTTCTCGGCCCGGGTGTACTCATGGGGAGCCTTGTGAGTGTTGTTGCGGCGGGCGTTCTCGCGTCGGAGGTAGATGGTCATGAAGATGGAGAGGATGCAGCTCATGGTGGTAGTGCCAATGAGAGTAGCGTGGCCGGACTTGTAGTGAGGAGCATCGTCCTTGCGGTAGACAAAGCCAGAGACGGCACCACCGAGGTTACCCTATTGGTTCGTGTTAGTGAGACTGTGGCTGGTGTAGTGTATGTAGATGAGGATCAACTTACGAAGCCGACATGCATGGCAATACCGACACCTCGCTTGAGGGAACCACCGATGTTGTTGCCGTTCCAGGCGACACCCTGAGGAACGTTGGGGTAGATACCGCAGGTGATCATGAAGGCACCAAAGTACTTGGCACCGTTGGACTCAACAGCAGCAAGAATGACAAAGCCGACGATGCTGTAGACAGGAATGTTAGCGAATTGAGGCTTAAGACGGTCTCGCCAAGCCGGGGTCGGCTTCCGGGTCTGGGCCCTTGGCGTTTTGGAGAGAATTGGAGAAAGGTGAGACTTACGCGACGCAGCAGAAGAAGATCATGTAGATACCACGCTGACCGTGCTTATCAGCGGCGTAACCACCAGCGATGGTGAACAGGCAGGCGACGACATAGGGAGGAACAGTCATGAGCTGAGCCATCTCGTTGGTGTAGCCGAGACCCTTGACAATGGTGGGAAGGAAGATGGAGATGGAGTAGAGAGGAGTGTAGATGCCGATGGTGATGACCATGTGGACCCAGATCTTCCAGTCCTTGAGAGCATCACGGAAGAACTGCCACTTGAACTCATCAGAAAGAACGGATCGGTCCTCTTCGAGGCGGCGGACAACCTCCTTGCGCTCAGTGTCGTCGAGGAACTTGGCAGTGTCGGGGTAGTCGTACATGACGAAGAAGGCCATGACAGCGAAGCAGAAAGTGACGAGACCCTCGAGGATGAAGATCCAGGCCCAGCCGTCGAGACCACCAACACCATCCATCTCCATGATGCCACGGGCCAGGAGACCACCGAAAGCACCAGCAGCGGTAGCAGCGGAGAAGAAGATGGCCATGCGGAGACCGCACTCGTGGCGCTTGTACCACATGGTGATGTAGTAGGTGATACCGGGGAAGAGACCACCCTCTGCGAGACCGAGAGCCATGCGAGCAGCCAGGAGACCGCCAAAGTTGTGGACGACACCCATGACACAGGTCATGGCAGACCAGATGACCATGATGAAGGGAATCCAGACAGAGGGGCGGAATCGCTTCATGGCCAAGTTGGATGGGATCTCAGCTGCGACATAGAAGGGGAAGAAGACGGAGACGGCGATCTGTGGGGAACATTGTTAATTCTCCGTGTGCAAACATGGGTATTGACCCAAGAGGATGGGAAAGTTTGATGCTGTACTCACATTGTAGTCCCACTTGCCAGTCATACCCAGGGACTCTTCAAGACCGGCCAGCTTGGCATTGCCAATGTTGGCACGATCGAGGAAAGAAAGAAGGTAGAGGAGGGCTAGGAAGGGGAGGAGGTGGGTGTCCATCTTGCGTAGAAGACGCTTGGTGGACTTTGTGTCAAAGACCTCATCGGAAGTGTTCTCGTGAAGAGAGACGGCCTTCTCATAGTCGACCTTTTCAGTGGACGAGTTGTCCTGTGCGGTAGCCGCAGTGTTGTTCTTCTCGTGGTGAAGCATTGTGAAGAATGCTCACTTCAAGTGAATGAAGTAAAAAAAAAGGATGTAGAAGAAAGGATTGATGAATGGGGAATTGTTCTTCCTCGAGGAGATGTGTGAGAGAAGAGGATTGAGGCGGATGCTCTGGTCTGAAGATCTGGAAAAAAGTCTGGGGAAGAGTCCACCTTTTATGGATGATGGAAAGATGAAAGGTTTTGACGATGGATACCTACTCTAGAGAGTAAACTGTCTCGCCTTCCTTCCCCAGATCATCTTGGGGCCCGGTCTACGCCGGGGCCAACAACTAAAACCCCAGCTCCAAGTTCTACACGGGTTGACATTGCCCACTTTCGCAAGCGCCGCCCCCCCCCCCTTTGGACGCCTCGACTTTACGCACGAACGGCAGCTAGCATGGGTTGAGGCGAATAGCGTGTGTAGTAAGGTGTGGTGTGTGTGGGTTGGAGGAGGAGGGAGTTGGAGGAAGAGACAAGAGTCCAACAAGGGTGTTGCCATGTTTCCACCCCCAAGGTCCACACACACACACAAAGACACCCTTACCGCTTCCCCATGTCCCCATATCTTACCCCATGCCTTAGCAGAGAGCCCGTTCTCTTTTCCCCCGCCTCTAACCGGAGACCAATGGCCGGTCCCCAAACAGCAATGTGTGTGCCGTGGACGGGGGAACACGACGAGAGGGAGAGCCACTGCCAAGCAACGCCTGCTGGGGACCAGGCCCTTGACCAGCCCACCCTTGTAGGCAACACACACATGCACACACACACAGACACACATCTTGGTAAGAGAGCCAGATTCTCTGTGTGAGATGGGGGTTGGGCCCGTGCCTAAAGCCTCGCCGCAACTTTCGGTCTGGTCCTGGTTTGCGTAGTTGAAGCTGTTAATTCTGCGCTTATTTTCAAGGTCTCATTCGTGGGATGTCAAGGATATCATTATGCGAGACAAATGAGAAGATTTTTTTCCCTCTTCTCGAGTTCGTCCATGAGTGGTTGCATTCGATGCGGATTCCCCAAGACATGTCAATCACTTTCTGTCAATCAATACGGAATGATTGCGACATGAGAAAAGCTTGACGAGTTTCGCCCCTGTTCGCCAAGTCGGTACTGACTCCCACGTATGGTTCGACATTTGAAGAAGGACCATGGACATGGAGAGCGGCATGTTTCCGGTCTTTCACTCTCAACTCGACCGCAACAGGGAAAATCCCCGTGGATCATCACAGACCCAAGCGATATGTCTGCTGCTCTTCTCTTTTTGCCACACAATCCCTACGGTGTGGCTTTTCCCTTTTGCATCAGTATCAGTGTCAGCTTCAACAATCCCCTTCTGCATGTATGCATGTCGAAACACGGTCCCATTATTAGACAAGACGTTCCTTTCAAGGGTGGTTTGAGTGATAGGACCATTGTCGTCACCGATGAGATAAAGTGACTTCCTCGTGGGCAGCGCGCGCACCCTCAAGGTGAGCGCACTCGTATCATGACCACAAGCTGAAGCTGAAGTGATGGCCTCATGTCGGTGCCAGCGCACCCGTCATCTGGTACGAGCCCTGCCCATCTAGCCGCCCATCTCGCAGTATTTTCCCGACCCTGTAGCCGTGCCACCCCCTCCTCGACCAAGCTTTTCTTTCCCCAGAGACGTCACCTTCCTACGGACGTCACCTCTTGACCGAGTCTATGGCCAGATTGAGGCGTTTGCCCCCCTAGTCCCGTACTGACGGGTCTCGTGGCTGCTTGCCGCGAAGGGGGCAGATTTTACATGCTCAATGTTGCATGGGGACACATGGCATCGCATCCTCTACGAGACCCAAAGATACTGCATATAGGCACAGTTAAACATGCTCTCCCACGTGTAGAACTCTTGGTATCCCTGTATCGTGCAGCGCTCGGCGGTCGGGAAGGACGTAGATTACAGTCTTTGCTTGTGACGCTGGGTGACCCAGGCGTCTGGAAGAGAAATGGTACGACGTGTGTGTGTGTGTGGTGGCATGTTGTTGTTGATCTTCCTCTGACAGCTTCTTTGCCAAGCTGGGAGTTCAAGTTGTCAAGCAATGCCCAGGACGTGCCCAATAGATGCCCAGACAAAAGTCTAGATTCGAGATCTCTAAAAAATTCGCCGTGCTCCTTGTTCTGCCACGCTCTGGCCAAGCTTTTTTCTATGCTTCTATCTACTACTGCAACGTAAGGGCGGGTAACGCAAGAAAGAGCCTCAAACCGCAAAAGCTACATCATGGTCGGGGGCATGCCTCAACGGCTTCGGCTATCTTGACAGCCGTAGCCAACATCGGCCGGATGGAAGCTCTCTCTTTTCGACCTAGCTCCCTTTGCACAGATTTGCTCCAAAAAGTCTGTTCTCTTCGCAGCGCGATCGCCGAGGGAAAGTGTGCGCCACCACATGGGAAACACGCGGCGAAGGGACGTTAGTGTCTTGTGAAGGAGGGAGCATGAGGGGGAGAGGGGGGAGTGTGAGGGAATAAGCATAAAGACAAGAGAGTTGAGTCGGAGAGAGCGAGAGAGAGAGAGGGAAAAACGAGGAGAAATGGAGGAGAGTGAAGAGAGTGGCAGAGGTCGGTTGGTGCTTTGGGGGAGAGGAGGATCTTGGTAAGCCCAATCTCCTCTACCCCAGGCTTGGCGTGCGAGATGAGATTGGCCGGGGGACCAATTTTGCGGGGGAAAACCCCCACTGAAACTTGAAAATGCAAGCATCTCGAGTCACCAATCCAATCAATGATGAAGGATTAAATGCAGTCCCTCAAGAAAAGAGCCCTGGCCGTTGCAGCGCAGTCTGTGCCGCTCAAGGAGGACCCCAGTTCGGGGCTGAGCCCAGCGCCCTTTGCCCCGCACGAATGCCTGGGGCTCCAGTGGTTCCAGCGCCTGGAGGCCTGCTGTCTCAGTGGACCGGACCACTGCTGGGGTCCTGCCACTCAAAAACCAGCTCTGCCATGGTCAGCAGAGGGCTGAGATAGATGCAATCATGCTCCCACTTGCCCCAGACCCCGTAGAATCCCGGGTCCATGAATAGGAAAATCCGGGGTCGAGAGAGATTTTTTTTCACACGAGATTCCGGGGAAAGGGGGCAAACATAGATTCCGGGGAAGTGTCCTGGGTCTGGATGTGCCGGCTTGGCCTGGAACCTGCTTTCGACCACGTACTTTCATGGCTCTACCATTTTGCATATGACGATGGCTTCACATTCAGAAAGCCACCCTGTAGAGCTCCGCACGTCCGTGACTACTTCCTCGGTAATGGAACCCAGCTCCTTTGGAGAAAATGCTACTCTGACCTCCTTTCTCCTCAGCGCTTTTCCTCTGCCCTCCATCATCTTCCCCCCCAAAGCTACAAGCGGGGGAAGAGAAGAGTGTGTGTCAAGAACAAGCTTTACGTACAAAGAATTCTCCCCCAAAATCCAAGGCCAAAAACTCTGAAAAGGGGGGGAGAGACGAAATAGGGCAACAGAGAGCGAAAAGATGGAGGGTGACAAGGGGACCCCCCGCCCCGTTGACGCAGCGCCCGGTGTGCAAAGGCGGGCCGGTCTTTGCTTTTTTTGTTGAGAGAAAAGCGGGGGTAAAACTCCAAGGGGAGCCAATCTTGGGTCATCATATTGCGTCTTCTCCTCATTTGCTGTCGTATTAAGGTGGTTCAATAAGGTGGGAGATAAGGTTAAATGTCCCCACTGGCTCTCTCTCTCCACCGCTATTTGTACTGTTCAAGAGGCGATGACGAGAGATAGAGAAGGTATCTATTGAGTCAAGTCTTGATAGAAAGATACGGCGGCCAAGATACGAGACATTGGATACCATGCAATCTTCACTCTCTGACCCAAAGTTCTCGTCGCGCACATGCCCTGGTCCCTTTCGCGACCGTGCCAACCGTGTCTTGTCTCGCTCTCCCAGATGGGGGGAAAACCACCAGTAAGGATGTTGCATGTCTACACACAAAAGGTCACGCCTCCATATCATGCGGGCCGGTTGTCAGTGGGTACAATGGTCTGACGATGAGTCAAGTACCGGGGCCCCGAAATCTCTGCCCATCTGGCTGCGCAGAATCTGGCCATCTGCATCTACATCTACATCTCGAATCTCACCCCTTCGGTATCTAACCCTCTCCACTACTCCGCACTTTTTCTCTTACCCCAGCCTACCGGCATCCCATTCCCGGGTCTCCTCTCTCTTCATGCAGCCCTTCTCTTGTGGGTACGAGGATGCGCGCGCACATGTAATCCCGGTTCACGCGCGCGCGGCCGCGAAAGCCTAGAGCCCGGTCGAGGCGCCTCTTTTGGGTCTTGGCATTACCTCGATGGTTTGGATAACGAGTGCGTAAAAATTAACCTGACTCTTGAGTGGCCGACCATCGGGGTGTTTCTGACTCTTGACATTTGTGTGGTAAAAAAAATGATGCTCACAACATATGGCATCATCAGGATTCATTGTGCGCTACTGTATGCTCAGATCATCTACAACCCAACCTATGACAACCCTAGATGCCCTGAAAATTTGATGTGCCCGCATAACCACGTTTCACAGCCCCCCTCCATGGATTGGATGCTGCAAAATCTCCTCTTGAGTCAAGATGCACTGCTACCCTACATTATAGATATCGGCCTCAAAACTCGGGTTCCGTCGTCTGTCCGTTCATGGCAAATTCCGCCCATGCCACACTTTGAACGTTCTCATCCGCATGCCGTCTTGGCAATATCCCGTCATGTTTCGGACACACACTTTTACTTCAACCCTCCATGATTTGACGCTTGTGGGCTTCCATCCTTCTTTATTCCTTCTCTTTTGCATGCAGCTAGGCAGCCTCGGGCAGAGGGATGGCGCCGCCACACTTTTTTGTTGTTGGAGTTGGTTGTGCCTGTCCGAATGCGCGTTGATGCGTTGGAGGTTTGTCTCTGCAACATAAGCAACGTGGCCAAGGCATGGCCCGCGATGCGTGCCTACGATCTGCTTGCTTAGCTCAGGGCGCATCAACCTCTTGTTGTTGAGATAAGCCTGCACACCATCAACTTTCTTTACAAGGATGCATCATTCCTCGCGTGCACGCAAGTCCAAGTCCACGTTTCTGGCATGTGTCTTGTGCAGATGGATGGGCGAACACGAATGTCCGTGTGTGTGGATGCTGTCGTTCGCCGCTCTCGTTTCTTTTTTTTTGTCGACTCTCTCGGTGCCGAAGCGATGTCTTGAATCGAATGATTGTTCCCAACCTCGATGATATCAAACCCTGCCAATGTATTACTGAAATTGGAGTCGCTCCCAGCAGCTTGGTCTTGGCCCTTATCCGAAGGAGCCGGTGGTGGCCTGAGACAAGACTTCCTTTGACAAGGCGGGTGATCAAAGAAGCGAAATCTAGATTTTGCGGAGGGATGCTCGTTTGTACCGGGAAATTTCCCCCAAGTCGGTTAGTTGGGCCTTGCTCTGGTTGTTGAGAGATTGGATTGCGTCTCGAACTTCCCCCTCTTTCTCTTCTCCTCTGCCTTGGCGCGCAAACTGCGGTCAACTTTCCCTCCCCTGCACACCATCACTCTCCGCCTTTTGTCATCTCCCCCTCCTTTTTTCTCTCCTCACTCGTTAGCTTCAAAGCCACCCCCAAACCCTTAGGGAGACCCCGTTAGTGCTTTCTCCTCCTTCTCGCTAGTTTGGCTTCCACAACCTAGACCCCCAAGACAAGGCATGGTTTTCAGCTCGCACATGGCCGTCAGCCTCTCACAAGCTAGGAGGGTGGCCACCCGTTCCTAGGCTGATGTGTCCTGTGCTCTCTCCCTGAGTTATTATCTCGCTGGAACTTTTTAGTGGCAGATGTCTAAATCTTAAGTCATGTCCCGCGGCTACTCTGCCAGCCCTGTCTCGTAGACATGCTCTGTCGGACCTTGGCTATGTTCGGTTGTAATTCCCCAATCATGGTTGATATAGACGGAGACATGGAGCATTTCCCACAGGCCTTTTCGGTTCAGTTTCGGTTCTTCCTTTGTCTTGATACTCCTGACTCTAGAGTACGCCGCCTATGACGATCCCCCTCCTCGGTGAAGCTCCGATACACACATCGACCCAACGAGAAAATTCAACTTCCGGACGGTCTCAGCCATTCACAGGGCTTATTGCATCATTGATACGCGCCCCATGAGGCGGCTTGGTTGGATGTTGGGGTGCACCGACTAGAGGTCGGGGAAGCATCGAGGGCGAGTCCGGGGGGAAAACAGTCTGGATCTAACTCGACAAGTGTCGAGATGCAGACTATCTGTCGCCCCAAAACTCTTCCCCGGACTGAGCGGCATCAAGCGGATAGCGGCCCAAGCGAGAGGGGGTTGCGCCTCTCCTACAGGAGGGCCACAATGGGACGATCCCTCCTAGAGGCAGCCAACAAACCAAGGAACCTCGTCGAGACGCAGCAAGCCCCCCCTCCCCAATAGTCAATCATCTCGACGAGGCGCCTCCACACCATCTGCTGTGTATGCAGGTCTGGCCCTCTGGTCTCGTCAGGCTCTGGACACTTGGCGATGCCGACGCAAGAAACGCCAAAAACCCAATAGCGGTTACATTTGCCTCCATCGCGTTGCGCTGAGGCCGTCCACACACACCGGCTTCATGAACGCCGGTGGCAACCTTGTGGAGAAGCGGCTTTTGCCTTTGTTGAAAAATCTTGTCTGATTTCCAAGTGATGATCCTATCGATGAGTGTCGATGTGTCATTTTGATAACCTAGGAGAATCAACCATCGCGAGGGGGACATGAATATCCGGCCGGAGAGGCCCTCTGTGAGATTTTACCGGGGGCCAAATTGGCGGCTAAGGCTGGGTGATTACCGTGGTAGTCCTCGGAATAGCGTCTACTCTGGACCGAGGATACGTCTCAGGGGTCGGTTGAGGGAATTCTCAGACTGATCCAGGTTTGAGAGCATCCCTCTTCTTCCATCATGTCGATATGGTCAAGGGAGTCTCGTTTTCTGTTGCGTTTTGGTGGTTTTGATTGTTGTTGTTGGTATTGTTGTGTTGTTGGGTTGCCCAAGTCAGCCATGACGACCAAGAATTCATATGCCACAATGTGTCTAACAACTTGAGGCTTTATTCCATGTAAGAAATTTGACTGACGGATATGAGGAAAACATTCTTTCGTTCACCGAATCAATATAGGAACCCGATCGAGATTGGATTTCAACTCAAGCCCTTCGTGTCCTTGTCGTCGCTGCCGATGCTGAACTCGTCTCTAGATCGACCTCGCATACCCTCATCATCAAACTCGGTTGTTCTATCATCACTTTCCATGTTACTCTTCATCTTGAAATGATTCCTTTCAACTTTACTCCTATGTTGGCGATGGTCAATCATCATGATGGCTCTCACTCAAACCGTTCCACAGGATCGGCGTTTACGGACTTTAACGCGTTTCGCCACAATCTCACCGCCGCGCCTCGTCAGCCTCCTCCATGAACGTCAGCATCACACCACGTCCTCCATCACTCTCATCTCTGCAACCGAACTCACGTGGTAATGAAGTTCCACTTTGTCGATAGCCACACAGCAGGCGATCCCGGCTCTCGTCGGGCAATCCGCCGTCATGTCATGAAGGGCAAGAACCTGGGGCGGACTATCCAGGGTCGTGGACGGAAGCATGCTGCGGCGCAAGAGACCAAGATCTTTGAGGGTGTGCAGAAGAAAGAAAAGCTCGAGGAACTTGTCGTTGCTAGACGGGAGCGAGATGTACGTGTTGATCGTGATGGTAGCACGTTGATCTTTCCAGAGATTGTACCTCACGATGTCTTGGGCTCGCCGTCGAGTCCTTTCGCTGGGGAAGAGTATACATATTTTGCCTTTCCTATTCAGTTTACCCCGTCGATGAGATACATGGTGTGTCAGTGTAAGCATCCATGACCTCACGACTTGGTTGAGCAACTACTAATCTGTGAAATAGTTCACACAGCAGTCTGTGATGCCATCTATCCCTCATTCTTCTGTTCTCGAACTGAACAAGTCGGCTCACCATGGTTTAAATACATGGTATCTGACCAGTCTTGTACGTTGCTCCTGGACGCGTCACTCAAATTCATTTGCTAATGGTAGAACTTTCATAGTCCTTCACTGCTTGCTCGCTATGGTGGCAACCTACCTCAACCTCTTCCGCAAACCAGACTGCGAACCTCTCGAAGCCACACGCCATTTCTCACAAACTCTTCGTCTCATCAACCCCAAGCTCATGCAACCTACTCCTCCGCAAGATTCAACTATCGCCATCATCATTTCCCTTGCCATCCATTCCAAACTCATCCAAGATCCACCCAAGTGCTCTATGCATTTGGATGGTCTGCAACGCCTCGTGGATCTACGAGGTGGACTATCAGAGATCAGCGAGTCTAATCGTGCACTTTTGCACAAGATACTTCGCACTGACATCGAGCTTGCTATCTCTCTGGGTGCTCGTACCCGGTACGGAGTTGGAGGACTCACTGCTGCAACACCTGGACCTACAGCTGCGAGGATCCTTAGGTATCCTCTGAACCAGATGTGCGAGCCACTGCGGCACATGACGCGAGAGATGTTGGCTCTGTGTCGTCAGCCTGGAAAAGCGAAGATGGTGGCTCTGCAGTATCAGGACATCCTCATCTGGCTGTGGCAGCGTCTGATAGACTTTGCACCGCTGAGTGAGAAGAGGCCACTCGATCCGCTTGATGATATTTGGCATCTGGGTCTTCTGGCGTTCTTGGCAACTATAACGTGGCCGACAAGTTTCTTGCGAGGCCTCAACTGTGGGCTCTTGCAAAAATTGCTCCGAGAGCGTATTGACTGCAAGGTCTTGTTGGAGAGAGGCAATGATTATCGCGCTCTGTGGTTTTGGATCGTCTTTGTTTATGGCATGTTGTTACCGGAAGATAATCATGAGCAACTTCCTGTCCAGCAAATACGGGATATGGCAAAGGAATTGAAAGTTGGGACTTGGGAAGAGGTTAGGGTGGCCTTTCGACCATTTCCGTGGATTGGAATTCTCCATGATGAACCTGGAAAGAAGCTATGGGGGCTGATCAAAGACTGACATTGAACGCAGTGAAAGCTAAAGGAACGGCTTTTTAAACTTGTCGAGCCACGAAAAGTCGTGATGAATTTCTTGCGTCGGGCTGAAGGTGGTAGCTTCAGCGAGATGCCCGACGATGAGACCTTCTTGGACTACGATGAGCCGCTGTGGTTTCCCTGGAAGGAGTCTCTCCATAGGGATAGCGTACGTAATATCCTGCGCTGAGTCTTTTCCATTCCCCGAAGTAATCATTCCACCAATGCGGCCATTCAGGTCAAAGACACATGGCCCTGGGTCTCTGGGCTTAGAAAATCCCCCCCTTCATCAATGCTAACGACGCACCACTCTTCAAAGGGCTTATCGTCCCCAAACGGCCGTCGGGTGACGAATTTAAACCCATTCAAACAACCCAGTGTGAGGTTCAATGCTCCTCCGACAACGAGGCCTGACACATGGCAGAGTCCCACGTCAGGTGGTTTCGCTATGCTGGCCTCTGGAATTATGCCCGTTAGACTCAGTTCGCTCCCCTTTTCGAAAAGCCGGCGATTAGTATTTGGTTGCCTAGCGTAAGCGAGTTCTGTGGTCTCTGAGGGTAGGGAATCCATCGGTATCTGGTTTGCCAGTAAACCCAGGGGCTGCTCAAACTTGTCTTGGTGCAACTCAACCAAAGCCCAGTCACTGAGCCATCCGTCTTCGCGGATGCCTTCGCGGATGCCATATGACCGGGCGTAGAGAAGATGAACAAACACCCTAGACGTCGGCTCCTCTGTTAGGTGTAGCCTATCGAACGATGCCTGATATGGAGCACGGTCGTCGTACAGCTGTTGGGGTCTCCATTCTGACTCTTCCGGAGTGCTCAATAGAACATCCTGTCTCCCCTTTAGTAGATTAATTTGTTTATTATAGTACTCGAACATGTTGCTAATGTTTTGAAAGTGCTTCTAGAAGGTCGCTTCGCCGGGTTGCATCAGCTTATTCGTTGCGGTGTCGGGTAGGAGTCTCTTTTTTTTATTGTTATCCACGGCGATCGCCACATGCCGACAGGTAAGGACGGCCATTGTCTCCCGGTCCTGACCTCCCCTCCTCACAGCGAGATAGAGGCACTTTGTTCCTTCGACAGCAAGGCTATCGTGAGAAGCGATGCATGTTCCAATGCGGTCCGATACATCCCGGTCTGGGTGGAAGGTGAGCCGCCTAGGCGTGAAATGGGATAGCTGAGGCAGCGATGGGGGCGCAGAAGACGATCTGAGCAAGTTCGAGACTTAGGACTCTCTTATCTCACATTCTACGTCGTAGAGGCCGACCTTGTCGAGAGGTTGCTTGCACCGTCTAACCATCGCCGACCCTTTTTCGAACAAAACGGCATTAGGGGTGCCTTTGCCCGTCCATCCGAAGTTGGATGTCCGGTTTTGGCCGTAGCACATGCTGGGAAGGCTGTCGTTCTGGTCCTCTTGGCTCTGGGCTGAATTCGATAGGCTCAGAAGACTGATTGTTGAGAGATCGGGAGGAGTGGGCGCCAGCGGGAGTCAGGAGCTCGCTGTGTAAGAATACGGACGCACTCGAGTAAAAGCCGTGGCCTGATCATGGATTATGACAGCGAGTGACAAAGAAGCCGAGTCTGGAATATGGTTTGTTGTAGCAGGTTCCTTCAAGACCACTCCTCCACGCCACCATTCCACCTTCTGTTGAGAGTCAGGACATTGAACTCCAAAGTGGTCTCCGACTCGGCGCTGGATCTGGAAGGTGCGCATTGGGCGCCTTCCTTTGCATTATGTTGATACTGCCACTGACCCTAGGGTCATCGCGACTGAGATGGCATCCATGCTGGTTTTCTTCGGTAGAGTTGTATGACGTGCCGAGGAAGGGGCCAAGATATAGGACTCTGTGGCAATGGGACAATACGTGGGTTTTTTATGGCATCTCCAAGGAGCGCCTAGGTTCTTCCAAAAAAGAAAAGCTGTAAAACGACACCATATACCAACCGAGGGCCATGGACGGCCTCGTCTATCACGGAGGATGAACTTGATGGTGATGACAAGGCACCGGAGAGGACTGCTTATCCGAACTATGGCTTACAATTCTGAATGAGGATGCACTACTACCTAAAAGACGCCAACTCACTGAACTGTAGGAACTATGAGCTTGGCATATTTCATCCCAAAATCCCAGGCACGGACGCAGTTCTTTCATGCAGAAGGAATATGTATGGGGCACTATCAAGTACGAAGGGATCACCAAGGATTCGGCTAGCTTAGCCGAAACACAAATCCTTCATCCTCACTTGTGAACCCTTTCATTTGCACGCGCTCGGCATGTCTGGCGGCACGCCAGCATCCGTTTTTCTTGCTTTTCCAGAGATTTGGTGCGGTTTAGATTTGTCAACCTGACCTACGAAACATTGAATACAGGGTAAATGTCAAGTCAAAACCGTTGGCCGAAACTCTAGCCAGTGGAGGAGAGTGTGAATGGATACCTATGGAGTCAGATGGCTCTTGTTATGTAGCATCTTTCTGCTTTATATAGCACTTGGAATGGTGTTAGCAGAAGAGAAGATTATCCAGGATGTGATCCTGACTTGTTGGATAACAGATATCTCCACGAGTTACATGCATGATCATCGAAATAGCTCATAAAAAGTTGAAGCATAACATTTCATCAAAATTCTACAAAATATGTCCATCTAAAGAAGTAAAGTACATCAGACACAAACAACCCTGTGCCCATCCAATTTTTCAACATGTACAGCATGTAAGTAGCCAACGTCATTCCAAGCCCTTATACTGCTAGGCTACTAGCCCTGGGGCTGCAGCTCAACCAGGTTTCCATCGGGGTCAGTCACGTAGATCAGAGCCGAGTTCAACTGACTTAGGGTCTTGATCAGAGCAGCCTGCTCAACAGGCTTGAGCTGTGCCACAAAAGCCGGAGAAAGGCTGGTCGCGTTGCCAACCTCAGTACCAAACGACAATGGCTCTCCCGTGCGCTTGAGGACTTTGACGTCGGGGAAGGTGTCGAGGCGTGCTTGGGCGGCTTCAATGTCGGGGACGATCATGCCGACGTGACCAAAAGTGTTGGGATGCTCGCCGGACGAGGGGAGGTAGTTATCTGGTACGTTGATGTGGATGAGCTCGAGGAGACCTTGGGCGTTATTCTTCTCCCGGTTGAGTTCCAATGTAGTCTGGTAGCCTGTTCCATTCTTGCCGCCGTGGCTGTAACCCATGTAGGCGATGGTATAGCTCTCTGAGACTTCAAGATGGAAAAGCTCCCGGAGGCCAAAGACGCGAGAGTAAAAGTCCATGCTGGCTGTCAGGTTTCTGACGTTGAGGCAGAGGTGGTTGATGTTGTAGCCGATCGTGGCGGGATCGGAGGCGGCATCACTGCCGAAGTGGTTCTTGGGGTATTCTGAGGTGTCATTGTCGGCTCTTTCGATGGGGCCGCATCCCAGGGTTTGAGAAGCGAGGAGAGGGAGGAGAGCCCAGGAGGACTTGAAGGAGAATTGGACCATAATGAAGATGTTGGAGTGAGTGTGAGTGTATGAGTTGATGGTGAGGATGAGCGTATTGACATACTACCAAGCTGGATGCATCTCGAGGTTTATATGCACAATTGACTTGGACTTCAACTTACAATTCACTCGCCCATCTAAGAAAGCGACGTCAGCCTCTCCCTGCCCGCATCCTTGGTGTATCTGATGCGACACTGGCCTGCAGAGCCCTGTGGGGTTGATCGACGCTCGGCCGACGAGTCGCGGGGTAGAGCGAGGGGCGAGCGACCTCGCGAACCGCGATAGCGAAAGGACGGAGCCTCGCTATAGGGCTGAAGGAGGTTAATTGCAGGGACGAGATGGCGCATCCTTCTTATTCCTGTTGGTACCTGACCCAACTGCTTGGGAGTCGTGTCATTTGATCCTGCTTGTCATCTGTCGGTTGGGACGGCAATTGAGGCGGTGAATTTGGGATAAAGCTGGGATTTATGCCAAATTCTTTTGGTCAAGGATCTGTTCTGACTGACTAACCAATCCCTCTCGAAGAAATCACACAACGATACTTGATCGGTCTTCTATTGAGCTGCTTTTACCTCTTATCCAACCATGATTAAGCAACATCATCTGTCCGCCCGCAGAACTCGCACGACGCATCTTTAGGGCACGGAAATGCATCCGACACCCTTAGTCGAAGGGTCTTACCCGGCGCAGCCAGGCTCGCCAGAACTCGCAGTCGACGATACCCATCTATCTCTAAGGTTCTATATCCACCCTTGGACAACTGCTTGAAAAAGTCAAATGGTGTGTACAGGGCGCCTTGAGACTGGTAGGCCGAGGTCTTAATCCACAATTTGCCCCTGTCCTCTGGCTTTACCTCAACGAACACCAATTCGTTGGAACGAAAGATGGCTCGGTCTTGACCGTCAGATGAACGTACCACAGACTCCCCAGAGAGGACCTCATGGCTTGCGTAGTCTGGATCGAGGGGTCGAAGTCTGTCGTCAATGAGCCATAACGTTCTCTTTGCGTGGTGATGGAATAGCTCCATCATGAAGCTCAAACGCATGGCATTCCACTCCACGTCTGGTCGTCGAAAGTGCGTGGTACCTGGGAGCCATTGATCGGCCATGCTGGGGTTATACTAGATAGCGATGGGGTCCAAGGAAGCTCGTGTTTGCTATCCAACCCCCATCTTCGGACTCTTCCAAACAAGCAGGGAAATCGGGAATGGAGCGTCGGATGCAGGATCGGAGGCTTTGGAGCCAGTCTAGAGAACCCAAGTGCCGAGAGTCCAAACAGAAGAGGCCCCTCTCGCGATTTATCGCGGTGTGCGTGTATTCACCGTCGCAGTTCTTGTACGACGCCGTGTGAGTAGTGTCTTTCTCTTGATTGTAGTCGCCGCAGGTGGCGAGACGTTCTGGAGTATTTTCGCTTTCAGCCACTGACCACCACTCGTTCTTTGGAAAGTGCCTTTCCATGGCGGCCCGCGAGGCCTTGCAGGCCATCCAAAGACCGCTATCTAGAGTGTAGACAGAGTCATTGGGGCCACCGTCCAAGACTTCATATGGTATGGCGAGGTGACATTTACCTGGGATCAGGGTCTTGGACGAAGCCGCTTCCTGGGAGACGCCTTCTTCAGTCAAGCGGCTCTCTTCGCCAGCCGAACTCCCCCTATTCCCTTTATGCTTGTTTAAGTCGCCATCTCCCGTTTCAGTGACGTTGAAACTAGCAAGATCTAGAGGATGGCCCGAGAAACTGTGGTCTGGCTCCTGGGACCTAAGACCATGAACCGATGCACATGCGTTTTGTCTGGCACAGGGCGCATAGCGGCATTCTAAATGACATCCTGGATTTCCTTGGGGAAGAAGTGGAACGTATCGAACGCCATGACCAGGGGTAAATGCAGAGATATCGGGAGATGATTGGGGATGATAGATCCACGACTGTTCATGAGATGACTGCAGCTACTACCTCGATAATGTCACGCGAAACTCACAGGGTCCTCTGTATCTGAATTTGCATGTAAGAGGACATCCCTGTCTGTGGCTTGTCTGGTCTATTCTCAAATCTCTTACTGTATCAGGAAACCATTGCGATACAACCAGGCTGGTGATTCGTGAACACTGGACCCATCGGACAGCTCACCATACCGGCATAACTCAGCCACATGGGCAAAATTCAGCCCTCAGAAAAGCTCTGGTGGACAAATAGGACCCATGCTATGAGGTAGGTCCAGCAAGTGCTCGTCAAGTAGATCTTTGATGCACGTTGGCATCCTTAATAGTCTCGTGAGTGAACCCAACCGTCAGCCTGCAAGCGATGTTTAGCTTTGTAGCCTTCCCTCCATATAAACCAGAATGGTTGACCTTGGAATATCTAGTTGTGAACCAAGTCAATTAACGCTTTTCGGTGGATGTATCGTCACTTGATGCGTAAATCTCTGAGGTTCTGGATCTTGGAACTTGTAACTGAATAGGTAGCGACCGCAACTATATTGCACTTGAGCCGTGTTGACCAAAGCCAACCCTTGAAAGGACAAGCCAGGTCGTGAGTGAAGACAAATGTCATAATCCCGCGCGACTGTTCAATGCTTCCGAACCCTCCGAGTTGCCGCGCGGTTAACCCACCCCGGCTCTTTGCTGAAGTAATGATGATTTAATCAGATCGATCTCGGGGCTAGCATTTGTCAGATTGCTGACAATTGTTCAAAGGTGACAATGACGTGATTCTTCTCCCCGCAGGACAGCCGCGCGGTTATCCCGGTATATCAAGAAGGTTGATCCGGGGCCTTTTGCTTCGCATATCCTTGCATACTAGCATCCCAAAGAGCGTGCCTCTATATTATACATCTTTAAGTGTCCTGTAATACCATTATATACCTATAATGAGCGACGAGGTATGCGTTGTTGAAACTTGTGTTACTGGCTCAGCTGATGACATGAAATAGGAAGATCACATCAGGTATAAGCCTGGCGCGGGTGGAGGATTTGAACGAACCGAAAGCGCCTTTCGGAATTTCATTTCGAATGAACCGGGTTCAAGGTTCCCTGCCGAAAAGGGCCGATATGCCCTCTATCTCAGCCCAGGATGCCCATGGGTAAGTCCTCGCCATCCGCTCATGTCACTAGCTTACCATTGAGCAGTCCCATCGCACCATGATCGTGCGAAGCCTAAAGCGACTAGAAGATATAGTGGATCTCTATATCAACTCACTCTCGATGGGAAAAGATGGTTGGTTCTTTACCGATGATGCCGAGTCTGCCGAGTATGGCGTTCTCCCCAAGGATCCTCTCTACGGGTTCAGCACTATCAAGGAACTGTACCTGAAAGCCAACCCTAACTACGAGGGGCGATACACGGTGCCGGTTCTCTGGGATAAGAAGACACACACCATGGTGAGCAATGAGTCAAGCGAGATTATCCGTATGCTCTATACAGAGTTCGATCACCTTCTTCCGGAGGAGGATCGAGAGGTCAATCGACCCGGAGGCGGCTTCTACCCTGAAAACCTTCGAAAGGAAATCGATGAGATCAACGACTGGATCTATCACACTGTCAACAATGGAGTTTACAAGTGTGGATTTGCCTTTTCGCAGAGCGCCTATGAGGAGAATGTGGTCAAAGTATTCAACTCTCTAGACCGTCTGGAGAAAATACTCAACGATAGACCATTCCTCCTAGGAGAGGACATCACCGAAGCCGACATCCGACTCTTCCCAACTATTGTCCGGTTCGACGTCGCATACAACCCCATCTTTATGTGTAACTTGGGGACTATCAGAGATCACTATCCGAATTTGCATCTTTGGCTGAGGAGGCTGTATTGGGACAAGAGTGAGAGGACGCATGGTGCTTTTGAGAAGACGACGTTTCCCTGGATCCAGAAGTATAAGCAGGGATATGGAGATTCGAGGCAGCGGGTTTTGGGTATTACGGGTCCGTTGATCATCCCCAAGGGGCCAGAGGTGCTTGTTCATAAGTTGTAGGGGACTTATGCGAGGTGATTCCATTTGAGGTCTGTAATAGTCTCTATGACAAGGCTTGACTCATAGTTTGAAAGTAAGCGATTGTACAATGAGCTTCTTTAGCTTGGGACTATAGAATAATTTCATTAGCTGTTGAGCTATTTTAGGAATCCTAAAGTTGCGCTAGACAAGAACGAAACTCCTCATCTCCTGGCTAGTCGAGTCCCAAGCATCAGCATGCAACTGCCCAACAGCCAACCGCTGTGACAAATCTCCTTTTCGCTCCACCAGCAAGATATTCAGAGCGCACCAACTTTTGTACTGGTAAATACTTGTATCAAAGACCTCTTCGTAGTATTCGTTAGCCGAGGGGTACTCCAGGGGAAGACGGTCGCGATAGCCTTCAACATCTGCTTGAGTAACCTTGTCTTGATCACTGCGTGAGAGTAGGATGAACTCATAAACAGAATCTGAGCAAGGTTGCCATGAAGCAAATCCCCTAAGGGTTCCGCAGTGGTGTCCTGCTGCATCATAGATCCACAGCTGGCCGCGTAACGTGTTGGTGAAGGAGTCTGAGAAGGGGCGCGATAATGTGCTGGATAATTCTGGACGGGGCGATGAGATTGTGTAAATATCCACCGCAAGACTAGGAGCTTCAAAGATCAGTGCATGATCAGTAGAGCCCTCGATCAAGGCCGCAAGCTCCGATGCATGGGGAGAAGGCTGGCGAAGAATCAGAGAGAGCTTCTCCAGGACTGGAATCCTCTTGGGCAATCTTGCGCACTCCAGCCTTGTCCACGATGATGAAATCCTCCACTTCTGACTTGAGTGTCACACGCTTTCCAACGTAAGAGTCAAGCCGCCAAGGATCCCAGTAAATATCATCTTCCCAGGCCGTCCAGCACCAGGTAGGCGACTTGCAAGCTGAACCCACTGGCTCCCTTGGACGTAGTCGACCTTGCCACATAGGTGACCAGAGGAGAGCAAAGTCGAAAAGGTTTTCCGGTAGGGCACTCGCAAATCGCCATCCAAATGAGTTTTGAACTGCGGAGAGGATGCCAACGAATGCGTTTAGAGAATCAGACGGATATGTCAGTGACCGTCGAGTGTACTGTTTGACCAGCGATTCGTAGGTGTTGAACCTCATTCTAGAGTCGTCACCAACCTGCCGTTCTAATGGATTCAAGGCCCAAGATGAAAGCTCTCCTGCCGGACTGTCTTCATCATCTTCCGAGTGATGGGACACTGAGCAGTGCCAGTGAACTTGAGAGTCGGAGAAATATACGCGTTTCCTGGAGAGTAATCCTTCCTGAAATGTCCAGCCTCGGCTTCGCCATGTAGATGATTCAACCGTAGCTTTAAGGCTTCGCAGTTCAGGAACCAATGTCAGGGATCCTATCTGCATAGGTGATTGTGATTGTGTGCGAGATCCGGCGAGGACACCAGGGAGTGGAGAATTGGCGCCGGATGCAGATAGGGCGACGATGGTTAATAAGGCCTGACCGTAGATTCTACCCGTTGGCTTATATAGGGCTAGCGCCCTAGGCGAGCTAACCTAATAAGCTAGGCGAGCTAACCTAATAAGCTAGGTTAGCTATAAAATTATAATATAGTTATAAAATTATAATATAGTTATA